>OY728125.1:109335652-109935652 GCA_963277665.1 Viscum album
GAATTGATGAACTACACATCGTGTACACCGCATACACATTGTGCATATTATAAATGCCCCAGGTTTTCAGTATCACATGGTTTGGTCATGTGTCATGAGCACAAAGATTGATCAATTTACACTTCAAACCCATCTAGACTATAGGGCATGTATGCCCATACACTTGTTTAATCCAAAAACCATGTGTTATGTTGGACAATCCACACACATCATACACTACATGTAATAACTGTGTGGCATGTTGTGTGTCTAGTGGCATGCCCAGATGCATCATACTATGGTAAATGACGTGGACTTTGGAGTACACACCATGTAACCCTGTCTTACTGACCAAAAATTAGTTGTTCGTGATGGCATCTGCAATCATTCTTCATCTATTCTTCATCTCTCTAGTGTTTCTCATTCTTGAGAGTGAAAGTGAAAGAGGAGTTGAGAGAGAATTTATTGTGAGCATTAATTCTATATTTTGATTGTACATATAAATTTTTTTACACACTACACAATAGACATAATATTATATTTATAATTCTATGGTTTATGTTAAAATAATTATTCAATTGCATGTAGAACTTTAAATAATATAATAACCTTTAAGAAACACCATGCCAGATAATAGAAATAATATTTTTATTTTGTGGAACGTGCTAACTTACGCAATAAAAAATATTATTTAACCATATTTTTATTTAATATTTATCACCAAACATTTTTTTGGTCCATTCAAACTCTTATAGAAATTATTGAAAACCTGAATAAATAATTAATTTAATTATAAAATTCATTAATAAATACATTTGATCAATAAAACATGAATGAAATTATCCTTTGGCCTTGAGAATACTATTTATTCAATTAATTAAATTCAAATTGAATTTATTCAAGATCATCGGTAACACAAAGTGTGTGACCCTCTAGGATTAATTCTCATTGACATTATGCAGGGTTACCTAAATTCGAAGATTACTATCTAGATTTGGGTCAAGGGATCTAAGAGAAAGAACTTAATGTAAAAATTATTAAAACCACATACGAACACTTATTGTGTAATATCTCATTAAGTAAGTTGCACATTTGTATCGATAACCTATTTTTTTTATACATATTTAATTGAATATCTGAAATAAACACATTTTTACACAATGTACATGAAATTTAATGTGAAAGTTCTACTCTAATCAAATGTATGAGATATCAATTTTCATAAAATTGAAAGAAACAAATCTATAATTGAATTATACATTAATGACATGTCAATCATGATGCACCTATCGTACCCTACTTCATCGAAAACATATGTCTTCATTTTTTTAATCATAAAATCTTAGAGTGTAAGTAATGACATGAATTAATGATAATGTTAAAGTCTAAGGACCATTACACATGCTCACGGATAGAAATATTCAATGACACTGAAATATGTGTAATTCTTATGGGTGGTTCTATTTTTATAATATACCATCTTGGATATTACCAAGTATGAACTTTATGAGAAGAATCCTTATCCACTTAAAAGTACTTTCACCTAATAGTATATGTACTATGTGCCCCATCATAGTATGTTATCCAACTATAGAACAATATTTGAGAATATCTTCATAGAACTTCAAGGTTATCATCATAGTGGGTATCTAATATGTCCTTATCAATATGGCATAAACTCTAGGAAATTATTGTATTAGAGTCATGAAAAATTATAAACATTGTATAATTAGAAGTTTAATTAATATTCAATAAATTAGATGTACATGTAATCAAATCACAAACAGTTGGTCTTAGGACAATAAATAAAAAACTAATCAAGTAGTCTCCCAAAAAGAAAGGTGTACCTTATTTAAATGAGTCAAATAATTTAGTTATTTAACCCTTTTTCATTTTGGGGTGTTGCATTCACCCCCACATTAGAGCACAATGTCCTCATTGTGAACCAGATTTATCAGCCTAGGTAGTGTCGTCACACTTCTTGCTCGATTCCTCCTCTAATAACAATATAACAAATAGGCCCCACAGATAACATAGACACCCAACTTAACATGAATGTTGGATTATGGCCCTCTAGGTACCACCAGTTTCCATATAAACTTGTGGTCCCCTCCCTAGGGCCTACCCACATGCCTGAATGGGTCATCAGACTAATGGTTGCCCTCACAATCCAACACATGTTCTTTCTAGTGTCCTTTTTCCTCACTCAAACACACCTTGGGAAACTTCCCATAAGGTCACCCATCATGATCACTACTTCTAGCCAAGAATGCTTAACTGTGGAGTTCTAATTATGTAGGCTCCCAGAAAGAAAGGTTAACCTTGTTGACATGAGTCATATCATTTATTAATTTAACCCTTTATCATTCTAGGGTGTTATATTACTATGATGAACTTGACCTGGATACCCTCTAAAATTGGTACCCAATCCAAACCATCACATCACTGAAGGGCTTTACCAATCCCAATGGGATGATGACTAGAACTTAGAATCAAAAATATATAGAGGGAACAATTTCACCCAACCTAAAGTAGAAAAAATGGAATATATATACATGATGGGAATGAATGACATAAAATAAAAATAATAATATATGCCACATCAAAAATAAAATAATAGAAGTGATACAATTCTAAAGAGTCTCTAAGATACAAGTCTAATAGTAAAAAAACTAAAATTGAAATAGACACTCCATGTGATTGCATAGGATTAATCCTATCATATCACCACAAGCTACCCAGACATAGCTAATAGAAACCTCACCACCTCACTACTGCACACTTCATTTCACTACATTAGAATACATACAAAGGTATACTCACCATCGAAGGGGTGCACAGGGTGGGAGCTAAATAGTCTTAGTAGGATCCCACCCATGTGTTCCATATCATTTCTCTGTACAAAAATCTAAACATTCTCATCTTTAAAGAAAAAAGGCATGATAAATAGTTAAATAGCTTTTATATCAAAATCATGATAAAATATTTTCCCCATTTTCCACTATTTTAAAAAATCCAGGTTAAATAGTTTAAAAGTATTTCATATACATCAAATCTTTCAAATCAAAGAATGTATCACATATGATATCAAATCCAAATCAGTCCAACCCAAAGATAAGATAATATCATTCCAAAGATCATAATAGGTGGAGCTAGCTAGGACACTCATACCTAGACATAGAAAATTTCATGAATCAAGTCTCTAGATATATGCATCGAATCTAGATATCAGAGGAACACCCCATTAATTGAATCTCCCAATAGGTCTAATAAGTCCCTAGAATAATAAGCATAGGGAGTAGGGGAACACCCCATGAGTGAACCCCTAGATAGTATCAATGGATGAGTCATATTACTACACCTTTCACCTAAGTACCCAAGGCTTCCTATGTGATACATTTTCCAAATCATTTTATCAAAACCAAGATTTGAAAACCATTTCATAATGATTTTAAAATACCTTTCCTTTTTCAAAAAAAGGGGAAAATGTATTTTCTCAAAAACATGTTTCCATAAACACAAATCAATCATGCTAATTTATTTATAAAAGAATTTATAAAACCAGAGCAATGCAGTTCATCCATCATTAACTAGAGATGGAACCACCTACCTCAAAATTGGGTTTCACACGCCTGCAATGGGATCCACTTACATGAAATAACAAAAATACCATAACTAAGACCCTAGAATCAATCCCTATATCTCAAAATCAATTCAATAAGAAAAATGTTTAGAGGATAGGAAAAATCACAACATACCTCAAAGATGCCCATATAGAACCACAACCAACACAAGGTTCAACCTCCGAAAGAATATCACACAATGGATCTAGAAAGGATCAATAAGATTATCATCATAGATCAATAGATCCATAAACTTATCACAATAGTGCTACCACGGTATGCTTCTCTTTGAATAATACAGTAGCGTGTGTTCTACGCAACTTCGAGACACTCACCACAACCAATCAAACTAACTGTTATGAATAGTAATACCCTCTTTTTGAAATTTTATAAATTTTATCTTTCAAAATGGACTTCACTTTTGGATTCGGAATAACCAAATTATCTTAGGGTGAATTTTTGGTATTTTTCGGAAAACATTCAATTTTTGATGAATAGTGAAAACAGCGAGTTATAGTTTAAAACCGAATTTTTATTCAAATAATTATTTATTTTATTTAAATTTATTTTATGTCAAAATAGATACATAATACCTATGTAATTTTAATTTAATTCATTTGAGTCAGTTTATAATAATTTTATATATATATAAATTTTATTGAACTTTTCACCGTCTTTTACAAATCTCCTAGGAGAATTTTCAAATTCACATATAACTTAATTTTACCACTTTTGTAAGTGGAATTTAGAAAATCCAGGAGACACAGTTATTATAAAGGAGTAAAATGTGGTTCTATAAGATAAAAATTATTTTTGGTGAATAGTAATTTTTTAATTTTATTTACCACGGTTGAAAGTAAAAAGGATAATTAAGGGTAAAAATGATATTAATATTACCCTAACACATATCATAATTATATTGGACAAGAGTATCTCGACCAAAATCATCCTTAGGAATAAAATATTATCATTTAGGTCCACTTGGATTAGATTAGGACATTTATTATTATTTAATTCAAAGAAGAGTTATAAGAGTTAAAATCAATGTTTAATAAATAAAACATTTTTAATATAGGGTTATACATAAGATAAATTTGATTATAAATATTCATTATAAATATAAAATTATTTCATAAATAATGGTATTTTATTAATAATATTTAGAAATTAAGTAATTTAATTTATTTATGACACAATGATGATGTAGTAATTATCGTATTAATGAATGATTAAGATAATTGATATTATAATTACCCAAATAAATGTAATTTGAGACTTTTAATGAATTCAAATAATTTTCTAGGTTAATATGACATATTTGGATTGGTTATATGAATTTTTTTCTAAGTAAAAATGCTTTTATGAATTTATCAAAAACAAAATACCCAATAGTGTCAAAATTGACATAAAAGAGTTTTTAAAACAAATATTATATTATTAATTGATATTATATTCCTAAAAATCTGAGGTTCGGCCAAAGGACTTATATCATGATAGGTGTATCATTAATGGACCACTTAGGGGTCTATTGGAAGTTTATAGTAAGTGTATTAACCATATAATATAAAAATACAAAGAGATATGGTAAATGTCAAACTAATTAACTAAGAGTTAAAACAAAAAGATAATATTAATAAAGTGACCCAAACCTGTCTAAAACCTATTGGTTGAGTGGATTTAAAACCATCCCCACCTTATCCTCGAAATAAATTAATTTGGAGCCATTATTAACCGAATAAGAATTTATTATAAAATAATATTTTATGTATTTTCTAAGGTGGCCCTCACCCCTCTTATAAAAGGGAACTCCCCCTACCATCTAATTCACACCTTCAAAGCCTTTTGGCTCAGCCAACCCCTATCCAACTATTTTCTCAATTTCCCTCACTTAAACCTGGAGGCCTTATTTTGATCATAAAGCTAACTTAAGGATCCATTTTGACCAAATCAATTGGAAGAACCCAAAGAAGAGGAGGTTAACCAACCCTCGACCAAGGAAAAGTACAAGGTAAGGGTTAATTATACAATATATTCATTATCTGAGGTTGTTTATATGAAATTATCTACTGGGACGTCTTTATAATCCACATCCATGTTTCTTAAAAATGTATTTCAACATATTTTTACTATTTACTAGGAAATGGGTTAAATTCATTTATACCATTATCTGTTTTGAAAGGAATCTTTCCGTCGTTTTCCAAATAAGGTACTTTTTGACCTTTTCGAAAAATTTAAGGTAAGAATGTTTTTTAAAATTATACAGCGGGTGCGGCTATTTTCCACAATTATACCATCATCAAAGATTCCATTACAAGATTATAAAAATATTTTCAAAATAAATGTTTTCTTTATAATTATGTGACTCTTAAATGATTTTAAAATAGACAGAGATATTTCTCTAAAAAGGGTTTTGATTTCATCTATTTCAACATCCATGGATGGATTTTATGTTTATTTGAATTTGATTTATTATGATACAAAACTTACATATTTTATTGAAGGTTTTGTGATATGTTTGAATTTGGATGTTCTATTTTTATACCATTCATGGTTTATGGTTAATTTATTGATATTTTGTATGCTAGTTTTAGTACGAATGTTTATGATATGTTTAAAACTTTTCATATGAGTAATGTATTGGACTTAATAATTGACGGGTGGAGCCCGCTATAGCTCCTCGATGCATTGGTAGGTATCATGACACAACTAGACATGGAATTGGTCAAGGCCATTTCCCTATTTGATATATGGTTTTGGCCGAGGCCTTAATCATTTTTAGATGTCTTGGTCGAGGCCTTGACAAAATGTTTCAGAGTGTCCGGCATTATACATTCCCTCATTATGGAAATAATATTGATGGTTCATGAGGTCATTAGACTAGTAGAATACTCATGATTATGTTTTATTATGGAATTATTTACTCATATCATATTCTTTCCATAAAATTATTCATGGTTATTATAGGTAAAGGAATGTGGTATCAATTATTCACCATGCTTAATATTTATGTCATTTTCCGCTATATTTCTTACCCTTTCTGAGATTTTAAGGTCTCCCCATTCTATATGTTTTTCCCAGCATTCTTAGAAGTGTGTTGTGATTGATATGCAGGGTTAAGCCAAGGGAGTAATGGAATTCATAAAGGATTATTTATGTTGTTTTGTAAGTTATAAAGTGTAATGTAACATTCATTTATGTAATCTATTTTCCAAGAATGCTAAACTGATCGGTACTTCAGGACTTGATTCCTTGTAATCATGCCAATGTATTAAAATAATGCACTGACTCTGGGTAACTAGGGTTGGGGCGTTAGAGTTGGTATCAGAGGAAGTTTAACAATAACCTTGGAAACTAGATTTAGATAAACTCTGATTAGAGCACATTACCGTAAGATAAAATTTGAAGATTAATATAGAATAACTTCCCAGAATTTCAGTAATGTAATGATTTTGTGAGTTTTCAAAGAAAATACATCTCTATCAGGATACGAGCAGGTAGAGGTGTCTTTGGAACAGATGTACCTAGGGGTAAAACCTAAAAACACCACTTTGAGCTAGACTCGAATGGGAACTGGTGCACGACAATAGGCCCTACTGCATTCTTGGTTACGACACTCCCGGGGGATATGCTTAGGATAATTCTCGTTTTCTCTACAAACCACTGTGAAGGGTTTATGAGTATATACCTTCTCAAAGAAAACATTTTTGTGATTATGGATTATGTCCATAAACTATTCAATTTACATTAGGTATTTTATATGTTTGGAATTATGAATTTTGATTCATATACTGATCTAGTATATGACATTGTATATAAATGGCACCCAATAGAAGGAATATGAACTCCAGAAATATGTACGATCCAAAGATTAATAAGGATCATTTCTTTCATAGTATTAAGCCAAAATATATAAGGGAAATAGTCTCCCATGTATTCTCAATATATGAAGAAATAGTATCATGTGTGAATAAGATAAGTAAATAGTTCTCTGAGTCATGTGGATTTGAAGGGAAGCAAGAGAAGAAAAGGATGGAAAAGAGAAAGATGGATAAAGGGAAGAGGGAAAAGAAGGATTTTCCTATATGTGATAAATGTGGAAAGAATCACCATGGTAAATGATTTAAGGGAATGCGAGTTTTTTATAAGTGTGGAGAAAAAAAGGACACCAAGTACGTGATTGAAAGGGTAAAAAGAATTCAAATGTACAACGCTTCATCTGAAAGGCGTTGGGACACTACACGAATCAATTTCCCATTCATAAGAGTATACTGCAAATGATGTTATTAGATAATAATAAATTTATGATACAACCTTAGATGAAGAGGAATGACTAGTTTTCTTATGTTGTTATTATAGAATTATTTCATTTGAGTGTTGTATCAACAATATACTGGTTCCATGAATTATGGTGATAAATAAGGATTGTACTGCAGTACTATTTTATTGACGATTTGAGATTATATGGTTCTAAGAAAAGTGACATAATAGTAAGCTAAACGTTTTGGATAATACATGGTTGAAGGAATGGTAGTCCATAATATGGTCCTGATAATGAGGTAGTGATTTTGGAATAAGAGATTGTTGATTTGAATAATTATATTGGATATTCTTGACTTCCTTGAAAATAATTAATGATTTTTCATCATTGGAGTTTACAACATTATTAGATATAAGGATTATATCCAGTATTCTATAAACAATAAGGGATCATTAATATAATCAATAAGGTTTTATGGTAATTCAAGATGTTACCATGTTTTAAAATAATACATGATAAAGGTGTTCACATGTGATTACATGGAAAAAATGATCTTCATTGTGTTTAACTTCCTTATAAATTTTGGACTATGAGTTTGGATAGTAGTATTTTGGATTATTCTAATGGTTGGAATGGATTAAGTTTGAAAGATTATTTTTGGATTTTTATAAAAGGAAAACACGTAGACCGTGTGACAACCCGTCGCATCAGACAAAGGTGCGGGATTCGAACCCACAACCATAGTGCGATTGGGATTTATCGCCTACCACTGGACTACATGAAGTTCCTGGATGGAATAATGTAGTTTTTTTAAAAGGTTCTGTTATGTGAATTATAAATTCATTATATTTGGAACCCTATACGATTAGGATAAATAGAGTATTATTGAGTTGTATTATGTTTTGGAGTGAAAGATGAGTTTGTGGTAGAAATTTATTAATGGATAAAACTCTAATTGTGAAGTCAGTATATCTCCTTATGATCTTATCCAATCTCATAAATAAATTCCTCAACATTAAGAAAAGGAACTTAGAACAAAAACGTTGTCCTAGATGGTACCTTAGATTATCACAAATTTAGGGCTTTGTGATTGTTGGCCTTTTCATAGCCATGTTCTCTACCACTCTCCATCAGATATTGATGATTATATTTCTCTCCCAAATCCATGATTTCCTACATGGAACCCTAGTAGGTGTTATTTTCAGTAACCTTCATACTTACCGCTCTTTATTTTAAATAGAGGCCTCATTAATCCATTTTTCGATGTGGGATTTCAACTAAGATATTTTGAAATGTCAACCCCAAGTTTCCAATACCGAACATAAATTGTGAGGACGAAATTTACTGAAGGAGGGTAGAATGTAACACCCCAAGCTTCCATGGTACGCTTCACTTTGAATAATACAGTAGCGTGTGTTGTACGCAACTTCGAGTTCTAACACTCACTACAACCAATCAAACTAACCTTTATGTATAGTAATACCCACTTTTTGAAATTTTATAAATTTTATATTACAAAATGGACTTCATTTTTGGATTCGGAATATCGAAATTATCTTAGGGTGAATTTTTGGTATTTTTTTGAAAAATTTCAATTTTTGATGAACAGTAAAAACACTCAGTTATAGTTTAAAACCGAATTTTTATTTAAATAATTATTTATTTTATTTAAATTTATTTTTTGTCAAAATAGATACATAATACCTATATAATATCAATGTAATTCATTGGAATCAGTTTATAATAATTTTAGATATATAAAAATTGTATTGAACTTTTCATGATCTTTTACCAATCTCCTGGGAGAATTTGCAAATTCACATAAAACATAATTTTACTGCTTCTTTGAGTGGAATTTAGAAAATATGAGAGACACGGTTAATATAAAGGATTAAAATGTGGTTCAATAAGATAAAAATAATTTTGTTGAATAGTATCTGTTTACTTTTATGTACCACAGTTAAAAGTAAATAGAGTAATTAAGGTTAACAATGATATTAATATTACCCTAACACATGTCCTAATTCTATTTGAAAAGTTTATCTCTACCAAAAACAACCTTAGGAATAAAATATTATCATTTAGGTCCACTTGGATTAGATTAGGACATTTATTATTATTTAATTCAAAGAAGAGTTAAAAGAGTTAAAATCAAAGTTTAATAAATAAAACATTTTCAATATAGGTTTATACATAAGATAAATTCGATTATAAATATTCATTAGAAATATAAAAATATTTCATACATAATGGTATTTTATTTATTATTTTTAGAAATTAAATATTTTAATTTATTTATGACACAATGATGATGCAGTAATTTCTGTATTAATGAAAGATTAAGATAATTGATATTATAAATACCCAAATAAATGTAATTTGAGACTTTTTATGAATTAAAATAATTTTCTAGGTTAATATGACATATTAGGATTGGTTATATGATATTTTTTCGAAGTAATAATGCTTTTATGAATTTCTCAAAAACAAAATACCCAATAGTGTCAAAATTGACATAAAAGAGTTTTTAAAATAAATATTATATTATTAATTGATATTATATTCCTAAAAATATAAGGTTTGTCCAAAAGACTTATATCATGATATGTGTATCATTCATGGACCACTTGGGGGTCTATTTGACGTTTATAGTAAGTTTATTAACCATATAATATAAAAATACAAAGAGACTTGGTAAATGTCGAACTAATTAACTAAGAGTTAAAACTAAAAGATAAGGTTAATAAAGTGACCCAAACCTATCTAAAACCTATTGGTTGAGTGTATTTAGACCCATCCCCACCTTAGCCACGAAATAAATCAATTTTTAGCCATTATTAACCGAATATGAATTTATTATAAAATAATATTTTGAGTTTTCCGGAAGGTGCCTCTCACCCCTCTTATAAAAGGGCACTCCCCCTTCTCTCTAATTCACACCATCAAAGCCTTTTGGCTCGGCCAACCCCTACCCAAATATTCTCTCAATTTCCCTCACTTCATCCTAGAGGTCTTAGTTTGATCAGAAAGCCAACCTAAGGATCCCTTTTGATCAAATCAAAAGGAAGAACCCGAAGAATAGAAGGTTAACCTTCCATCGACCAAGGAAAAGTACAAGGTAAGGATTAATTCTACAATCTCTTCATTATACGAGGTTGTTTATATGTAATTTTCTACTGGAACCTCTTTATAATCCACATCCTTGTTTCTTAAAAATGTATTTCAAAACATTTTTACTATTTAATAGACAATGGTTTAAATTCATTTCTACCCTTATGTGTTTTGAAAGAAATATTTCCGTAATTTTCCAAACAAGGTACTTTTTGACATTTTCAACAAATTGAAGGTAGGAATGTTTTTTTAAACTTATACGGCAGGTGAAACTATTTTCCGCCATTATACCATCATCAAATCTTCCCTTACAAGCTTATAAAAATATTTTCAAAATAAATGTTTTCTTTATAATTATGTGACTCTTTAATGATTTCAAAATAGAAATAGATATTTCTCTAAAAAGGGTTTTGATTTCATCTATGTCAATATCCTTTGATGGATTTTAAGTTTCTTTGAAGTTGATTTATTATGATACGAAAATTCCTAATTGTATTGAAGGTTTTGTGATATGTTTGACTGTGGATGTGCTATTTTTATACCATTCATAGATTATGGTTAAAGTATTGACATTTTGTATGCTAGTTTTAATATGAATGTTTATGATATGTTTAAACATTTTCATATGAGGAATGTATTGGACTTAGTAAGTGACGGGTGGAGCCCGCTATAACTCCTCGATTCATCGGTATGTCTAATGAGATAAGTAGATGTGGAATTGGTCGAGGCCCTTTCCCAATTTGATATATGGTTTGGGTCGAGGCCTTAATAATTTTTAGACGTCTTGGCAGAGGCCTTGACAAAATGTTTCAGAATGTCCAGCATAATACATTCCCTCATTATGGAAATAATATTAATGGTTCATGAGGTCATTTGACTAGTATAATACCTGTGACTATGATTTATCATGGAATTATTTACTCAGGTCATATTCTTTCCATAAAATTATTCATGTTTATTATAGGTAATGGCATGTGGTATCAATTATTCATCATGCTTAATATTTATGTCATTTTCCGTTGTATTTCTTACACTTACTGAGCGTTTGAGCTCACCCCTTTCTATGATTTATTTTTCCCAGGATTCCAAGAAGTGTATTGTGATTGATATGCAGGGTTAAGCCAAGGGAATAATGAAGTTCATAAAGGATTAGTTATGTTGTTTAGTATGTTATAAAGTTTAATGCAACATTCATGTATGTAATCTATTTTCCAAGACTGGTAAACCAATCGGTCCTTCGGGACTTTATTCCTTGTAATCATGTCAATGTATTAAAATAATGTACCGACTCTGGGTAACTAGGGTCAGGGCATTACAATATAGAAGGAGAGGATATACCCAAAATCACTTGGGAGTGCTCCTAGGGATCAACATATAAGATTCATACTAAATGAAAAAATAATCACCCATACAGCACCCTAAAAGCACTGATTTTGAAACATTCATATCATGAAACCATTTCACAACATGGATTTATCAATTAAAAAAAGATGTCAAAAAACACATCACATCAGATTAAGAATCCTGACTTTGACCATTTCACAACATGATCCAAATTCAAGTAATGTAAACCTTTCTCACATTGTACTAATTCATGACATCTACCTGGAAAAAATCACATTGTGTAAAACGTCCATAATGTGAAAAAATCCAGAAAAAAAATCAAACAGTATAGATTCTAAAGGACAACCCCTTAATAAACTTACTCATTTATACTGAGAATACCATAATTATAAAAAACATAAATCCCCAAACTTTAGGTAATTTTACCTATAAAAATCTGTACATCCTCAACAATCCCAAAATGCACCCCAAAAAAATATGGAAACAAAAACAGAGATGATAAATACCAAAAATAAAATAATAGGATGTAGCAAACTCTACACTAAAAGTCATTTCATCCTTGAGAATTTATATACGTGAATGATGTCTAGAAAGAGATTAGTTCATTGCTCCCTTGTCAATGAATCACACTCTCATGTATTATGAGAATCTAATCCATGTCACTATAACATCCTGACTAACAAAATCAACTTCTCAGGAAACACCCTTACCTGATATTCAATGATCTCCACCGAATACTCTACAACAGAAACATCTGGATCCAAATCAATCTCTTCCCTAACCAAAACTTGAGAGATATCCGGATGGTACTTCTTAAGTCAATATATGTGGAAAAAATAAAGAATTAATATCAACTTAACTGAAACTTATAGCCAATAAGAAACATTCCCAAGACACCTAGTGACCTCAAATGATCCAACATATCTCAAATCCAAATTTCCCTACTTTCTAATCCGTCAGTTACTCAACTTAGGAGAAAATTTAAAGAAAACTTGATCACTAATAGAAAACTACAAATTATGATGAAGGAGATTCACGTACAATTTCTTCCAGCTCTATTCTATATCTAGATACCGATGTATATCCTAAATCATCACTGATGTCTCCTAAAAATGATGTGGTCCTATAAAAGAGGCCTCAACCAGCTCTTCACAACAATGAGGTAATCTACATGGGTGACCCAGAACATCCTTGAAGGGAGCCATTTAGATCAATGACCAATAATTTTTTATAAAAAACTCAACCAGTCCTAGATAGATATCCCATGATCCACTAAAATCCAAGATACAGGCCTGAATCATATCTTCCAAGGTCTGAATAGCACACTCCTTATGACCTTTTTTATGTGTATGGTAAGATAATCTAAACCTAACCGTATCCCCCATAGTGTTATGGAGACTCTTCGAGAACTGTGAGTTAAACCATGGATCCCTATCCAATATAATGTAAGAAGTAACTCCGTGCAACCTCACAAAATTTTTTATATACCTCTTTCCCTGGTCTTTGACATTAGTGGTGTCCCTGGTCACGATAAAGTGATCCAGCTTTTTCAAATGATTAATCACCACCTAGATAACATCCCTTTCTTTGGGAGTCCATGTTATTCTAACAAATAAGTGAATGTAAACCTTTTCCCACTTCCAAACCATCACCAGAAGATCCTGGAGCAACCTTGAATGTTTTAGATGATCTGGCTTTATATATTGGCAATTGAACAATGAGACACATAATATATAATGGCATGATTAATACCTGAACACAAAAATCACTATATCATGTCATAGTACAAATTCTTAGTTCTTGCATGAAATACCCACAAATAACAATAATAGTAAAAAAACTAATATCCTCATGGATGTTGGTATGAAAAACTGATCCCCAAAATGAAGAATACCATCTGGTGAGAAAGAACAAACAAAAATGGTATCCTTGTCATATAGGGGCTCCATAATTCACTCGAATTCTCCATCCTACTACTAACCCTATAGAATAGACTCAATGAGAGAGGATGATAACTGAACACTGGTTAGAAACATACCTGAAACATCCTCCCAAGTATCTATGTAAAACTGAGCAAAGAGTCTAATAAGGTTCCACTCCTCATTGGATTCAAGAATAGCCTGTGATGGTAATTTCTTGTTGAGAGTGTCTGCAACAACGTTCCCCTTCCCCAGGGTATAATTCATGTTGAAGTCAAACGTTTGAAGGCATTCCACCCACCACCTCTATTTGAGAATTAATAATTTATGAGAAAAGATATAGCTTAGACTCTTATTGTCAGAAAAGACCATGAACCTCTCCCCAAAAAGATATTATATCCAAAATTTTGGAGCACGCATAACTGTGATAAGATCTAAATCATGAGTTGGTAATAATTATCATGCGGTGAAAGCTGGAGAGATCTTTAAGACAGAAAATGATCATCCTGCATAAGAACACATCCCAAAATAGCACCATAAGCATCACATAAAACCGCATACCCCTTACCAGGAATTAATAAGATCAAAATAGGAGATGATACCAGAATTATTTTTAGCTCATCAAAAGAAAAATGAAACTTTTCATCCCATATGAAGTTCACCCCTTTCTTAGTAATAGAAGTCAAAGGTGACACCTACTTTTAGAATTCCTTAATGAACTGATGGTAATATTCATTAAGACCAAGGAATCTCTGAATCTCAAAGAATCTCCCTAGATCTTCCCATGATAAGAAAAACATCACCTTCTCAGGATAACTGATAACCCATGATTAGTAATAACATTCCCCACGAAATTCACTTATTGGATCCAAAAACTATATTTTGAAAGATTTCCATACAAATAATGAATCCTTAGGACTTCCACAACCAAACTCAAATGGTTCTCATACTCATGCTCATATCTCAAAAAAACTGAAATATCATTCAATAACACTACCAAAAAAGTTGAAAGATACTCATGGAATATCTGATTCATCAAGGAAATGAAAATGATAGGAGCTTTAGTTAGACCAAATGGAATCTTAATATATTTATAATGTCCATACCTGCTCCTATAATCCATATTTTCTATATCATACTCCCGAACATTGAGTTGATAATAACCCGACTGAATATAAATCTTCAAAAAACCCTTTTTCCTTGTTTAACCCGTACAAAAAATAATTCACGTGGTGAAAAGGATACTTGTTCTTATCCATTACCCATTTCATCTTTTGATAGACCACACATAAACAAAGTGAATCATCTTCCTTCTTGAAAAGGATCACAATGACTGCTCAAGGTGAAAAACTAGGGTGAATAAAACCTTTTTCCATCATATCAACCAACTAAATCTTGGGATATATAAACTTGTATAATTCCATTAAATAATAAGGTATTGAAATCAGTTTTGTACCCGGTACCACATCAATCATAAACTCTACCTACCTTTTTTGAGGAAGAAAAAATAAATTATATAGGAAAACATTAGAAAATTACTAAAAAATAACAGGAAGATAAAAAATAGAATAAAAATCATTGGATCAATTGATACAGTTGAAAAAAACTCCTAACCTCTAGGTGAGAAGGTCCTAAATGACCTAACCTTAGATCCCAATCTCCCTAAAACACTCAATATCTCCCATCAACAACAATAAAAACATGCCAATGATAATAATCAATCTCACCATGGTGAGAAATAATCTAATTCACCTTAATGATGATATCAAAAAAATCTAGTTTGAGAATAAGGAAATACTGGAATAACTCCATGTCATCTATTGATAGTGAAAAAGGACACTAAAACCCATGCACATTCATATTTCCAAGAGGTATCACTAACTACATAACAAAGGACTGGAGTTTCATTGGAAGTTTAAGAATATCCACAAATTTCTAGATATAAATGAGTGGGATGTACTTGTTTCAAATAAATTAATCTATACAGAGGATGCAATAAATATGGTATCTCTCACTATCACTAGACCCACATTTACCTCTACTAGAAACTCATCCCATGCATGAAGTTTCTTCACTCTTGAGGTTGTGGATGGGCCCGGTAGTCCATGAAGCAGCTGACTACGCGGAAGTAGCCTTTAGAGCTAACGACTACTAACCAAAATGAGGTGTAGAAATATCATGAAATAAATTCTATAGATGACCATAAGGCCTATAACTATTACACATATTTTCATGTGAGGAATAAGAATTTCAGGTGTGCCCAACCTTTCCAAACTGATTGGAGGTCAGAGGTACACAATTATCTATAACTGAAGGTATAGAGGAGGCCCACTTTTGAGAATGACCCCCACCACTACTGTGAAGATCATGAATATTTTTCTACCTCCCTTTAACACCACATAAGATACCAGTGATTGAAATAGAATGGGAAGAATAACCATTATTTCTTTACATATTTATATATTCAATCATTATCCTACTGAGTGTCTCCAAATAAGTTTAAATCTTCATCATAAATAAAAATGATATGATATCTGGTTGCAAAACCCACATGTACTTATGAGCTTTCATCCAGTCATTATTTACCACCTATGGAGAATAACTAACCTGATTCACAATCCGATTAGTGTATGTTAAATCTGAAGTTTCTTTCTACTACAAGGACCAAACCTCCATAGACATTTCTATCATCAGTGATTCTAGACAAAACTATTAAAAGTAGTGGGTCTTGAAACCCTTCCAGTATAAGCTTATGTGTATATCTGCATATACCATAGAATCCCACCATCACATACTAGGACCCTCAAGTCAAAACACCATGCACTTAACCATGATATTACTAGGTGTATCTAGGAAGTTGAAGATCTGATCGATCTTGTACAGTTAATCTTATACCTCTTGAGGTTCATTTTTACCCTTAAAGGATGGTGGATTCTTTGATAATTACTCTCATGTTTGATCTCTTCCCCCTAAATCTCCTGGATATACCTCAACAACTGAATTATAGACCTGTGATACATTTTGGTTTATAAAATGAATAAACCACACAATAGGCTCAATAATATTCTAATATAGAGGAAGATTCACTCGGGAAGCATCTGTTTCACCCTTCGGAGGAACTCATGGGAGATTTCTTAGAGGCATACCACTGCACACCAAAATAGAAGAAACAATAATACAATAAGATAATATCATTTCAAACTAGAAACCATAATAAAAATAATAATATTATGAAAAAATAACTAAAAATAGAAAACACATATCCCAACATCCCATGGTAACTTGAGTCTCATTACGACAAGATATGACCAAACACTCATCACAACCTAACTCTCAAGTATTGAAAATCCTATCTATAGTATACCAACTACCCAAAAATGAGCACAACCTCCTCTAATGCCAAATTGTAATGAACCTGACCTAGATACCCTCTCAAACTGGTACCCGGCCCAAACCATCACATACCTGAAGGGAATTATCGATCCCCACGGGAAGGCGACTAACACTCGGGCATCAAAAATAACTACAGGGAATTATTTCACCCAAATTAAAGTATACACAATGAAATATATATATATATATATATATATATATGATAGGAAGATACAATGGAAGAGAAAAACAAGAATCTATGTCGTATCAAGAGGGAAACAACAGAAGCAATACAAATCAAAAGAAGCTAAACATTCTCTAAGATACAATTCGGACAATAACAGACAACTAAAACTGAAAAAAATACTCCATATGATAGTGTGAGAAATATCCCACCATATCACCACTAGATACCAAGACACAGCTAACAGAAACCACACTACTTCACTATGGCACTTTTCCTTTCTCTGTATCGAAATACATAAAAGGGTATACACACCACTGAAGGGGTGCATAGGGTGTGAGAAAAACATGCTTAGTAGGATCCCACTAAGGCGTTTCATATCAATTCTCTACCCAAAAATCTGAACATGGTCAAATTTATAGAAAAAAAGGAATGATAATTGGTTAAATAGTTTTTATATCAAAACCATGGTAAACTATTTTCCCCAATTTTCAAAAATTCAAATAATCCAGGTAAAATAGTTTCAAATCATTTCATATACATCAAAGAAATAAAATCAAATCACGTATCACATATCATATCAAATTCAAATCATTCCAAACCAAATTAGAGGTAACATCATACATAGGATCACAATATGTTAGGATAGCTAAGACACTCATACATACACATAGACAATCACACATATAAAGTCTCTAGATTTATGCATCCAATATATAGAGAAGAAGAACAACCCATAAAGTGAACCTCCCAATTGATCTAACAATTCCCTTGAAAAACATTCCTAAAGAGCATGTGAACACCCCATGATTGAACCCCCTAACAGTATAAATGGATGAGGCATATTACAACACCTTCCACCCAAGTACCCAAGTCTTCCAGTGTGCTACATTTTCCAAACCATTTCATTAAAACCATGATTTGAAAACTATTTAATAAATCCATTCTACAATACATTGAAAATACCATTTATTTTAACAAAAAATGGAAAATCAAATTTTCTCAAAAAAAAATGTTTCCACACAAACAATTCAATCATTAAAATTCATTAATAAAACAATTTATAAAACCAAATAAATATAGTTCATCAAACATAAGTTTGAGATGCAACCACCTAACTCCAAATTAGGCCACAAATGACTAAAACTAGATCCACCAACATAAAAGATTGTAAAGATTACAAAAAAGGACCTAGAATTAATACCCACACCACAAAATCAATTCAACATGAAAAATGGTCAGTGGAGAGGATAGATCACAACATATCTCAAATATTGCTAATGACACACCACAACCAAAAAAAAATTAATACTCCAAAAGAATATTATACAATGGATCTAGAAAGGATCAAGAAAATTATCATCACATATCAATGGATACATAAATGTAACAAAATGATGCTATTGCGATCAACAAAAATGAAGAGGCAAAAAGATATATTACCTAGAGAGATGCACTACAACCAAAATAAATATCAATCACTAAAAAATCAATAACGAGAGGAGGTCCCCAAAATAATATGAGAGATCCACTAGGGCTCATGACAGAATCTATTCAATGAATAAAAAATTAATCACCCATACAATGAACAAAAAACCACTAATTCTGAAACATTCATGAGGTAAAACTGTTTCATGATGTGAATTTAACAATTAACAAAATATGTGGAAAAATGTGTTACCTTAGTTTAAAAATCACAATTATAACAATTTAATGATGTGAAATCAATTCACGACATGTAATCCTTTCACACCTTGTACAAATTCATGAGATCTTTTGAAAAACGTTTTCATGTCGTGTAAACCATTCACGACATGAAAATGTCAATCAGAAAGAAATTAGTACAAATTATGAAGGATAGACTCTTAATCCTCTGACACGTTTATACATAGACTCCATTAATTCCAAAAAATATACATCCCCAAACATTAGGTTATTTTTCTCAGAAAATGATTTCCATCATCGAGTCCTAAAACGCACCCAAAAAAGAGGTAAATTAAAATAGTGATGAGAAATACCTAAAATAAGGTAAGTAGATATTACATGGAACAATTCAGGAGTAAATTTTTTCTTATTTCACATGGAATAATATCTCTCTGAGATTTTGTGTCAAGACATAAGAGTGGATAATTAGGATGAATAAAATACCCTTGGCTTAAGTTCTTGGGTTTAGTCCCACATTCCTTGTTATCTACTGAGTTTTAAAATTTATTATACATAAATAATAGTGTAAAAATATCAAACAAAACATGGAGAACTACATAAGGTATGAATCAAAACTATTTTTTAGTACTTGATAAAGTGAAAAAAGATAATATTATTGTATATAGGGAAGAAAGAATAATAATTTTTAAGGGGATATATAACTAGTTTTCCTACAGACCATCTTGATATAATATCATATCAAGCCTAAGTAAATAATCACGTTATGATTATTAATCAAGTGGTTTCCATATCTATACAGACTGTGAATATTATAGATTCTAGTGTAGTTTAAGAAGTGGTTTATGTAACGATTCGTTCCATATTTTGGACGTGTACCATGATAGTAATGTATTATCATAATATATTTATGATAAACATATGAGAGTGGTATTATCCTAGATGTCATGTTCATGAAAAAGTAAAAAAATGTAAATACTAAGTTTTATCTATTCATGAGTGATTTTCTTAAAGGAGTGAGGCCTTAGTAAGCAAAGTATCCATTGGATAATGTCGAAAGCCTAAAAAATATAAAAATTCCATAAAAAGAGTATTTATTATGTGATTATTAACAAGCTATCAATTAGTAGTTAGATCTAATATAAGTGGGATTATATTGGATTTGGTTCCCTATAACCAATAAAATTCATACATTCAATTACCAAAATATTAAGAAGTATTTTATCAAATTATGATTGTTCTTCTATATAAATTTAATGTGATAATTTACTTAAAGAATTTATCATTTCTCTATGTTATAGTAATTCCCTATTATAATGATAACCTTACGATTATATGAAAATATTCTTAAATATATGTCTTATGGTACAGATAACATATATATAGCTGGAAATAGATGATGTTTCACTATCAGGTGTTGGAAGCTCCTATGACATTGGGATTTCTTATCATGAGGTTTTCACTTGGTAATCATCATGAGAGGTGATTATAGTGATAAGCCCGATAATGTAAATTTTTAATGTTTTCTATGTTATTTTGTATTCTTATATGTGGATGGGTGTATTAGTCCTTATACTTAAGGTTTTTACCAGTGTATATCTTGAATTACGTGCTTTGATGTATGGATGAAAACCATGATAGAATATTATCATGACAAGGTATCATATGTTGGGTGAATCATAAGTGGTATAAAATTAATTAAATAAGTCAAGAAAGGATTTATCCCATATCATTTAATAGAAGAATATATCTCTTGTTCCTTGATTGAAATAGAATTGTCTGGTTAAATACATGTTCATAATAGTTCATCGATGAGTTCATTGTAGAGATTCAAATAAATATAAATCAAGCATATAGGTTAATAACACAAGTATACCACATACTTTATAAGATATCAAGACAAATGAAATATATTACACATAAGAATTTGTAGAAATGTTCTCATCAATGCGGCATTAACTTCTTGATGTGTTGCTAGAAGTTGATCTTGAACTTTAGGTAAGTTCATATATTTCCACTAAGAAATATTACTTGAGGGTCATAAACGAAGTGTATCCAAACTCTCAGTTATGTTTTATTTTAATTTAATCTTAAGAAAAAAATATTATTCTTAGATTATGAAATAATAATTATTCAAGTTATGTTGGTCGGATAAATTCAATCACTAAATATATTCATGTACATAATATATGTGAGTTGAATACTAAAAAAATATTTCTTTAGGATTTAGTAAATTTAATATTTATTTATCACTTTTATTATTCACAAGGTAATAAATAAATAAATATTGATCCACCGGTTTAGTGAATAAATTAATATAAATATTTATTTAGTTATGAAAATATTAAAATAAATATTTATTCATGAAATTTAATAAATATAATATTTATTTATTGAATGAATGAATAATATGTATTTACTTGAATAAATATTTTATTCAAGGTTTAATAACTTTTTAGGATTATTTATGGGTTAAATTAAGGGCTCGATAGAAATTATATATTATAATATCATTTAATCAAATTAGTAATTATTTATTTGAAATTTTTTATTTAAATATCCTTGATTTTAGCACATTCCATGAGTTATCACATGCCATGATAATATGATAATAATAATACTAATACTATTATTATTATTATTAATGGGGTTTACTTAGAATAAACAATTAGATAAAGGGACTTTTCATAGTTTCCAATTATTAACCCTAAGTATATAAACTATATTATATCATTTTAGATAATGGGAAAAGTATTGTTCATAATGGATTCTCTAAATAGAATTATCTCAATCCCCATAGAGAATTTCTCAAAAACTCTCTCAATAGTGTACAGAGATAATCCTCCTACTCCCTCTTAATAATGATAGAATAAGAAATAATTCTTTCAAGACTGAATAATTATCTGTTACGATCAATGGAGAATGAGTCAAGGCAGTTTATTCCTCTATACTGGAAACCAGATAGTGATGTTTGAAGATTCATAGAGTACATGTGGATACCGTTATAATAATTCTAGTTTAGATTTATCATAATAATGATAATATTATAAGAGAAGAAACTATATTGATTAAAAAATAAAAAGAATTGTCAATTAAAGATAATTTTTATTTAAAATTAATTATAAATTATATTTTAAAAGATCGCCATGATGAATAATTCATGGTTTCGTTTTAAAGTTATTAGAATTATATATGTTGGAACTTATTAAAAACATTATTGGAAACCAACCCAATAACTATTTTTGTTCCTTAAAACCTTCAGTTTTTAAGATGGGTTTTTTAGTAGGCACAAGTGAATATATCATGGGATGGTAAGCATGTGATATTAATTAATTTTTTTTGTAAAATGGCATAGGGAAATTATATAAAGATAGAGAGTCCCCCCAATGATTCTAATAAAGGACTCTGGTTTCTTATAAATAGTTGTTTACTACCTGTAGGGTAGTTATACATGCATGGGTTTATGTATCAAATAACGTAATGTCATAATTATTATGTGTGTAATTTAATGAATTTATTGTTATGATCGTGATTATGGTAGTTCCAATAAAAACATCCAAATTATCTTTGGTTGAAATACCATTATTATTTACAGTTATCTTTCATTTACACCAAAATAGTATAGTATAGGAAGAATGGATGTCGAAAGCAATGCTAACTATTTTTTTTCAAGGGTGGACCCAATAGTTATAGAATCATATAGAGTTACCTTAAAATAGTTTCAACATGATAAATTTTCAAATTATGAGGTTTATATTTATAATAAAGAGATTTATCAATGGAAGGAAAAATCCTTTTAAATTATTCATGAAATTAAGGATAACTGGATTCCATTGGCGGTGAGATTATCGTGTGGAGTGGTATAGAAATTGTGGAATTTTTTTAAAGATCCTTATGTTTCAATGATCAAGTAGATTAAATCATGAGACCTATTTCTAGAAGAGTTTTTAATATAAATAATTTGATCTAAGAATCAATAATAGTTATTGGATATTTAGTGGATGATTCTAATGTTTGAGAATATGGAGTAAATATATTCAATATATTTTCATATAGGCTGAGAGTGGAGAGATCACCATTTTGGGAGAGGACTGTGAAAAAGGATTTATAAATTGGTCAACCCCTTTACTCTAAAGGGTTATACTAAGGTATTGATCAAGGATGATTATATTGTGCTGGATTGGATGAGGTCTTGTGTTTTTTAAGAAAGAGTACGACCAATTTTGGTTTATAGTGAATATGGAAGAAGGTGAATTTTATTCTCAGGGTAGTTAGGTCAATGAAATAGACCACATTATTTACTATTTTTTGATCAAGTTGTTTTATTCCTCATGTGTAAATAATAAAGTAATGTGTTATTTAGTTATAGGTAGAGTGTACTACTAATTAATATATCAATTATATTAGGCTGGTTTGTGTAGACCAGAGTTAAATATGATAGTGTATGAGCCACCTCATTAATCACACCACCTTGACCATTTCTACTATAGAAACATTAAAAAATTGGTGGACCATCAAAGAACAATGACATTTGTAATGTTCATCCAAGTAATTTCTTTCAACCTTAGGGATTAATTATTGAGCATGTAAGAGGTAAAACCTAGTAGGGAGGACCATGAGGGAGGAAAATTAGTTGTGGATAACTCTTTGTAATATTATTCAATGATTTGGGAGGACTTAAGATGGATTGAGGTATGATTTTTACCTTTTTAACCTTGAATATATATTATTTGACTATATTTCTTCAAAATAATTTGTTACGCATAGCCTATTTTCAGGGTTAGGTAATCCCATAAAGAGAATTAATAAACCACCTGAGTTATATTCTCTAGTGAGGGTGAAGAAAATATGAATTAATGATAAAACAATGGAAGGGTGTTTTGAAGAACCTCATGGTTCCTATTAGGATAATTTGTGTCATGGTTAATTCCAACAACTTGTGTTCTATTAAATGATAGTGAATATGTTATGCAGTAAAATTTTTGTCCTACTATAAAAAATCATATTTAGTATGATTATCATGTGATGATGATTTAAGAAGTTTAAATGACTATATAAATTGTTTAAACAATAAATAATTTATGGTGTAATGGAACTAAACATTATAAAGAGTTGTAAAGTTTGAATCATTTATAAAATGATTCATCAATATTCCAAACATCTGAAAAACATTTGAGATCCTCGGAGGCTGATAAAAATAGGTTCAATACTTATGCGTGAAGTGGATTTGAATATAAGACTATAAAAAACTCTTCAAGGTAAATATTATTTAGATATTTTTTACCTTTATCCTTTAATATAAAGGTCATAATAGACTGTGGATAAATGTTAGACCTTCCTAAGTTCTTGGAGATTCACACAATGCAACAGCATGATATTTTATTGTTAATTTGTTTCCATTAAAATAAATACTATGTTTAATAAATTGTATCATATTGAACACCAAACTAAAATTAAATCATGATATTTTAAAATAAAATAATTATTTTTTACCATTATATTATAGAAGTCAAATTAGTGGGTATAAATGATAGTAACCATGATATGAACACTATTTAGAAAGGATAGGTGATGGAATCGAGCAGTACGAGTCATCCTTATAAAGCTCACCTATCTATAATTAAAAAAAGAGGTGGAATAACTAGGGTTTTCTCTAGGCCAAGACCAATATGAACTTCAAAAATTATGCTGTGAATAAAAACATATATGAGATAATATCAATATTTTAGAAATTTCCACAAGATCCAAGCTAGTTGAACTGCCACTCATAATGGCTACTAGAGCTTATCTTATGCTTGGGTTTTACATTGTGATCTTGAATGTTTATGTAAGTATAAATTAATATGGTATAAATATTTAACTACCAATTTAAAAATTATTTCACATTTTTAATTGGATATAAAAATTAATTTAACATTAATACTAATGAATTGACAAAATTCAATTAATGTAGCTAAATAACTAATAAGACCATATTATGCTAAAAACATATTTTTTATAAAATTTTATTTTTTATTTTTTTTTATAAAATAAATATATTTTCTATATTTTTTATATGAATAATATATTAAAATTAATTTCAATAGTAATTAATAGGAAATAAGAACAATAACTGTTAAAATTTTTAAAATTTATTTTCCTAAGAAAATCGCTTTCATTATTTTTTTTAATTTTTTTGAAAAGTTAAATTCTAAAATTTTATAATTTTCATTTGAACAAATTAAATTAAATTTTTTTCATATAATAAAAATATTATGTTAGCATTATTTTTTGAGATTTTTCTAAAAAATTGATTTTT
Organism: Viscum album; assembly: GCA_963277665.1. Lineage (NCBI taxonomy): Eukaryota > Viridiplantae > Streptophyta > Magnoliopsida > Santalales > Viscaceae > Viscum > Viscum album. The sequence continues at coordinate 109,361,403 of OY728125.1, forward strand.
AGGACAATAGTTAAAATGATATTTTTATTAATACTGTATCATTTTTTAATTTATCATGATCTAAACATGAATTCAAACATTATAAATATTTTTTTTCAAGAACATGAATGTTTTTAAGGGGTAAAACCATTCATTTTAAAAAAAATTGAATTTATAAAACCCATATTTAACATTTTGTTGATTAAGTAATCTTTTATTCAAATAAAAAATGTTTTTGACTTTTTATTTTTATTATGATTTTACAAGGTACAATTCTATTTTGAATTGATTTTTAATACATATAAATATTATTTGTTTTAATAATAAAATAATTAACTTCATGGAAATAAAAGAAATTGATGATTTTATCATAAACAATATTTTTATGCTTAAAAATACATTTTTTCTAAAAATAGGTGTTTATGCGTTGAGTGTGCTAATATTAAAATTATTTTTTCACAACCACAAAAATTTTATTTTATAAAATGTTTTCCATATTTTTAATAATAATTTAAAAATTATTTAATAAGATTTATTTTATTTTTATTCATAAAACTTATCCATTGAGGTTTAAAATGTAGTTACTAAATTAAAGGTAAATTAAGGTAAATAGATTTCAACCAAGAATAAAATAGATTAAAAATGTTTTAAAATGAGTTTCTAAGGTGTTTCTATAAAAACTTTCTCTTATCCATTATTTATACTATTTATTCCACTTTACAAGTGAAACATGTTTTCCTTTATATTATGATGTTATGTTTTCAAAATTTTCATTCCCACCATTTATAAAAGGGACCTTCCACCTTCCCTTCCAGGACACTGTAAAATTTGATTTCATCTTAAACCTCTTCCATTATTTACTTCCCATGGTTCCATCTCTAAATTTTAGTAGATCCACGATCCATGTAAAATATCTAAGTCCTCCATTTACAAGAATCCCTCCAAGGGAAAACTCAACTTCTCAACATCATTACCAATCTTTCTCAAGCCTCTTTTCTATTCAGTATTTCCTTCAAAATATAATTTTACAATTACTATATAATTAAATAAATGTTTTTTAATACTTAATTTTTTTATTTTGAGGGAATAATCATTATCAATCCTTCCCATTTTTCATTAGAAAAATCAATACTTTGTATATGCATACGTGTAGACTACCATCTCCATGAATGAAAAGTATTTAATTTTTCATCTAGTCTTTTATTACTTTGTAGGGTCATGAAAATTCTAAAAAGAGGAAATCTAATTACCCCAAGGCTTGGAAAAGGACCGAACCAGTCCGCATACCGGCTCCCAGGAATAGTACGCGGCCGGTTTGGTGAACCGCCCTCCCGCGGACGATGTTGTTTGCGAAATGGGGGCGGAGCGCCTATGCGGGTGCCAACCAAGAAGACCGTCGGACGATAGGTCGGTCCACTGCCGCGAAGATCCCCCTCCGCGAACCTTGTCATTTGTGAAACAAAGGTGGAATCCGTATATGGCTGCGAACCACGTCGTTCACAGAATAGAGCAGGAGTGGTGCACGGCCGCCGAGCAATTCCGCAAAATGCTGAAGTTAATTGACCGAATCATACACGGGGGAGGCTTTCTTCATAGGCTTCCTCAAAAAGCTCCGTGTGCCATATCCCCTTCGTGACTCTATAAATATTCACCGAAGGGAACCCAAAAAGGGAGGAACGGGGGGGGGGGGAACCCGTGGGGAGACGCTGGAGAAATCGATCGCAGTGGAAAAGTTCCAAGGCCATCCGTGGACCCCATATCATCCGTGGATGCACTCTTCTGCATAGAGGAGAAAGAAAACTGCGAACCACATGCGGCCAGCTCCTTTGCGGCCAGCCCTTAGCAGCCATTCCCTCCGCTGACCAGATGTCGTTCGTGAAATGGAGGCGGGAACCCTTTGCGGCCATTTACTCTGCGACCAAACCTTAGTGGCCATTTTCTTCACGGACAGATCCTCTACGGCCAGTCCTTCGTGGACAGATCCTCCGTAGCCATCCTTCACAGAAAACCTCCTTCGCGGCCTAGTCCTTCACGGACTGCTCCCTCGCGGTCAGCTCCTCCGCGGACACCCTTCGCAGACAACCAAACCACGAATCCCTCGTGGGCAGCTCCTCATGGCCAGTCCCTCGCGGATAGCTCCTCCGCAGCCCACCCCATGCAGGAAACCCCATGCACCGGGACAAGACCATAGCCCGGTACTAACCACCATGAAAAATGGAGAGTCTCACCGCGAAATTTTCGGGCCCGGTCAACAATATTTTCTATTGATCCCTTATGCCACTCCAACATCCGTCCTATTAATGCCATGAGTCGAGCTACTCTTCATGATTCTCTTATAACCCCCTTACCTAGCTCCTTTTTTTAGGTTAATCCAGAAAGGGCCACCTTTGTGTGAGTCCCACACCAACCATTGCTAGGTATCTCCTACCTAGTCGTCCTGAACACATGACGCTAAACTGTATGGCCCTCGTCCTACCCATATGATGTTAAACTATATGGAAAAATTCCTCTCTAAATGACTATAAACTGTAGCACACCCTATGTTCCAAACTTAGGATTCCTCTTGCTCCAAACAAGAGATTCATTATGCTCTAAACATAAGATGCCTAATTCCATGATCCCAATGGCGTACCTTCAAGAGCGTTGGAATCTATTCAAACATTCCATCACTCCGCCTCATGGTTTGCATGTCCTTCATTCGGATATTCATACACTTCCATGTCTGAAGGGACCCCCTAACGGCCTGGTCTCATGCCACATCGCCTCACCTACCATCCTGGGCCAATGCCCCAGAAGACTTTTGACAACACTTTGAGTCAGGTCCTGTGTTTTGAACACGGTCAGCAGTCGACCCACCTTTGTTTGTCCCCATTTTAGGCTAACATAAAATGGATTTTGTGTTTCGAACATGGTCAACAGTTATCCTCCATCGCCATGCCACCCTCATTGCGTTCCGAATGTCAGGCATGTAATTCACACTTTTCATCTCCCTTTGTTTGGAATGATTCCAACGCCCTTGGAATTATCCCTCTTTTGCACTTGTGTATAGGCATTGAACCCCATTATATTCCTCAACCCACCAATGGGTTGGGATTCCCTCATGTCCAGACATGAGGAAGAAACCCTAGGCATTCATCTCGGAGTAAGCCCCGACCTTATGGGCCGCTCCATGCGTAAGCCCCACTCCATTTCTCACAGACGCACCTTTTGCAACGTGATCGTCTGGTCCCTAATGCCTCTTGTTTCTCACACCGAGTAGGACTCACATGGGCTTAGAGCATGCGTCGACCATGAAATCCTCTTATGGGCCTCCTCAGAGTGTAAGCCCCAATATATTACTCTGGGCTACCTCAAAGCGTAATCCCCAAGCCTATGTGAACTACGTGGACTTTGATCCCTGCCTCCTAGACAGGGTATGTAGGAAGCCTCCAAGAGGTTCAAGCCCGATCACCATCAGATCCCCAGGTCCACATTAACATCGGTTCTCCGACAATCCTATGCGAACTATGAGGACTTTGATCCCTGCCTCCTATATAGGGTACATAAGAAGCCTCCAAGAGGTTCAATCCCACCACCAGGTTGTTATGACAACCTTCACATCAGTTCGCCTTCGTCCCACATGATGATAAACTATACATTCGAACTACGTGGACTTTGATCCCTATCTCCTAGGCAGGGTACGTAGGAAGCCTCCCTGAGGTTCAAGCCCAACAACAAGTCGATCTGACTATCCTCACGTCGGCACACCGCGCCACTCCTTGTGCCACTTTAGTGAGTCCAGACTCCTTGGGGTCATTAACCCAATGAGGGATGGTAAACCTCGGGCGTAAATGATTCTGAATCCCTGTGTTCAGCTGACCATTTCCAACCAGAAAAAATCTGTGGATACTATGTTTGGATATAAACCAATGATTCGCGAACATATGAATACGTCTTAAATATATAAGAGAGTCCCATAACAGGCAATAATTTCCCCCCAAAAGGGTGTGATGAGCCCGAATTCCCATCCTCTTGACCAATGTGTGTTCCTAAGAATCACTGGCCAAACCACCCAGCGGATGCCTTCCATTGGAAAGGAGGTCCACGTATCGTTTGATATGGAACCGTTGGGCATTTCGAAACGAATACCGGTGTACCCGACCATAGAAATCGAGTGGGGCTCAGCCATCCTTGAGATCGACGGTCGGGAACGTCAGTCCTCCATCTCCTCGAAGGGGGAAATGGATCAAAACCAAAAATGGTGAACCCGACATGAATCTTTAACCAAACAAGACAGATTTAACCTAATCTCACCCTGTTCCCCATTATAAACTCAAGGAGGGCCAAGAATGGTCATTAATTACGCATGGGATCATGAGATGTTGGGTCGACGGGTTTTCTCTGTGTACTTGTTAAAATATTTTTACAGGTACCTTCAGAACTCCCTTCGATCCAATGGCATTGCAAAGGAACTCACAAGCACACGCTTTCAACAACACAAGGACCAGACATCCTCACCAACGGAGGACCCTGTCACCCACCCAGCATCTTCAACACTGGGTCTTGGACGCATTGATTCGAGAGTACCACCTGAACGGTACTCTCCCAATGGTGGAGGCGGCCATGCATGCCCTCCAATCTGCCAGAACTCACCGGTCACCTGCTCAGCAGCGGCCACAGAAGCAGGTCCAGACGGCCCCCGTCGCTGTCTGAAACCGTTTATGGAGTCTCTCCCCGAAATGGGACAATGCATACCTCCCTTATCTTAGGGAGGCATATGAGTTCGATGCTGAGGACTTCATCCCTATCGAATGGGGGTTCCGCTCCAAGTCCCCCACCGGAAGGCTTCATCGATGTCATGTCGTGACTCAACATCCTCGTGCTGAGGAGGATGTCTCCCTGAGGATTCAGGCCCACGCTCCCCGAGCTCTGGCCCCTCAGACCGCCCGACGAGGGCGGAAGACGTACAATCAGGGATCGGTCATCACCCTGGTCCCTAAGAAGGAGCTCCACTGCCCATCCACGGAGACGTACCACGAACAGGCACCTACACCTGTTTGCTCCTCCGAAGCATGCCATCCAGATATGGCAGCATCATACGAGTCAGCGTGCATCCCCACCAAGCCCCATCAAGCCCATCGCTCATGCAGGATGGAACTTACCCGGCATGCACCTCTCCCTGCCCAAGGTCGTGAAGCCCACCAGCTTGACGTGGTGGCGACCCAGCGCCTGCAGGACCAACTCCTAGCATATTCTTCTAATGCCCGCTATCCTGGAATGGTGGCGATCAACAAATCCCGCCACCCAGATGTGGCGGCAACTCATAGGCGGGCACGTCTCCCCACCAACAAAGGCCACCGACTCGATATGGTGGGAAACCAATATATACAGGGTCAGCTCCCTACGGATGCAAGTAATGTCTGCCACCCCGATGTGGCGGCAAACGGAGAGATAAACCGGAATATCCTGGTACAGGGGCAGATTCGTTCACCTGCCCCGACACAGGAGAATGGTCAGTACCCACTGGCCGCTGGAGGACCAGAGCAGGATATTCCTACTCCGATACTGAAATGGGCCTTCATAACCATTCAAGACAAATATGTCTCTCTACATATCCTGGTAATGATGGAGGAGAAGGTATCGATCCCAGATCATATCTTGCAGACTTTCCCGAATGTAATTGCATCAGCGGAAAAAGCAAGGACTCGGGCCCGTGAGCCCATCTCCCCAATTGAGGCTACTCATCTAAGAGATGAGATAGCCGCCTAGGAGCAGATTTTCATCCATGATTCTGTCTAGGAGGGTCACCGGCCATATTCTGTGACGCAAGGGCAACCGGATCGAGCAGCTTCACTCGTTCCAACTGGGGGACACCCGTCCATCACGGTGGATGCTCCAGAGCAGGCATATATCCCTGCTAAAAGTCAAGATGTTCGTCAGCGTATCCCGATGGAATCACGAGACCCAATTAGATAGGGACCCAAAGGTGAAGGTCGTTGTCAATAGCAGATGGTCCCCGCTGCCCGTAAGAGACCGCACCGAACACGCTGAAGGCGGCCGAAAAATAAAGAGTGGGTTCATGACTCCACTCTACTGGAAGATGAACTTCCAAACGCTGATAAGCACACATCGTAGGCTCATAACCCTACCCACCCATTACCATATTATGGGAGTGGAAGTAGCAGTTGTGAAGGTCCTCCCCGCAATGTTGCTACGAGCAGCTCTGAAGGTCCTCCCTAGAGCACCCGTGGGGGTTTCCCCCGCAGGCATATAATGATCGATCACGAGATCTCCTCTTTTGATGCGAGTCACAGAAACCCTCCACGTGACCGGAAGATCGAGCAGCAAGAAGTTCCTCCACTTGCTGCGGTCCACCCTGAAGGTCCTCCCCGGGGTATACACTACAATCACTCTCCATGTAGTGGGACCAAAAATTGTGATAGTAGTCCTCGCTATCATAGTCGCAACTATGGAGGACCTCCCCATAGTGACTTCTCATCACGACAAGAAGGTCATCCCCTTGTCCTGCCCTACCCCGAAGGTCCTCCCCAAGGTTTAGGTTGCAACGACACTCCGTGCAGCCGGGCATTAGATCACGGTGGTAGTCCTCACCACCCTGATAATAGAGGTCCTCCCCGTAGAGACTTCAAGCAACGATAAGGCCCTCCCTTCATTGCGGTACATTCTGGAGGCCCTCCCCATGGTGTATCCATCAGATATTCTCCCTGCGGAAGCTGTAATGGTAGTCCTTGCCATTTCCACAACTGTGATGGTAGTCCTCGCCACCACGACCGCCATTGTGAAGGTCCTCCCCGCATTGTCCCCAAGCGACAAGAAGGTCCTCCCCTTGTCGCAGTGTGTCTTGAAGTTCCTCCCCAGGATGCACTTCCAACGTCAATCCATGATGGTCATCCTCACCATGATGGAAGTTGTTGCAAAGTCCCTCCCCGTAATGACGCTACGCAGCCAGAAGGTCCTCCCCTTACTGCGACATGCCATGGAGGTCCTCCACAGGGCGTGCACTGCAAAAGTCCTCTATACAGTGAAGCATTAAAGAAGTAATGGTAGTCCTCACCATTACGGTCGCCATTGCGAAGTTCCTCCCCATGATGACATATCATATCGATAGGAAGGTCCTCTCCCAGCCGAATCAAGCACAATAAATCCCTTATATGCTGAGGCACTCAGACGGATGGGATCGAGCATCTCATATTCCCAGCTTATTGCTAACGATGCCCTTCTTCGATCAGGATATGGTCCAGGGCCGCGTTCATCTTCTGAAACACCTCGGAATCGCCCACATGACAATTCAATACCTACCAGTCCCACTGCCTCTGATCACACTAACAGTGAGCGCCTCAGTTGAGCTGACCAGGTAGAGGAATCACTGGCGGAGGAGTATGCCGACGTGTTGCACATGAGGAAACGACTGGCCAGAAATGATATACCAGTCATATTTTGGCCCACGGCCACCTCTCAGTTCGACATACCCAGAGAGTTGTCAGAAGAATGCGTACACGGCATCTGCCATAATATATGGACGACCCTCCGCCGGCTGAAATCAAGCTTTCTGCCCTATGAAGGGTATGTAGACCATGTCAAGACGATAGGAAACCTCATGTGTCACATCGACTTGGAGGCCCTTCCTACGGCGTGGCGACAACGCCCCGAGAGACGTAAAGGAAACATGGAGATAACCTGCCTCCATGCACTACACGAGTTGTGCCGCCTCATCGGTGACACTACAACGAGAGTCCATATCAGGGGATGGGGGGAACACGGAACACTGCATTTCACTCTACTCCCCGCCCAGAAGAACCCGTTTGGCATGGTGTCTTGCAATGTCATCACGTCAAGATGAAAATCGAGTGGTCCCCCTGTTCAGGAAAGGAAATACACCCAATAGAGTCCGGCCTTGATTAAGTCCTAGAAACGCCAGGCCTAGCGCGATCAAGACATTCAAGAACTTCTGAATCGGGCCACCGAGAGCATACAACAGGCCTCTCACCTAAGGGGGGGAAATCAACAATCATCGCCTACTTCCCCAAAAGGGAAAGGTTCATAGGAGAACTCGGCACCAAATCCAGTTCACCCCCGAATGGGGGCATGCGAGATCAGTCAGGTCGTGATAGCAGCAGCCAATGCCGTAATCCAGGGTCAACCCCAGCCCGCAGGGCTGGGGGAATTTTTAACAACAACATCCCACGTAAGACCAATAAAAAAGGGAGGAGACTCAATGTCCAAAGAGAGAAACCAACCCCAGCCCTCAGGGATGGGGGAATTATTACCCCTCAACAACAACCTCCCCCACGAGTGTCAGTATTATCTCGTCTAGGGAGGACAGCCAGTAGAGGAGGTTCTTGTCCTATACTGTCAATTGAATTATCATCTCCTCCGAGAGGAAGTCGCACCATAAGGTCGCATCAAATAACTCTTTTCGTCACCCTTCGTCAAAAAGTCCGAAGGCAATACAGGTCATAAAAGGGAAGGCTAGAAGAAGATGCGGGAGATCCCCTTCTTATTTGGAAGATGACGTCCCCTCCACCCTACGAAATGCATTAATAAATTCCATAGAGGCTAACTCCACAGATGACACCGAGGAAAATGAAAATCCGGATAGATCGGGAGAAGACAGTTCCGGTCAGGTTGTGACTCACAACGAACCCCCAGGTGTGCACACCTGGAACCAGAGGGCCGCCCTAAATATGGAAGTCCTTCCCGCCAACCCTCCTCCGCCTACCCAGCGATCTTACAATAAGGATAAGAATAAAGGACGAGTTACCCTTAACCAGCCTCCTTCTCTTGACAAAAACGAGCCACTCACGCTCTAAGAGAGATTCACTCGACAGGAAGAGGAGATGAAAGAATTGAGGTGGCTTAACGCCGAGATACTCCAGAGGAACTGCCTTATTTAAATTGAATCCCATGAGGAGCCACATCATGCACTCCCGGCAAGTGCACCTCAAAGGCTAAGGCTTGCCCCGACAAACGAAGCACAGTCAGGGCTCCTGACCAATGAGGCGCCTGGTTCGTCCAACTACCTAAATGTGGATGATGAATAGAAAGATTTCCCTCCACTTAGGAGGCAACCAGAGAAAGTACACCCGAACCCTCCAAGGGTGCCCTGAACGGAATATGAACCCTTGGTGCCAGCCAATCTGGATTCTCGGGTAATGCCTCGGGCTATGCCTGACCAGGACCGGTCCCAACAGGATGTAAACCAGGGTCTCACCAACACCATCAAGGCACTAATATCTCGATTGGAAGCGATGGAAGGTCGACGCGCTCTGATACAGCCAAAGCGGAAACCCTACCCATATTGGGTGACCAACACACCACCTCCACCCAATTTTGGGAGCCCTGTATTCCCTATTTTCAATGGGTCAGGCGATCTGGAACTGCATTTGATGAACTATGCATCCTATTGTGACCCTATGATGGGAACTCCGGAACAACAAGAAGCAGTGTAACTCAGATGCTTCGTATGGACCTAGCAAGCATCCACCTCTGTCTGGTACATGAGTCTGCCAGGCCAGTCAATAAAGAGCTGGGAGGACCTTCGGCAGTAGTCAATGTTCCACTTCATCTCAACGTTGCCAAAAACAACAGTTAGTGACCTCATGAACTGCAAGCAGAGGGAGAATGAGAGGATCTTAGATTTCATCGCCAGATGGAAAGGTCTGACCTATTCTCTAAACAGGAAAATGTCTCAAGATGATATGCAAGCCATATGCATCGATAATCTTAAAGATGAGCTGCGAATGCCGCTCATACCAGTGGAGTGCACCACTGGCTTCCGCCATCTCTCGACCATTGCCCAGAGAATTGAGGACTCCCTGTAGCGGACTAATTCGAAGTCCCGAATAGCCTCGTAGGATCCTGTGAAAAGATCCCCTAGAGATGAAGCATCTGCTGTCACACTTAAGCTAGCCTCTGTGCCTGCTCCACTGCTCAGGACTCCACCAAATCGTCAAGGGAACCCTGCATATTAGCGGCCACCTCCGCCTAAACTGGATGATCAGAGAGGACCGAAGCAGAACCAGTTTAAGGAACGAAGACAAACCGTATACTCGTTCTGAGATGATCAATTCCATGGCTACTTCATTGCCGCCATAAATTGCAACCTGCTCCGCCTTTCGGAGTTGAGTAAACCTGAAGAAGTCGGCCACAAGGACAGGCCAGATTACAACCCCTACCATAAAATGTTGGGGCACAATATCCGAGAATGCTTCGTCTTCAAAGAACTCCTTTAGAGGATGGTAGACTCTGGAAAGGTCGAGTTGGGACCACCCTCAGCACATGTGGAATGTATATCTACCACTGAATCCGACAAAGAGGAGGGGTGGAAGAAATTCACATGCAAGTAGGGGCAGAAATTCGATGACTGGATGACTCAGAAGACTATCAACCAAGCCCAGGGCATACTCCGAGCTCATCTATGGCAGCCAGTGTTGCCGCCAACAGACCCTGATTCCGCACAGCTGATAGCATCGGCCTCACAATCCTCTACGAGCTGGTCATCCGGCCGGAATAGAAGGAAGAAACAACCTCCATAGGAGCAGTCCGAAACGGGGCCAAAGTTATTCCCGACCTTGGCAGATTATATGCCCACAAATTTGGCGTCACGGGCACTGACCCACCAAACGGCACCATCAGGGACAACCGACCAGGTTAACCTGTCAGAGGATGAAGAGCTAATCTTTGGTTCTATTAACTTCATCCATCTTATGGAATCATTCCCTGACGAAGGGTATGGTTACGAACCCGAGTTCCCTACACGAGGAACCGGGAGGAGGAACCGTAGAGGTAGGGGATACCAGGGGAGGTGCAGCCGTGGCCGAAACCAACCCTACGGTTGGACCCCGACCCAAACCGTTAATATCGTGGAAACCTATGGGAGAGCCCTTCAATGGACTCAGCAGGGGAAAGAATTCCCCTCCACCCCCACAAGCAGCCACTCTGTCCCTGTTGTTCTGCGATACCCACCAGAGGAGGAGCAAGTGTCTGGTTGCGTAGTGCGCGTGAACAGTCCGGTCGGGCTGAGTCCCCAGAACACGGGAACACCATCGACATCTGACCATGTTGCCGTTACCTACTCATCAAATGCTCCAGCCCCCAAGCCGCCTGCTAGAACTCTCCCGCCAGCAGAGAAGTGTCGGCCGCTGGAGCTAAAATATGACATCCTTAAGCAGCTGGAGTCAGTACCAACAAAGTTGTCAATCCTAGATACCCTAAGTCTGTCAGCAGACCTCTGGGAGGTGCTTATAGAATATTTGATCAGCCCCCCGGAGGTTCAAGCCGAGGTAGCTGCAGCCGAGATTTACCGGACGGAGACTGGCCCAGCTGAATGCAATGCAGGGATTTCCTTCAGCAATCGAGATGAAGATTCCATCATGCAAGGACACATCAGACCACTATATGTGTATGGCATGCTGAATGGTATTGAGATCCAGAAAGTCTTTATAGACAATGGCTCTGGAGTTAACCTCCTTCCCCTACAAACACTCCGTAAGCTGGGCTACAGTGAGGATGATTTAATACCCTCAGACACAACTCCATTGTGTTACGACAAGAGTGAGCAGAAGCCAATGGGAAAAATCAAACTAAGAACCCATTTTGGCGACCTCGTGGCCTACTCGGAATTCCTGGTGGTCTGACAGAACACAGTATTCAATGCCCTATTGGGAAGGCTGTGGCTCCATAAGCACATGGTTGTTCCTTTATCCTACCACCAGTGTATAAAGTATTGTGTCAATGGACAAAGTGGAACATTGCACACCGAAAAGGCCCCTTTCAAGCTCTCCGAGTCACATTACATTGACGCCGGGTTCTATGAGAAAAAGAAAAAGAAGCCTTTTGTCGATGGTGTCGACTGGATCCCCGCTCCAAATGGTCTAGAAATGGTTCATGATGACCCCCTGAGGCCGCTTGGTGGAGATTATGTCATGCTCATTAACCACGTTGAGAGTAGGAGTTCAAGTATGGACACGCACTCAGATGTCCTCCTGACTTCATCCATAACGGCCGAGTGTTACAAGGATGGAACATCCATTGACCCTCAATCTGGGGACGAAGACTCGAGTAAGGACACCCACGACACCTCGCCTCAGGACTCCCAAGAGCTCTCTCTCCTCGTCGGACCAATAAGATGAGGATTTGGGAGAAGAAGAGGTGGAAGAGCTTAGGGATGCACCTCCCGCATTTGAGGAAGGTATCTCCACCACTATGGACGAGCTCAGGGAAATAAACCTGGGTACCAAGGATGACTCGAGGCCCACTTTCATTAGTGCAGCCATGTCTCCCGAGGAACATGAGGTATATACCTCCTTCCTAAGGTAACAGCGGGACGTCTTTTCCTGGAATTACACGGTGATTCCGGGACTTGATCCCGAAGTAGCAACGCATCACCTAGGTCTTCCAGAAGACCACCAATGTTATAAACAAGCCTCCAGAAGGACGCACCCCTCACATGCTGCCAAAATAGAGGCTGAAGTTGATAAGCTCATTAAAGCAGGCTTCATTCGGGAGGTCCAGTACCCCATCTGGTTAGCCTATATCATCCCTATCAAGAAAAAGAACAAGAAAATCTGCGTCTGCATTGAATTCCGAGACCTCAATCGGCATTGCCCAAAAGATGACTTTCCGGTCCCAATCACGGATTTTTTAATCGATGCAACAGCTGGGTATGAGTCTTTGTCCTTCATGGATGGCTATTCCGTCTATAACCAAATCAGGATGGCCCGAGAAGACGAAGAAGACACTACCTTAAGGGCCCCTCAAGGGGTATTTTGTTACAAGTTCATGCCCTTTGGTATCAAGAATTTTGGCACCACATATCAGCGTTCCATGCATCGGATCTTTAAACCTTTCCTGGGGAAATTCGTGGAATGTTACGTGGATGACCTGGTGGTCATGTCCAGACTGTGCTTGGATCACCTGTCAGACCTTGAGACCATCTTCAACAAACTCTAACAGCATAGCTTGAATATGAACCCCTTGAAATACACCTTCGGGGCTACCTCAAGGAAATTCCTTGGCTTCGTCGTATGCCATCGTGGCATCGAAGTCGACCCTGAGAAGAAAAAAGATATCCTTGGATTACCACCTGCCCAAAATCTCACTGAGTTGAGGGGATTCCAAGGACACCTGGCCTATATTAGGTGGTTCATAGCCAACCTGGCAGGAAAATGTTTTACATTCACCAGGTTAATGAAGAAGGGGGTCACGTACCAATGGACGAATGACTGCCAAGAGGCATTAGACAACTTGAAGAAGTACCTCTTAATCCCATCGGTGCTCATGCCCCTGGTTGAAGGAAGACCTCTCATCCTATACGTGATGGCCCTAGAACGGTCACTGGGAGCCTTCCTCGCACAAAAGAATGACACCGGTAGTGAAAACAGTCTCTATTACCTCAGTCGAACCATGATTGATGTGGAGACTCGATACTCAGATATCAAGAAGTGTTGTTTTTCCTTTGTCATTGCAGTTCAAAAGTTGCGAAATTATTTGTAGCATCATGAAGCTTATTTGATCTCGCGGAGTAACCCACTCAAGTACATCCTCAGTCGCCCGATATTAACCGGATGCCTGTCCCGATGGGAGGTCATCCTGCAACAGTTCAACATCCGGCTCGTGCCTCAGAAAGCCATTAAGGGCCAGGCATTAGAAGACCTTCTGGCAGAGCACCCTTCGACAGGGACCACTACACCATATGCCAATCTACCTGATGAAGACAACTTCTCAGTTCAAGAGGAGTTCCCAACATGGGATATGTACTTCGACGGTGCGTCCCAAAGCCCAACCGGGAAGAGGATGGAGGATCCTAGATTCAACAAAGTGGGTTTGGGGATAATACTCATGTCCCAAGAAAAGTAATTCTTTCCATATTCCTTCCTCCTATTAGAGGGATGTACAAACAATGAAGTAGAGTATCAAGCTCTCATTGCAGGCCTGGATCTCCCACTCCATGTGAAAGTAGGACACCTTAAGGTAAAAGGTGACTCAGAGCTGGTCATCAAGAAAGTAAATGGTGCCTATGCTATTAAAAAGGATGAGCTTATCCCCCTATTTGACCATGTTTGATGGTTAATGGTTGATTTCTCCATAGAACCAACATTGATCTATATTCCCTGGTCTCAGAATGCTCAGGCTGATGCATTAGCCAATGCGGCCATAACCCTAGCTGACCCAGACCGGGATGAAACGATTATTTGTATTGCTCACTGTCAAATGGTATTGTCATTTGTTCAAGATAAGATGGAAGAAATCCACGAAGTCAGTCCTTTCCCTGAGCCATACGCTCCTGCCACTGGCTGGATGACCCCCATAGTAAACTACCTTCTACGGGGAGAACTTCCATCAGACAGGACTGAACGAGAGAAAATACGGAGAAGGGAAATAAACTTTGTCCTATATGGTGGTGTGGGTCTGTAAGAGGTCCTATAAAAATGAGGCCTTGACGGAGCGCTCCTCAGATGCATTGATGGAGAAAAAACCACTACCGTAATGAATGAAGTACATGACGGAGCTTGTGGAGCACATCAACCAAGGACCAAGCTTTCCCATCAGGTTTGAAGGCTTGGGTACTACTGGCCTATAGTGGCATGAGACTGCGAGCATTTTACCGCAAAATTCCACACATTCCAGATTCATTCCAACATCATACACCAACCCCCAAAGTTACTTCATCAAGCCATGTACTTTTGGCCGTTTTTCGTCTTGGGGATGGACGTCATGGGACCATATCCTCCCGCCACAGCAAAATAGTTTAAGTATATCCTCAGAGCAACCGACTTCTTTTCAAAATGGGCAGAAGCCATACCCCTCAAGGAAGTCAGGGAAAGAAATATTGTCATCTTTGTGAAGACCAATATCATCACCAGATTTAGTGTCCCTCATACCCTACTAACGGACAACGACACCAACTTCTGCTCTACCGAATTGGAGAAACTATACCACGAGTATGGTATCAAGGCTAGCCACTCATCCCACTACCATTTACTAGCCAATGGATAGATAGAGGCTTTCAACGAGACCCTGTCAGAAATCCTCAAGAAAATGGTGGGCAAAGACAAGAAGTCATGGTCGGATAAACTCCTTCATGCGTTGTGGGCTTATCGAACCACAATCTGCACTGCTACTCGGGCCACTCCGTACTCATTTGTATACGGAACAGAAGTGGTCCTGCCCATTGAGCTCCAACTAACATCGCTATATGTTCCCATTTGTGATTAGTTATCCAATGATGAGAAATTAGAAAAGTGGCTAGGTGAATTGGAACAGTTAGACGAGAAGCGGTTTCACACCTTCCACCATCTAGAAGTATACCAAAACCGGATCGCACTATCCTTCAATAAAAAGGTTCATCTTCAGTATTTCCTGGAAAGAGAATTGGTGTTGGTCCTCCGGACCCCAATGATACTCGGAAAGAAGCCTCTGAAGTTGGAGCCCAAGTGGGAGGGACCGTATGTTGTACACAAGGTCTACTCCAATGGAGAATATGCCCGGATCTCTATGGATGGGCAGTTTACCACAGCTCTTACAAACACAGGGTTCCTAAAGAAATATTTCGCATAGAAACCAAAATGAGTACTTCATCCTACCCGCATGATGCTAAACTGCACGGCTAAGAAAAGAGAAAAGGATCGTCTGAGCAGCATGATGTTAAACTTCCAAGCACCCAACGTTCCAAACGTTATGACCCTAAACTAAGAGCATTCCATCCACACCAGTATAACTAAAAATGTCCCTCGTCCGAGCTAAATGACGTTAAACTGCCAAGCACCCAATGGTACAAACTCTATGACCATAAACTAAGAGTATTTCGTCCTCACCACACGACGTTAAACTGCACAGACAAGATGTTTTAAAAAATTCCCTCTCCCCCTGTGTACGGACCAGACCTGCACGAGGTGTATCATCTTTCAGAGAACTACGTGTGGCTTGATTCCTTCCCTTGCATGATATGTAGCGACACCAGGGTTCCCCATCCTAGCCCAGCCACGCCCGAACAAAAGATAAAAATTCCCCCTTCCTCCCATGTACGGACCAGACATGCCCGGGGTGTATCACTTTTTCAGAGAACTACGTGCGGCTTGATTCCTTCCCTCACAGGATACGTAGCGACGCCAGGATCCTCTATCATGGCCCAACCACTCCCAAATGAAAATAATGTTTAAAATACCCATTCCCCCATGTACAGACCGGACCTGAACGGGGTGTACTTCATACAGTGAACTACGTGAGGCTTGATTCATGCCCTCGCAGGATACGTAGTGACGCCAAAATTCTACACCCTGTCCCAGCCACCTCAAACAAATATATATATATATATACCCCCTTCCCCCGTGTATGGACCAGACTTGCACGGGGTTTATTTCTCGTCCTTACCGCATGACGTTAAACTGCACAGACATCGTCCTTACCGAATGACGTTAAACTGCACGGACTTCTTCCTTATCGCATGACGTTAAACTGCATGGACTTCGTCCTTACCGCATAACGTTAAATTGCACGGACTTCATCCTTACCACATGACGTTAAAATGCATGGACTTCGTCCTCACCGCAAGACGTTAAACTGCACGGACTTCATCCTCACCGCATGACATTAAACTGCACTGACTTCGTCGTGACCCACCCAAGAGACATGGTGAAACGAGACGGAGACACTCCTTGCACATTTGGATGCATCCTCTCCATACATCAGACTCCACAACCCGGACAATTATGGATCTTCATAACCATTCATGGCCATCGGAAGTGGAAATTCGTCGACCCGGGGACACCTTTGCATGACTACGCATACCAAGCCCTCAACGGCTCTGCATATTGATAGCCCGTGGCCATTGTACCAAAGGAAAGATTTCCTCGGGCGATAATTCTCCTAGCTCCGTACACTTACTGGCCTCAGGGACCCCGTATCATGTCTCCCGATCCAAAATTTATGGAGTAGTGGTTTACAAGTTCGTCCCCTCTTCACACCCAAGTGCTGCCAGGGTATCCCTACCCGATTGGCCTATGTATCCGTCGGTGGTTCACATAGAAACTTTCATCCACGAACATCAAGTCAGGGCTAGGATACTTTGGCTCAATGGAAAATTACAGTAAAGATGTTTATTGTATTCTCGGACACCATTATCCCCACATGTCGAACTCTGCACTGTGAGAAATCTCGGATTTTCATAATCATTCATGGCCATCGGAAGTGGAAAATCATCGACCTAGGGACAACTTTTATCACTATGCATAACATGCCCTCAGCGGCTCTACATATTGATAGCCCCTTGCCTGTCTACCAAAGGCAAGACTTCCTCGGGCGACACTCTTCCTAGCTCCGTACGCTTACCGGGCTCAGAGCCCCCATACCACACCTTTGGATCCGGCAAAACTCAAAGTTAGAGTTTACAACCTTCATCCCCCACTGTTGACGCTCCTTTCGTCACGGAATCTAAAGTTCGGAAAAGGGAATATCTGAGCTCAAAGTGATTAATCCTTTGAAGAAACATCAAAAATCGACAAAGGGATAGAAAAGGAGAACATTGCCCATAGGTCGCGCAAGTTACCTCTTGGTCGCGCAAGTACACTTGCGCGCCGACTCAACACTTGCGCGACTCCTCATGGTCGTGCAAGGGACTTGCGCGACATAACTGGTAACCGCCCAGTAACCGCCCGGGGTCTTCTTTTGCCTATAAATAGACCCTATGGGCCCCCCATTCAGGAGGATCTTTTTCCAGAAACTCGGATCAAAGCTCCCGACGCCCAAGTCTCTTCTCAAAGCTTCCGGAACACTTCTAAGGTAATTTCTTACCTAGAATGGAAGATCTAAAGGGAAGAAGGAAGGCCAAGTGTTGAAACTTATCAAACACTTGCGCGCCGACTTAATTCCTTCAATATAACTTGCGCGTCCCCTCTCTGGAAGAACCTCAAGAGGATTATAAAGGGTTTAATAAAGAATCGCTCAAGTATTTCAACTCTGGTTGAAAATCGCGCAAGTATCCCTCATGTCGCGCAAGTATACTTGCGCGACCAAAACTTGCGCGCCGCCGCAGGACTTGTGTGACTTTTAATACTTGCGCGCCCCTAGCTTTTTGGGTGCCTATCTTGCCCATTTTTACCCCTCTTAAGCCATTTCACCCTTCCTATTCAAGATTCAGTCTTCAAGATACTCTTCAAATGCCATTTATGGCATGATTTCTTGATTTGACATCCTTATCTGAAAGGAATTCCGTGAAATACCTCTCAACACCGAGTGATTTAAACATCTTTATGTCACCAAAGATTGAGAGTTCATTCATTTCAACCTCATCCTTTAAGATGAGAGAATCCTAACCTGGGTCTCCTTTTCAGGAATAAGACTCAGTCATAACCTTGGGCTTCCTTTTCAGGAGTAAGCCCCAAGTCCCCTAGCCTAGGCTTCCTTCTCAGGAATAAATCCTAGTCATAAATCTTGGGCATCCTCCTCAGGAGTAAGCCCCAAACCTTAATCCCTAACCTGGGTCTCCTTTTCAGGAATAAGACTCAGTCATAACCTTGGGCTTCCTTTTCAGGAGTAAGCCCCAAGTCCCCTAACCTAGGCTTTCTTCTCAGGAATAAGTCCTAGTCATAAATCTTGGGCATCCTTCTTAGGAGTAAGCCCCAAGTCTCTTAAAATTTCTCTTAACCAGTCATAAATTACCTTTGATTTGGGTTTCCTTTTCAGAAATAAAACCCAATCATAAGTACCCTCCTAACTTGGGCATCCTCCTTAGGAGTAAGCCCCAAGATTAGAGTATTCAAATCTCCATGAAGCACATATAACTTTGTGGACCCTGTTCTTGGATTTTCTCCCTAAAAGTAAATCCTAAACTTTCGTCTATCTGGGCAGTCATCTATACATAAGCCCCAAAACAAATTCTTATGATTGCATCTTTTATGGCACAATTGTCTGAATTTTACAAATACCTCTTGTTTCTCACACCGAGCATGACTCACATGAGCTTAGAGTGTAAAAGTAATTATGACATTCATCTTTGAGCCATCAATCATAAAACATCATATCCCATTCCTCGAACTACGTGGGTTCTGATTCCTTTTTCAAAACAAAGGATACGTAGGTAGCCCATTTATGGGTTCGATCCCAACATTGAAATAATCTTTGTCCTTCTGAATGACGATAAACTTCAAGTGCCCCACTGAGTGGCTTTAAAACCAGCCTGGTCATCAAAATGACCAAGAGACTTTTATATAAATGTTTTGAAGGATACCATTGACCAAGAATATCTAAACAAATATAGATGATTCTATATTGATGAAGAACCTCGAATACATATAAAAGATTCTCTAAATTTCTTGCATATTTAATCATTGATTGTTAAAACTAAAGGAAAACTCATTTTATACTTGGTAATGTAATAAGGATTCACGAACATAACTTAAATCTATAAAGAGAGTCCCGGAGTAGACAATAATTCCCCTCAAAAAGGTGTGATGAGTCTGACCTCCCATCCTCTCGACCAATGCAAATTCCCAAGCCTCATTAGCCCACAAGCTAATGAGCGCCTGCCTTTGGAAAGTAGGTCCAAACGGATGTGGAATCATTTGATGTTTCCGGTTCTACGAACAAACCCGTTAGAAACCGATCGGAACGTTTGAATCTCCCGTCCAGGAGGTCATCCCCGGATTCCGCGCGAAACAAAAATGGTGAACCCGACGTGAATCCTTAACCAAGTTAAAGTGATATTCTTCTTATCTGTTAGGCCCCTTGGGCCAACAAGGCAATCATTGACATATGATCATCCAAAAGATGCAGTAGCCAGATTCATCTTGATTATGTCTGTTACATGGAACAGGCACTCTTTTTTTCAAGATCTTCTACAAAAATGGCTTTCCTTAAATTCACCCCTGTGAATACTGCTGCTGGGAACACCTCTACTGTGAGGTCTGCTGCTGTGAAAACCAATGCTGCTACTCCTGCTGGAACGTCATCCGCTCTGAGGATGACATCACCAACTCAACGTCTTCAACGCTGTGTTTCTAATGCACTGGTTAAGGAGTACCGTCGCAACGGTACTATCCCAACTCTGGAGGCCGCTCGTCAAGCCCTCCAAGTTAACAATTCTACCTGGTCGTCCGGACAACGGCGACCAGCAATCAAGAAGCAGACGGTGCTGACTACCGTCTCCAACCGTTTCGGGTCGTTATCCCCGGAACGCAATTTCCATTCACTCCCTTACTCCGAGGAAGTGAATGAGCAGGTCCCGCAGGACCTTAATTCAAAAAGACAGGAGTCCTTCTCAAGGGCTCCCATCAACAATCGCCGCCAGACTCGTGCGGTAGTGCGCCCTCAACATGATGAGGGTACCGACTCCAGGCGTTCAGCTCAGGTTCCTCGAACCCGAGCAGGCAAGATGAATCGCCAGAGACGGAACCCGGTTAACAATAGGCAGGTTGTCATCCCTGTCATCTCCGGAGAAGTCCACCAACCTAACTTGGTGGCAAACAACGAGCAGGCATAAACACCTGTTCGTTTTAATCCCGCTGTCCAGAAGACTCGTCTGGCAGCATCAAGCCGATCCCGCCAGGCAATTCCGGCGGAGTACCATAGGCAGGAACATACACCTGCTTATACATCAGCAGTTAGTCAGCAGGCTCGTCTGACTACATATGATGGATCTCGTCAACAGCGTTTGGCGAAGTGTAATCAGCAGGCACATACACCTGCTAATACTAATCAAGCCTACCAACAGTCTCGTTTGGTAGCGCACGGAGAAGTCAGTCGGAAAGCCCCGACGACAAACAGGAGACAGACTAAACTCTCTGCCTCCACACTTGAGTACTGTCAGGATTCACTGACAGGAAAAGGAGGACAGGAGCAGGCACATACACCTACTCCAAGCCCGGAATGGACGTATATCCCCGTTCCGGCGGCTAAAGTCACCAAACATATTTTGTCAATGGTGAAAGAGCAGAAGCAAATTCCTGCTCATATTCTGGATGCTTGCCAGGATATCATAACAACTTCAGCATCATCTCAGGGACAGACACATAAATCTATCCCTAGCAGTGGAGTGACACATCAACAATTCACTCTGGAACAGACACACACATCTGTTCCAGTCCAAGAGGGTTGTGGGGCCTACTCCCCCATATCATATGGACAACCAAGTCAGGCACATACACCTGATTTGAGCGATGATCGTCAGCCTAACCTGACCATCTTTCCTGATCAGGCACATACACCTGCTCAGAGCAATCACTTTCGTCATCAAGTGATTTCTAAAGTGAGTAAGAAGGCATCTAAGAAAAAGATCCGCCCAGCACAGTCAGGAGATCAAAGGCCAATCTGCAACAAGGCCTTGCTCGATGCTGGAGTTCTTGAAGCCCTCAGACATTTATCTGTCGGAATTCAAGATTCTACTCCCTCAGTTCCCAATAACAGGAACATTAATCCTGAAGGTCTTCAACAGACACTTCCTCATGAAGACTTGCTTCATGAAAATTCGGTCAATCTTGAAGTTTCTTCTTCAGATGAGAACCACAGGAACCCTCTGTGTGGTCAGAAGACCAAGGAGCAAGAGATCTCATCTTTTGCTGTAACCCATCATGAAGGTCCTCCTCATGGTGATGAACTTCGCTGCGAAAGTCCTCTCCGCAGTAGTGATTCACATTGTCTCGAAAATTCTTCAGAAGGCAATGTAGTGACGAGAAAGCCCTCCTATCTCGAGGCACTTGCAAACGTAAAACCAGTCATGTTTGAAGTTTTACTATCGGCAGGTGAAACTCTTTCTCCATCAGAAGATAGCTTGGGGTTCAGGTTATTCTCCGAACCTTCCCTGGGTCATTCATCTTCCAGCATGAATAGTGATTCCTCTACCAATCTTGTTGAATCCGATGAAGCAACAAGGAAACACCAACTCTGGTCCAAACAGGTAGAAGAATCTTCATTTAATGATAAAGAGGAAATGCTGAACATGAGGAAAAAACTGGCAAAAGGTGAAGTACCAGTCATGTTTTGGCCTTTGGCTGATTCACAGTATGACATTCCAAAGATGTTGACGGATGATGGAATCCATGATATTCGTCTTAACATATGGAAAACTCTTTGTCAATTAAAGAAGAAGGTATTATCTTACGATGAATATGAAAATCATCTTAAGATAATATAAGGGTTACAACGCCAGATTGATTTGGCATCTCTATCAGTCTCTCGGTATCCGAAGGCTGAAAAGCAACAGAGAACCCTTCAACGTTCATGCCTTGGCGCACTAAGAAGATTGCGTTAGTTAATTTCCAATGCTCCATCTAATGTTCATATCAAAGGATGGGGTATTCACGGAGCACTACATTTCACAGTGCTTTCCGGTCAGCAAAGCCCGCCGAAAATGGTCTCATGCAATGTTATTGCCCATGGCAGGCCACAGTCAATGGGCTTTGTTCATAATCAAAATCTTGCTCGAGATCAAGCTTCAACTAGTTCCTCTCAAAATCAAGTATATAGAGAACAGGTTGTTGAATTGCTCCTACACCAAGCAGGCGAGAATATTGCACAAGCCTCTCATCTGGAGCAAACACGTCATCAAATGACAGAAGTTTCGGAAATCATCCAACGGTCTGTTGAACCAGGTGATAAAAGTGGATACAGGTTAATGCATCCAGCTAATTTCCGAACTAAGATTCGCAAGATCAAGAGAGATTTTAAAAAGATCTCAGACATAGCATGTCAAGAGACACCCCAGCTTGCCAGACTGGGGACTTCTCTAACCCAACCCTCAGAATCAACGAATGGGATTCGAGGAGTTGAGTGGAAGCAACAGGAACACCCCCAGTCCACCGGACTGGGGACTTTTTCAAATCTTCAATCCCTCCCTCAGAGAAAGTCAGTATTCTCTCGATTAGGGAATAAGCCTCAAGAGGAACGAAGAGCCAAGATGTCAGGAGATTCTCTCCAAGTGACGGTTCTCCAAGAAATTCCTGAGGGATCAAGTCAACGGAATGCCATGTCTTATCATGGACATAAAAGGAGACAATATCACAGAAATGCTGATAGAAAGGATTCCATGAAATATGCATCCATTAATGTCATCACTGCCGTTGCTGCTGATTCACCAGATGAGGCTCAATCAGAGGGATCAGATGAAGAGGTTCCTGCTCAAGAAGTTGCGCACACAGACCTAAATGAAGAAGGTGTGCGCACACGTAATCAAAGGCTTACCCAAAATCTGGGTATTCCTTCAAGTAACCCACTTCCCCCTCTCCAAAAAGGATCCAATAAGGGGAAAGGAAAGAATCAGGTTACTTATCACCCTTCCTCTGAAGGAGGTCAATCGCTCTCATTAGAGCAAAGGTTTGCACAACAGGAGGAAGAAATGAAAGAATTAAGAAGGTTGAATGCAGAACTACTTCAGAGTAGTCTTCTTCTTAAGAATGCTGAAGTCCGACAGCCGAAGAATTTGTTGTAACTACTGAGATGGATCAGGAATATCCTCCTTTATCAGTACACCCACAGAGGTCTAATCCTATGGGTCAAACGCAACAACGGTTGGCAGCACTACCATTAGTTGCAGCACCAACCTCCACGGCTGTCCAAGCTCCATTCATTGCACCTACCCAAAACCAAGTTCAACCTGACGTTTCTCAAAAGTTAATAACTACTATTGAGTCATTAACAGCTCGGTTAGAAACTATGGAAGGGAAACGGGCACAAGTTCAACCTGAAAAGAAAGTTTACCCTGAATGGGTAGATTCAATTTCTCCTCCATCCAGTTTTGGAAACCCTATTTTCCCTACTTTCAATGGATCAGGCGACCCTGAACAACATTTGACGCATTACGTGTCTTGTTGTGATCCTATGATGGGAACTCCAGAACAACAAGAAGCAGTGAAACTCAGATGCTTCGTGCGAACCTTGCAAGGACCAGCTTTTGTCTGGTATACAAGCTTGAAATCCCGGTCAGTCATCGGATGGGAGGATCTTCGTCAAAAATTCCTTCTTCAGTTCAGCTCAACTTTGCCAAAAACGACAGTTTTCGATCTTACAAACTGCAAGCAAAGGGAGAATGAAAGAGTCTCTGATTTCATTGCTCGTTGGAAGGGATTAACGTATTCCTTGAGTTTATCACTCCCTCAGGAGGAATTGTTGCCAATCTGTGTGGCAAATTTGCGTGACGAATTACGCACGCCATTGATCCCTGTGAAATACACAGGAGGGTTTCGAGACCTTACTTCAATCGCTCAACAGATTGAAGATTCCCTTATACAGGCTAAGGCTAAATCTCGTGTAATTCCATCAACTCCAGGAAGAAGAATGGGTAAAGCAGAAACTGCTACAGTTATGCTTAAACAGGCACCTGTACCTATTTCTACTTCAAAACCTTCATCTTCTCGAAGGGCTCCACCTCCTGAACGCCAACAACAAAGGCTGTTTCGTCCAAATGATCAAAAAGATCAACGACGAAAACAATTTGAGGATATGAAGAGTAAAACATACTCTTTCCGAAGTGAGCAAGTTCCTGGTTACTTCATTTCAGCTCTGGAAAATAATTTGGTTCAATTACCAGTGCCGAAGAGACCAAACAAGGAAGGAGATGAAGACCGTCCCAATTATTGTCCCTTTCATCAAATGTTGGGACATCCCATCCAGGAGTGTTTTGTCATTAAAGACCTCCTACAAAAGATGGTTGACTTGGGACAAGTCAAATTGAAGGGTTCTTCAGCTCATGTAGCATGTATTACCGCTACAGATCCAGAGGAAGGAGGCGAGTGGCAGGAAGTCAAAAGCAAAACTGCGAAAAAATATGATGATTGGATGGTCAGAAAGACAATCAATCGGACCCATTCCATTTTGCGAACACAATTGAAGAAGCCAATTGTGTCTCCTACAAAAGCTGCAGTAAAGCCTCCATCAAAGGACAAATCCTCAAAAGGGCAGCGCAATTCAAAGAAGAAAGAGGAATCAGGAGAAGATGAGTATGTATCAAAGCCTAAATTGTCTTTGACTCTGGCAGATTTCATGTCATCTACTTCAAAGCCACGGGCACCGTCCCACCAAACGGCACAGCCTAAACAGGCTAACTTGGCAGAGTCTTTATCAGACGAAGAATTGATCTTTGGTTCTGTTAATATGATTCAATTAACAGATTCATATTCCAGTCTTGATGAGCCTGAATTCTCTGTATCAAATAAAGGAACCCGAGGAAGTTCTAGAGGTTCAGGATATAGGGGAAGACGTGGATCTTTCCGAAGCCACTACTCTAATTCTACCCCTGCTAGCACTGTATATGCAGCAGAAACTCATGGTAGAGCCCTTCAGCGAGCTCAAAATGAACAAGCAAGTTCTTCTGCCAATGGCCAACTCAGCTTCGACACAGTTATTTTGGAAGACCGATTAAATGTTCCATCTTCTTTATCTCAGCAAGTAAATGGATCTAATCAGTCTAATTTTCCAAAACCAAAGATGTTGCCAACTTCAATACAAGAGGCATCAGCTTCCAAAGCATCTGCTTCCAAGGTACCTGCTAAACCGCATATTCCTATTGGGAAACGCAGGCCTCTAGATCAAAAGTATGATATATTGAAACACTTGGCCCAAGTACCAGCCAAATTATCAATTTTGGATGCTTTGAATCTATCAAAAGATCTTCGGGAAGCACTCATCGAAGCTTTGTCAAGTCCTCAGGAATTTGAAGCTGAAATTGCTGCAGCTGAAATTTATCACATAGAGAATAATCCTGCAGAATGCCATGCAGTGATATCTTTTACTGATAAAGATGAAGATGATGTTGTGCATGGGCACATAAAACCTTTGTACCTATCTGGAAAAGTCAATGGTATAGATGTTCGAAGAGCTTTTATTGACAATGGTTCAGGAGTCAACCTCATGCCCATTCGCACACTTCGTCGATTGGGCCTCACGGAATCTGATTTATCTCCTTCTACCATGATGTTGCAAGGATATGATAAAAATGAACAAGAACCACTGGGAGAAGTTACGCTCAGAACTCAGTTTGGAGATCTTGTTTCCAATTCAGATTTCATGATTGTTGATCAAGACTCAGCTTTCAATATCTTGCTTGGAAGACCCTGGTTACATCAGCATGCAGCTATTCCGTCATCATACCATCAATGTCTCAAATACGGTTTCGATGGTCAAGTTGGAACATTGTATGGTGATAAGGCCCCGTTCAAAACATGTGAGTCTCAATACATTGAGGCGGAATTTTATCACATGAAGGGAAGAGAAAAATCTACAATGAAGGAAATTACCAAAGTTAATGCTCCATATGGTTTGGAAAAAATTCCAATAAATCCATTTTCACATGTGAGTACAGATTATGTGTTACCTATCAGTCAAATTGACAAAATAGGCCCAAATCAAAATACTCTTATGGAAAGATCCATAATGTCAATTACGGCAATCGTGCCAGACAACATGGGAGAAATTGGTAACTTACCAAGCAGTGATGAAAGCATAAGTGGTGACGTTTTCATTTCGTCTGCTGAAATCCATCAAGTCTATACTTCGCTAATCAGGCCAGAAGAAGTTATAGCAACACCAGAGGTGAATGTTGATGTCGATTCTCAATCCATCATATCCTCTTTATTTCCCAAAGAAGACCCTTTTTCATCAATAGGGTCGGAAATGGAAGCTTCTTCTTCAAAATGTGAAAATTTTGACATCTCTTATGATCATGAGAATTTCGTTTTTTCATCTACTTTGCAAGTAGAAATGGAAGATATAACACATGATGAAGAGGAAGAGGAAGATCTTAGAGATGCTCCTCCAGCATTTGAAGAGGGTATCTCTACCACTGTGGATAAACTCAGAGAAGTAAATTTGGGTACAGAGAAAGATCCACGCCCCACTTTAATTAGTGCGGCCATGACCCTTGAAGAACAAGAGATGTATATTTCTTTTCTAAAGAAAAATAAAGATATCTTTGCTTGGAATTATACAGAGATGCCTGGCCTTGATCCTGATGTTGCCACCCATCATTTGGGTTTGCCAAAAGAACATCGAGGATTCAAGCAAGCCGCGAGAAGAACACACCCAACCTATGCTTCCAAAATCGAGGCTGAAGTGGATAAGCTTATCAAAGCTAACTTCGTCAGAGAAGTTCAATATCCCAAGTGGTTGGATAATATTGTCCCAGTAAAGAAAAAGAACGGACAAATTAGGGTTTGCATCGATTTCAGAGATCTTAATCGGTATTGTCCCAAAGATGATTTTCCAGTTCCGATTACAGAACTCTTAATGGATGCGACGGCTGGCTATGAAGTACTTTCTTTCATGGATGGATATTCTGGATATAATCAGATCCGAATGGCCCCAGAAGATGAGGAATATACAGCCTTCAGAGCTCCTCAAGGTGTGTTTTGTTACCGGGTGATGCCCTTTGGTTTAAAGAATGCAGGTGCAACATATCAACGCGCCATGCATCGTATCTTCAAACCTTTTCTAGGGAAATTTGTTGAATGCTATGTAGATGATTTGGTGGTTAAATCCAAACAACGTTTTGATCACTTGGCTGATTTGGAAATCATATTCCATAAGCTTCGACAACATAATTTGAAGATGAACCCCTTAAAATGTGCTTTTGGGGTAACCTCAGGAAAATTCCTCGGCTTTGTTGTACGCCATCGTGGTATTGAAGTCGATCCTGAGAAGACCAAATCAATCCTTGGTATGTCACCTCCTCAGAATTTGAAAGAATTAAGAGGACTTCAAGGACACTTAGCCTATATTCGGCGTTTCATCGCCAATTTGGCAGGCAAAAGTTTACCTTTTACCAAATTATTGAAGAAAGGAGTCACTTACCAGTGGACTAAAGAATGTCAAGAAGTATTTGATGTTCTCAAGAAATACCTCTTAAGTCCACCAGTACTCATGCCACCTATTGAGGGTAGACCTCTTATCCTCTATGTGACAGCTTTAGAGCGATCATTGGGTGCCTTTCTCGCTCAAAAGAATGATGCTGGGAATGAAAATAGTCTCTACTATCTCAGTAGAACTATGCTTGAAGCAGAAACCCGGTATTCGAGTATTGAAAAATGCTGCCTAGCATTAATCTTTGCAGTTCAGAAACTGAGACACTACCTGCAACATCACGAGGTCCAATTGGTATCTCGTAATAATCCACTCAAATTCATCCTTAGTCGTCCAATGCTTACAGGACGTCTGGCAAGGTGGGCGGTTATATTACAGCAGTTCGACATTCAGTATGTGTCTCAAAAGGCAATTAAGGGCCAAGCTCTGGCTGATTTCCTGGCTGAACACCCTTCAGTGGAAGACACGTATTCAGATATCGAACTCCCTGATGAGGAAGTTTTTTCTATTCAAGAGAATCCTCAAACATGGGAAATGTATTTTGATGGTGCTTCTAGAAGTCCAACAGGGAAGAAAATGGAAAATCCTAAATTCAACAAAGTTGGTTTAGGAATTGTGCTCATTTCTCCAGATAAGGCAGTGTTACCTTATTCCTTTTTGTTGTGGGAAGGTGGTACCAATAATGAAGCTGAATACCAAGCTCTCATTGCAGGCTTGGAGTTAGCGCTTCAAGCACAAGTGAATCACTTAAAGGTGAAAGGTGATTCAGACCTGGTAATCAAACAAATCAATGGGGATTATGCCATCAGAAAAGAAGAATTAATCCCTTTGTATGATTACGTCAGAGAGTTAATGTCGGAATTCCCTACAGAACCGACATTTTCTTATGTCCCAAGATCACAAAATGCTCAAGCTGACGCACTGGCTAATATAGCCACAGCTTTAGAAGATCCAAATCGGGACGAGACAACCATCTGTATTGCCCACCGTCGTGCAATTTCACCTTATGTTCAAGTCAGAACAGAGGAAATTAATGAAATTAGTCCCATTCCTGAACCATATGGTCATACTACAGGATGGATGTCACCTATCAGAGAATACCTTCAAAATGGAACACTTCCACCTGATAGAGCCGAGAGAGAACAAATTCGGCGACGTGTGGTCAATTTTACTCTTTATGATGGTCCAAACCACCTCGAGAAAATTCTCTACAAACGTGGTTTTGATGGAGTTCTCTTCAGATGTATTGATGGTGAAGAGACAATGGCTGTCATAAAAGAAGTGCATGCAGGAGTCTGTGGTGCCCACCAGTCTGGACATAGATTGTCTGATCAAATTCGAAGACTTGGATACTTCTGGCCATCAATGATACAAGATTGTGTTAATTTCACAAAGAATTGTCATTCATGCCAAGTATATGCCAATTTCATTCATCAACCTCCAGATTTGCTTCATACGGCTAAATACTCATGGCCATTTTCCACATGGGGAATGGATGTGGTAGGACCTTACCCTTCAGCTACGGCCAAGCAGTTTAAGTACATTCTTACTGCTACTGATTTCTTTTCCAAATGGGCAGAGGCAGTACCTCTCAAAGAAGTCAGTTCTAAATGCATTGTTAGCTTCATCAAGTCTAACATCATTACTAGATTTGGTGTCCCTCATACCATATTGACAGACAACGGCACCAACTTCTGTTCTTCTGAGGTAAAGAGATTGTATCAAGAATACAACATTAAGTCCAACCATTCATCTCGATATCATGCAGCGGCTAATGGCCAGATAGAGGCCTTCAACAAGACTCTTTCAAATATACTGCAAAAGATGGTGGATAAAGATAAGAGGTCATGGCCTGATAAACTCTATCATGCTTTATGGGCTTATCGGACTACCACTCGCAATGCAACGCGGTCTACTCCATATTCATTGGTATATGGAACAGAAGCAGTCTTGCCAATTGAAGTTCAATTGCCCTCACTCAGAATATCCATTTGTGATCAGTTATCAACAGATGAGCAATCCCAAAAGCGGTTGAATGAATTGGAACAGTTAGATGAGAAAAGATTGTGCACTTTGCACCACTTGGAAATCTATCAGAATCGAATAGCACGAGCTTTTAACAAAAAAGTTCGTCTTCGTTCATTCATTCAGGGAGAATTGGTATTGGTTCTCAAAACACCAATGATACCAGGAAAGAAGCCTCCCAAGCTTGAACCAAAATGGGAAGGACCTTATTCAGTACATAAGGTCTACTCCAATGGAGCGTATTCTCTAATCTCAATGGATGGAGAACACATCACGACTCCAACTAATGCCAGATTTCTGAAGAAGTATTTTGTATAAACACAAAATATTGTTCCCAGAACCAAGACTTACAATTGGTTCATACAGAAAAGGTCCGGTATGACCTTAAACTACACAATGGTCCAGTATGACCTTAAACTACAACTTCGTCCAACATGACATTAAACTGTGTTACACTTTTGTCCGAGATGACATTAAACTATATTTTGTCCTAGCGACATGACATTAAACTGTGTGGCACTTTCATCGTCCAGCATGATGTTAAACTGTGTTAAGTCCCTTATTGTCCTACATGACACTAAACTGTATTCTGTCCGAGATGACATTAAACTATATTGTGTCCTAGCAACATGACATTAAACTGTGTGGCACTTCCAACGTCCAGCATGACGATAAACTGTAAAAAGATCAGAACTGATATCCTCATATTGATTCACCTTAGTCTTAGCTACATGACTTTAAAATGTACAGCATCAGTTCGTCCTTGCTATATGACGCTAAAACTATACAGCAATGGTCCAGTATGACTTTAAACTGCAACTTCGTCCCACACGACATTAAACTGTGAAAAAGTTCCATAAACAGTTCAGCATGACCTTAAAACTGCATCATTCCTGGTCCATGTATACGACCATAAACTATTTGCAAATATGTCCAGCAAGACGTTAAATTGTGATGTCCTAACTACATGACGCTAAACTGTATAAAAGTCTCTCACGTCCGGAAAGACGTTAAACTATATAATCATCAAAAGTCCAGCATGACATTAAAACTGCACAATCCCCCTTTCGTCCAATATGACGTTAAACTGTATTGTCCCCATCGTCCTAACTACATGACGCTAAACTGTACAGAAAGTCCTTGATATGTCCTACATGACATTAAACTGTGCATCGTTAAGGTTGTTATTACCTCTTGTTTCTCACACCGAGTATGACTCACGTGAGCTTAGAGCGAACATCAACCATAACACTCCCTTTGGGCCACTAACCATGTGTAAGTCCCAACAACAATATTTTTTATTAGATCATTGTCCACAAGAACAACTTGATCATTGATTCATTCTATAATTGAACTACACGGACTTTGATCCTTGCCCTCCAGGCTGGGTATGTAGGCAACCTCCCAAGGTTCAAGCCCAAAAACAATCTCTTCACATCGGTTCACCACCATCTCATATGATGTTGATTTGTGAAACCGCCCCTGAAATCAATATCTTTACATTTGATTCATTTTCGTCCTTGTTATACGACGTTAAACTATACAACACTTTTGTCCGGTACGACAATAAACTACAATTTTCTTTGATTTCCTCATTTGAGAGAGAACTATTATTGATATTAATTTTTCAATCATAGTTTTTCATTTTCAAAAGACTACGTGCATACATGGTAATGCCTGAACTTTTTATCTTAGGTTAACCCATTATTGCACTTAAGTCCCCTTTCACCCTTCACATGTACGAACCAAATTTGTACAAAGGGCAATTCTAGAACTACGTGGACTTGATTCCCATCCTTATGGGATACGTAGGAACATTCGAGTGTCCCTCGAATCCAGTCCCAAGTCTTTTTGGGCCTAACCCCAAATTTCACTTTCAGTCCCTTGGCTGAAAAGTCCTCATGAAAACACACACTGTGTATTCATTATTATGGTCCGAATTCTATGACCCCAAAAAACTAAGATCACTCATCCTTTCATCCTGCACGACGTTAAACTGCATTTCAAGAACTACGTATGGCTTGATTCTCATTCTTATGAGATACGTAGTGAAGTCCAAGTTTCAATTCAGGACCCAGCCACAACATGATTATGATTTTCATTGACCTATGTATCTCTATATACATTGGAAAATACCCATCTTTATGTATTATAATCCTAACCTTAAATATTTTCAGATCTTCATAACCCTTTTCATGACTTATGGTCACAAAAATGTCAAACTTCTGAGAATTCTTTTGCCTGACTATGCAGCACGTGCCCATAGGTGGCCTTGCATAAACAGTCCACATAACAGACTTGTCAGCCATGAGATGCTATTTATTTGACCATGCAGCCAATGCCCATAGGTGGCCCTGCATGTTTTCAACCCCCTAACGGGTTTGTTAAATAATAGTAACTTCATTCTTGGGAAGAATGCCTCTTTTGTCCTTATTTGTCTTAAACGACAGTATGTAGGGATCCGCAAAAATAGCCATCCTTAACGTATTTGTCCCATATCCTTTTTCATGATCTGAAAGTATTCAAGTCTATGGTTTATTCTTCTTCCCTACGTTTGGGTCAGACCTTCGTAGGAGTGATATTCATCCAGTTCTTCGATATTCTTGTTTGGAAATATCTTCTCCATATTCAAGTACCTCTTTCCATACAACAAACTCTATGCTTTAGAAAATTTGAATCTCCATAAACTTCCACTGGCTTTTAGCACTAGGAAAGTAAATTTCTGGGAGTTCTTTTGCCTGACTATGCAGCACGTGCCCATAGGTGGCCTTGCATAAACAGTCCACATAACAGACTTGTCAGCCAAAAGATGCTATTTTATTTGACTATGCAGCCAATGCCCATAGGTGGCCCTGCATATTTCAACCCCCTAACGGGTTTTGTTAAATAATAGTAACCTCATTCTTGGAAACTACTTCTTCTAATGCTATTTAGCTCTTTTTCATATCATTCCTCAGATTCAAATATTCTTAAGCCATAGTTTACATTTTTTTCCCTCATACTTGAGTATGGTAAATATGTTTTCAGATAAAATTGTCAAGGAATTGAATCCATTTTAATCCATTTTTCGGTCAAAGCTATTTCGACCTTAAACATTAGCCTCTTTATGTCCGGCTTGCATGACTTTAAACTGCCCACACAAAAGACAGAGGAACTATGAATAAAAGTCAAGTTCCAGCTCACTAAATATACATTTTTTGTATGATTTATCTAATATTGAGCAGTTAAAAGATTCAAAGTTTGTAGGGTTATTTGTAATAATCCTAGTAAAAATCAAACTATGCTTACTAAGCCCATTGGCTTAAGTAAATTTGAAGCAGGTAATGGAAGAATGCAAGTACAAATGATTGAAGACAAAAGTGTTTTTCATTGATACATAAGAGTTAGAAGGACATCCACAGATTGGAATCTCTTCTCTTTTTCAAGAAATTACAGGAGATTGTCAACAAAAGTCTTCATTTGATGTATAGCATCCTGAGCCTTATCAACAGTTGCTTGAAGCTCGTGAACTTGACCAGCTTCACTCTTTTCAGCTTGCTGAAGTGCCTTCTTAGCATCTGCAATGGCTTTCATGCCATTTATATGAGTTTCATCCAATGATTCATTAAGCTGGTCAAGTTCCCCAGTAACAGCATCTAACTGTTGCTGGAGTTGCACCTGCTGGACGACCTTTTCTTTGATTTTTTGCTTCAGATCCTTCATCTTGACAACATAATCAGCTTCAGCCTGGGATATCGCAGCCTCAAATTCGCCTATGTTGACTGACAATTTCACTCTGGTCAAATCTTCGCGACTTGTCTGCATTTGCTCCCTCCTGAAGATAATCTGTTTCACTGCAGCATGGATCTTTTCATACCCAAAACCACCAAGTCCCATTATAACAAATTGGGATGACAATCGGGAAATTTTTGATGGTAGCTCTTCTAAGGGCACCCCCGATATGATGTTCCATATATTGTTCAACGCCTTACGTCGTGAAAAGCTGAACGCTTTGAGCATCTCTGGATCTGATTCAACATCTTCGTCAGAAGGGGGTATGTAATCTGGAATTAACATGCTTAAGGAAGTGCCTCGTTCTGCCCTTTCTCCTCTGACATGGGCTTCTTCACTTTCAATTCCCGTTGGGGCAGAGGCTGAAGCCTCATCTCCGGATCTAGCCATTACAGTTGATGGCCCTACATGATCAATTGAAAGATTTTAGTTGAATCTTAAAGGATAACAAAAGAATGGATTGTCTTGCAAATAAAGTACAATCACAAATATTGTTATCCCTTACCCAATGGTGGTTCAGCAACATGAGAAGACTTCTCCCCATCTTTCCCGGTTTCAACAGGATTTTCAAGATGGGTCTCAGGAGAGTTTATTGGATTTAGCTCTACTTGAGCTAATGTTTCTGCAATGATAGGGTTGACATCAGTGTCCACACCCTCTTCAGGCATTGGCAGTTCAGCAGCTTCTACGGAAGAAACTGCATATTATTTTACATCATGGTTAGAAATATTTTCTTTTAAAAGAAAAATTTGGGCGAAGGGTAACACTCACGCCCAAGGTCTTCTAAATCACATGACAATCTAGCATGATCATAAAATTCTTCAAAAGTCATTCCTTGATTCATCATTTCATCCAATGATACTTCAGAATCTTGGTTAGTCTCACCAGTGGGAGCATTTGTTATGTCTTCTTGCTGACTTATGTCCTGCAACCCCTGACCCTAGACAGCATCTTCAGTAGTGGGAGGGATACTGGGAATGGATGGCAGCTCTTCTCCAGGAGCTACCAAGTCAGCTTGAGTCTGTGGTTGTTCTACAGCACCCTCCACGGCCTTTGAAGAAGGATCAGTCCCTTCCCTCAAGGGGGAAATTGAAGAAGCCCCTGCAATCCTCAGAAATATGAGTAACCATATGATTATGGGTATAAGATCATGATTGTTCGAAGGACTTACCACTGCTAATGAAATGTTTAGCTAAGGATTTCCTCCTTCGTTGCCTTGGCTTCTTTTGCTTTTTTGGAGTTTCAGCTGTCTCCTTTATTGGCACTTGGATTGGCGAATGAAAGGCTATGTCCAGTGCCTCATTCATGGCCTGCTGGCCTGGAGATATCTCGCCTGGTTCGCGAGGAGAATCAGCAGCAGCCCCAACAGCGGTACCACCAGGGCTATATTGTGGCGAAGGAACCCCGGTCCCTTTCTTTGCAAGCTGCAAGATGAAGAAAATAACTTCCTTAAGTAACAAAGCTTCAACTGAAATCAAGTTGCAAAGAAAATAAGGAAAGAAAAATTACATCTTCAGGAGCCACGTACTCTTGCCACTCCTCATCTCCAGAACCACCAGCCCCCTTAGTGGTGCCACGATCAATCATTTCCTTCACCCGCCTGGTGATAGGAACCGAATTATCAGTGGCATATATGAGCATTTCCAGCTCTCTGATATAAGCTCGCACTTCATTGGGGTTATCTCCGTATTGAAGGTCTTTTGAAGCTAGAAGATATCCTATCCCAGGAAGTTGTAGGCCCTCACACAAATCCAGCCAGGCGGTCTCAGTATCACAGTATAAGCTTTGCCATAGCTGAACAGCCTCTGGTCTTAGATATAAAGGCTGTGAGGAAGGTCCTACAATTTTTGATTTTAATTTCTTCCCGATTCCTGCAACTACAGATAGAGAATAAGAAAGTGAGACTTATTACATTATAAAGTAGCAGTGATTGAAGTTATTACAATCAAATAACTCACCAGGAGCTGATGGAGTGGGTCTTTTAACTCTGGCCGGAGGATTATATCGGGCACGAAACCGCTTTGCTGCCGGTTGTGCCTCATCATCCCCATCATGATAATCCGAGGAATCAGTTCTAGAGGAGGAGTCTGTTGAACCTATTTCAGGAGGAGAAGCATCACCTTCATGAGGAAGAGTTTCTTTCTCTACAGTCCTCTTCCTCTTTCCCACTTGATATACAGGATGATTCAATATCCCTTTAGGGTATGATGCTATCCAGTGTTCGGCATAAAAAGTAGTCAGATAATGTGCCGCTTTTTCAACTGGTAGATCAAATACTTCCCCAGTCTTCTCTCTTGATGTCAGCAACCATAGTTGTCGAGCAACCATCAGATGTTGCTCTAACCTGACATGTACTGGAGGGGATACAACAATCTGTTGCAAACATTTGAATTGACGTGCAAATCTATATGGAGCATAGGCCTCGCATATGATTTCTCCATCAATCCTGGCTACTAACACGCCATCCCTGCAAGCTAGCATGTATGCCCTCAAATCCAAAGGGGCTTTCCCATCATCAACAAACCGCCCAGATGGCGGACTTCCATAAGGAAAGAAGTTGAATTCCTTATACATGCTTAGTCTTACTTTTATGTCATAACCATTGACATCTAATGGAGCAATTCCAGAGAATGCTTGCACTGACGGTCTGAAAGAGCTTCCAGGAATTTGTAATCTATTCTGTACATTGTAAGTCATGAAGTGAGTGGCGATCCATCCCCACAAAACCTGGAATGGTCCCACTATTCTTAAAGGAGATTTACCCTGGAAGACGTGAAGTAAACTCCTGTGGATATTTGCTAAAATGGGGGTAGCTAACCCAACCATTTTTCCCTCAGCTAACTTGGCCGCAATGACGAAGGTCCCTGGCCTAACGCCTCCCTTCGAATCCCTGACCGGCAAGAGGTAAATACTGAGCCACATTGCCAAGAAACCCGCCAGACGAGTTTTCTTTGGAATTCTTTGATTCACTTCATAGCCCCATTTTTCAAACTCTCCTGCTTCTAGAGTTGGCCAGAATGTGCCAGGAGCTCCTCTCTTCTCAGGTTTTGGGCAACTGGTAGGACGTCTGGGCCGGGTATCCTTGGATTTCTTTTTCTTGGAACCTTTTTCCTTTGGCTCCATCCCATTCTTCTCAGTAAGAAACACCTTCATCCATTCTTCCGGATGGATATCTTTTCTGAAATGAGTTAATGAGGTCTCTGAACTCTTGAGCTTGTGAAAGATTTTGAATAATTCTCGAGCCAAAGCAGGAGTCTTCTCTGGATCATTCCAAGTCACCTTGGGAGGAATGAATTCATCATACATATCGCCCAAGATTGGAGCTCCTGAAATCTTGTGGACATCCCACAAACTGATACCTACTTCTCCATGAGTCAAGTAGAAAGAATTGGTCGCTGGACTCCAATGGCTGAGTATCTCTGGCACGAAGATATCATGTTTGTAAATATATGTTTGCCCAACCCAAACAGCCTCATATATTGCAGCTCTCTTCAGATCATCAATAAACTCTGCGCAAGTTTGTCGCACCCAGTATACCCACATCCAAGTTGGTTTCACACCTCCCCCAGGACGGAAATCCCAACTTTTCTTCCAGCCTTTGTATTGATCCATCTGAGCATTTCGGAAGATTGAAGGATGACAATGTGGTTGAAGCTCAGGTGTATGTTTTTTCAGATCTGGTGTGCAAGGGCTATGATGCATCACATAAGCCTTCTCCACTATTCCAGCAGTTTGAAATGATCCTCTGCCTGAGATATTTGCTGAAGCAAAATTTGTATAATTCTGAAACCAAGAAAATGGAAGATAATTCTGTATTTCTGGAATAATGACTTCTTGCAGATGACCATGACCATACAAAGGTAGGTAAGTGCAGTAAGGAAAGTCGTGATGATATTTCTTCAGATACTTAGCCAAATCTGGAAGAGTGCTGTTTTTGACAGTATAGTAATCAGGGCCAATGATATTCATCATATCATCTATCCGCTTGCTAGCCAGTTCATCAAGTAATCCAGGTCTAAGAGCCATTGAATCTGCACAGGAGTT
The DNA here is from genome assembly GCA_963277665.1 of Viscum album. Classification (NCBI taxonomy): domain Eukaryota; kingdom Viridiplantae; phylum Streptophyta; class Magnoliopsida; order Santalales; family Viscaceae; genus Viscum; species Viscum album. The sequence continues at coordinate 109,399,005 of OY728125.1, forward strand.
GAATAAATTAAACTCTTAAATGGGTTTTATTTTTCATAAAATTTGTGAAAGAATTTGAAAAAAATGGCTAAGGCATTAAGGCGCGCAAGTATGGAGATGTCGCGCAAGTGGTACATGTGCCGCGCAAGTTTTGGTCGCGCAAGTATTACCGCGCAAGCCCTATTACCTTGAGAGTAGCGCGGCAGTGAAGAAACAGCGAAAACAAGAGACTTGCGCGGCGACAAAGACTTGCGCGGCGAGAGCTCGAGAAATTTCGGGGTCAGATGCCATCTACGGCCGGAAGCGGCATATTTATAGGCCAGGAGGCCTACCTGCGCGCCATACCAGAGGGTTTAAGGCCTGCGCGACGCAGACTGGCGCGCCTCCCTCTGCGCACTGAAGACTTGCGCGCCGCCCTTTTCCTTTGGAGGGATTCGATTTCCTCAGAGTCAAATCCTCATTTCTCTCCGGATCCAACTCTGAGGGGGGACTTTTGTTGACGCTCCTTTCGTCATGGAATCTAAAGTTCGGAAAAGGGAATATCTGAGCTCAAAGTGATTAATCCTTTGAAGAAACATCAAAAATCGACAAAGGGATAGAAAAGGAGAACATTGCCCATAGGTCGCGCAAGTTACCTCTTGGTCGCGCAAGTACACTTGCGCGCCGACTCAACACTTGCGCGACTCCTCATGGTCGTGCAAGGGACTTGCGCGACATATCTGGTAACCGCCTAGTAACCGCCCGGGGTCTTCTTTTGCCTATAAATAGACCCTGTGGGCCCCCCATTCAGGAGGATCTTTTTCTAGAAACTCGGATCAAAGCTCCCGACGCCCAAGTCTCTTCTCAAAGCTTCCGGAACACTTCTAAGGTAATTTCTTACCTAGAATGGAAGATCTAAAGGGAAGAAGGAAGGCCAAGTGTTAAAACTTATCAAACACTTGCGCGCCGACTTAATTCCTTCAATATAACTTGCGCGTCCCCTCTCTGGAAGAACCTCAAGAGGATTATAAAGGGTTTAATAAAGAATCGCTCAAGTATTTCAACTCTGGTTGAAAATCGCGCAAGTATCCCTCATGTCGCGCAAGTATACTTGCGCGACCAAAACTTGCGCGCCGCCGCAGGACTTGCGCGACTTTTAATACTTGCGCGCCCCTAGCTTTTTGGGTGCCCATCTTGCCCATTTTTACCCCTCTTAAGCCATTTCACCCTTCCTATTCAAGATTCAGTCTTCAAGATACTCTTCAAAAGCCATTTATGGCATGATTTCTTGATTTGACATCCTTATCTGAAAGGAATTCTGTGAAATACCTCTCAACACCCAGTGATTTAAACATCTTTATGTCACCAAAGATTGAGAGTTCATTCATTTCAACCTCATCCTTTAAGATGAGAGAATCCTAACCTGGGTCTCCTTTTCAGGAATAAGACTCAGTCATAACCTTGGGCTTCCTTTTCAGGAGTAAGACCCAAGTCCCCTAGCCTAGGCTTCCTTATCAGGAATAAATCCTAGTCATAAATCTTGGGCATCCTCCTCAGGAGTAAGCCCCAAACCTTAATCCCTAACCTGGGTCTCCTTTTCAGGAATAAGACTCAGTCATAACCTTGGGCTTCCTTTTTAGGAGTAAGCCCCAAGTCCCCTAACCTAGGCTTTCTTCTTAGGAATAAGTCCTAGTCATAAATCTTGGGCATCCTTCTTAGGAGTAAGCCCCAAGTCTCTTAAAATTTCTCTTAACCAGACATAAATTACCTTTGATTTGGGTTTCCTTTTCAGGAATAAAACCCAATCATAAGTACCCTCCTAACTTGGGCATCCTCCTTAGGAGTAAGCCCCAAGATTAGAGTATTCAAATCTCCATGAAGCACATATAACTTTGTGGACCCTGTTCTTGGATTTTCTCCCTAAAAGTAAATCCTAAACTTTCGTCTATCTGGGCAGTCATCTATACATAAGCCCCAAAACAAATTCTTATGATTGCATCTTTTATGGCACAATTGTCTGAATTTTACAAATACCTCTTGTTTCTCACACCGAGCATGACTCACGTGAGCTTAGAGTGTAAAAGTAATTATGACATTCATCTTTGAGCCATCAATCATAAAACATCATATCCCATTCCTCGAACTACGTGGGTTCTGATTCCTTTTTCAAAACAAAGGATACGTAGGTAGCCCATTTATGGGTTCGATCCCAACATTGAAATAATCTTTGTCCTTCTGAATGACGATAAACTTCAAGTGCCCCACTGAGTGGCTTTAAAACCAGCCTGGTCATCAAAATGACCAAGAGACTTTTATATAAATGTTTTGAATGATACCATTGACCAAGAATCTCTAAACAAATATAGATGATTCTATATTGATGAAGAACCTCGAATACATATAAAAGATTCTCTAAATTTCTTGCATATTTAATCATTGATTGTTAAAACTAAAGGAAAACTCATTTTATACTTGGTAATGTAATAAGGATTCACGAACATAACTTAAATCTATAAAGAGAGTCCCGGAGTAGACAATAATTCCCCTCAAAAAGGTGTGATGAGTCCGACCTCCCATCCTCTCGACCAATGAAAATTCCCAAGCCTCATTAGCCCACAAGCTAATGAGCGCCTGCCTTTGGAAAGTAGGTCCAAACGGATGTGGAATCATTGGATGTTTCCGGTTCTAGGAACAAACCCGTTAGAAACCGATCGGAACGTTTGAATCTCCCGTCCAGGAGGTCATCCCCGGATTCCGCGCGAAACACCCACCCTATTCAGGGCATATCAGGGCATGTTGACCCAGTTATCCTTTGAGTGACAGCAGCAATAGTCACCCAATGGTCTAAGCTCTATGACTGATAAACTAGGAGTACATTTTCTTTACCGCACAATGATAAAACTGCATAGAGTGAAGGCACGCCCCCGCGTGAAAAATAAATCAGTGCAGGGAGCTCTCTAAGCTTTAATAGCAACCAGGGACAAATATGCCCGACATGTCCTGAAATTTTCTTACCAAATGACAGAATTTGTGACCCGGACAATCGTGGATCCTCATAACCATTCACGACCATCGGAAGTGGAAATTTATTGACTCGTGGACACCTTTGCATGACTATGCATACCATTCCCTCAGCGGCTCTGCATATTGATAGCCCCTGGCCTATCTACCAAAGGCAAGATTTCCTCTGGCGGCACTCTTCCAAGATCCATACGCTTACCAGCCTCAGAGCCCCCATATCATCTCTCCTGGTCCAAGAAGCCCCAGAACCATAATTTACATCATCAATCTATTTCCACGTCTTAGACATGCTGAGATGTTCGAGCCCAGTTGCATTCTGATCAAGAGCGGCCTTCGCAACTACGTCCTTACCGCATGAAGTTAAACTACATGGAACATCTTGACCGCTTGGCATAGAGCTGCAATGACCAGGCATTAAGCATTCAGGTAAATGCCTCCAACTACAAGCATTTTAACTGGTTTAATAATGCACCTTGTCTTTACCACATGACGTTAAACTGCATGGAAGATTTCCTTTCTGTATGAAATTAAACTGAACAACATCCTTTAATAATGCTCCCCATCCTTACCGCATGACGCTAAACTGCACGGTCAAACCCGTCACGGGTACAGTAAGGAATGGAGGATTTTCTCTGTCCTTCAGTGCACGGGTCAGACCTGAACGAGCCACCGTCTCACACCCGCGTGAGAAGGGATTGCTTCACCCATTCTCGAGAAGTTTAGTCTAGATGTTTCTCCTGTATCCAGGCACCCTCCCATCATAAACCATACTTTGTACTCAGAAAAAAGCCAAACTCTCATAAACCACCCCTGGTGGTCCCGAATCTCATCTTCCTTGAAGTTTTCTAGCTATCGGGGGAATATAATCATTGACCTAAGGACACCTTTGCATGACTATGCATACCATGCCCTCAGCGGCTTTGCATATTGATCGCCCCTGGCATGTCTACCAAAGGCAAGATTTCCTTAGTCAATGCTTCTCTCTGTATGCCTCTTGGCCTCCGAGCCCCCATGTCTATCCTGGGATTCAGAAACCCTCTGAGCTATAGTTTATCATCCTCTTTCACAATCCTACCTGAATATAGCGGAATGTCTTTGACAAGATTATTGAGAACCAGGAGAAGTCATTCCATTTTAAATTATGTCCTAGCTGCATGACTTTAAACTGCGCCAAGCTTCAACCATCCCTTACGCTAACTAAATGCGTAGGGTAGTGGTCTCCTGACCACGCTCTTGATTAGTACGGATGTTCCCAAAACGCTTTCAGATGTCACATTCCGCTTCTGATCCACCCCTGGTAGTTTGCATAATTTTCCAAGACACCCATGGTGGTTTCTATAAACCGGACGTTCATGAAGTCCTATGGCAATCAAAAATGGGGATTCATTGACTTAAGGACACCTTTGTAAGACTATGCATACCATGCCCTCAGTGGCTCTGCATATTGATCACCCCCGGCCCGTCTACCAAAGACAAGTTTTCCTTAGGCAATGCTCGTCCTACCTATGTACACCGACACGGCTCCCATGCCTTGAGGAATGCACTTCATTTCGTTCTAATTTAAACATGTTCCCCCCATGTGCATCTGAAGAGTATTGAGACATCTTTTAATCAGCTGAACCCCATTGGGTCCCTCACCCCACCATGTCTGGTCAAATATGTTCGACCGAAAACATCAGTAATGATAGTATTGTCAGCGGGACATCAAACCACTCAAAAAAAGAGAGGCTTAAAGCCTGTTAGGCCAAAAACCCGAAAAGGGAGACCTATGCAAAATTGGGGCCATACCCACTGGGTCTACACTAAATGGGCCCAGAAAAAATCAGGGTATTAAAATAAAAGACAAAAATTTTGTGGGGATTCTCTAAAAAACCCCAAAAATAGTCAAACTATGCTCGCTGGATTCCATGGTCCAGGCAAAATATTAGAGCTTGTTATCATTTTCTTGAATTATGGTCAGTTCTGATTCAATAGGTTGTTACTCAGGCAACAATTGCTCCAGTAATAACCAAATTCAAAAAAAAGAGAAGAAGAAATAAAAGTAGATTGTATTTTGTTGAACAAAAGGGGAGGGAATCCACAAGATGGGGCCTCTCCCACACAGCAGCAGAAGATGTAAAACAAAGTGTCCAGGAATAGCTCTAACAGTTACAAAGGATCCTGGATTGCTCTCTCCATCAGATCAGCAACTGAGCGGCGAATGTTATCGCAAGTATGCTCTATCACAGCTTTCTCCTTGGCCTCAATTGCAGCCACCGAGCGAATATGCTTCACTGACATTTGGAGATTGTTGATCCCTTTTCTGGTGGATTTAAGGTTACCAGTCAGAGTCGACAAACGATTCCGCAGCATTGCTGCTCAAGTCTCACATTCATGCAGCTCAGCGGATAGGGAAACCACCTAATCTCAAGAGCTCGCCTCCTGTGTTACTAGCTGATGAAGCTTCATCATGGTCTCCTACAGGGATCGGGTCTCGCAATGAGAAGTAGCGAGATGATCAAGTTTTCATTCACTAGTGGTAGCTTCCTCATGGGCCATAACAACCTGACAAGAGAGAAGATGATGCTGCCGATAGTCAAAGCCACCTGACCCCAGGCCCAGGAAAAGCTATCAAAGAGGTTCTGTTTTAGTTTCCATATCAGCAAGGAGAGTTTCGGAAACAATCTCGCAAATCTGAGGCCAGGACCACCTCCGCATTGCTCGGTGGTCTTCCATGGCATGAGGATATTTGTTATCCTCGCCCGGTAGCACGGAAACGAAGTCTGGCATTGCAAACAGTGCAGACATGTGTTCGCTAGAAGTTAGTTCCGAAGCTGGAAAGTCTAGAGCCTCTGACCCCGGTTCAAGCTTGAGGATCAAGTTTCTAAGCCTGGTATTGACTGGAAAAACTTCCGGGATTGTCTCTATAAGACCTGAAACCATGGGGTCGTCCTCATCCACGTCCAAGAAGGATGAACATGTCTAAACTTCAGCCACCGCAGGGCTGGGAGAGGAAAATCCCATGTGTTTCTTTGATCGACGATCCATCAGTCGATCCTCCCATAGAGCTGATGAGGAAGGTGTGGTGGACGCAATAGCCGAAGTACCTCCTGATTTGGGAACCTGCTGGAAAAACTTCCCTAGGATCCCATCAGGATAGTGTTTTACCCACGTTTTTACATACTCCAAGTAAAGGCTGGCAGCCACCCCCATGACTGGTAGGGGAATGCTTGCGTAAGATCCCTCACATGCCAGCATCAGCCACCATTGACGAAGTATGGCCGGGTACAGTCCTTGAGCCTGATGAGGGGGTACTGAAACTTGGATTTTCATGCACCCAAACTGGCAATAAAAATGATACGGGACATACATCTTGCACAGAAAAACCCCATCGATCTGCACAAACAGAAATCCATCCATCAGAGAGATCATGAAAGAAGGGTCCTCCAGGCTCCCCCGGCGGTTGTCAACCACGGAGCCAGAAGGGGTGCAGTAGGGAATAAAAACAAACTGGGAGAAATCACTTAGAAGCTCGAGGACTTCACCAGAACTGAGGGACTTCAAGCGGAATCCAGCTATATCCAATAGGGTAGGCCGAAAGGTAGGAAGCGGGATGGTCGTGTTGTGACGATACTCATAACAGTGAAAATGATCCTCTACCCAGCCGTAGAAAAATTAAAATGACCCACTCAGACGGAAGGGTGACCCGCCCTTCTGCATGTGACCAAGAAGTTCATAAATACGAGCCAATGTGGGCACGACCAAATTCACCGGGCGGCCCTCTGCTAGCTCAACGGCCATCATCAGGGTGAAATCCCTGAGGCCAGGATTGATGTTCCGAGATGGGAATAGCCACCTGCTCAAAAACATAACAAACATACCTTCCAGCCGCAGCAGGGGAGGCACGCCGGGGTGCACCTCGTAACCCCATTAAAGGTAGTCACCCGCCTCCAGAACCACCCAGTAGGAACTTGGGATGGTTCATGATTGTTGAGAAGGATGAGTCCTTGGGCACTAGATATTCAGAACAGGACTAGTGGTCTCTAGAAATAACCCTATCCAGGTGTTATAAGGAATAAGGGAGCGGGCACGCAATGCCTGACCCAGTGACTACCCCGCCATAACCAACAGATCCCTGGCCAACAAAGGCACTTGTTCGACATCGTCCCACGCCTCAGGGATGGGTAGGAACTCGTCATACATCACACCAATGATTGGAATCCTCCCTAATTGGTGGATATCCCACAAACTAATACTAACTTCACCGTGGGAAAGGTGGAAGGTATTAGTGCTTGAACACCAGCGACTGAGCAGGTCGGGCAGGATCAAGGATGGTGGGTAAATAGAAAATTCGGAAGCCCACACTGCGGAGTACAAATTGACTGCTTCCAGTGACTCGGGAGACTCCCGACAATGATGATGGACCTAGAAGGCCCAGGCCCAGTCATTTGAGAAGAGCCCACCAAATCAAAGCTCCCATCTTAGAATCCACCTCGCATCAGGATCCAATCGAGCAAGGCTGGTAATGGAAGGGTAATTCTTGGAGACAACTTCTTGAGAAAGGTCTTGAGCGCACTGATCACTCTGGATCCAAACAGAGCCTCTCAAAATAAAAGCGTCTTTCAGATCAAAATTAGAGGTTATCTCCCCCAATGGGGTCAGGTTCGCCTGAATGCGCCTTGGTGACACCTCCAAGAAAGGATATGGAAGACCTGAGAAGGTAGGGTAATAGGGACATCTTCTTGGAGACCGAATCCATAAAGTGGAAGGTGATTTGATAACGGATAATCCAGGAGCTCACGAGGGAGCAAGTCTTTTAGAACACCATCATCAGGAGTAATGGATCGACTGGGGTCCTCCTTGATGCTCTCTGCTCTACGAACCATAGATGGGCGTCTCCCTGAACTAATTGGGAGAGGCTCGGCAGCAGGCCTAGGTGTAGGGCGAAGGGGAACCATATTTTCTCCCTGCATTATGAAGACAAGGAAAATGGTTAGTCTGGAATAAAAAAATCTGGACAAAAATACTAGTTGTATGGCGAAGGCATTGAGAAGCCTTCAAGCAGGCCTCATAAAGTGGTTCGGGTTGACTGTATCCTGCAGACTAGCCCTTTGCGAAAGTAGTTCGCGAAACTTTGGCCCATGGAGTGTTGGCCAGAAAACCGTGAACCAAGTTGCTCCGCTGAATTTTAATCTGGAATTTAAGTGGTTATGTTCGGAAGACTTATAAATTTTTAAGGATTTCAGTTCGTGGACCATCAACATCGTAGAGCGAGTTCCTTCACAGACCATCGTGACTTACTTTTTAATTAATTAAGAGTAATGGTTCGCGGCTGGGAAATTGGTTCGCGGGTGAAGGTGACCGCAAATGAGGAATGGTTCGCATATGTAGCATCTGGTTCACGGCCGAATCGTTTCGCGAAGGAACGTGCATGTGGAGGTGAAAGGGATCTGGTTTCGAGAAGAATCTAGTAAAGGAAAAATGAAGGGCCCGCTGTAATTATAGGTGTGGTCCCCTACTGGGTACACCTCTCTACCGCAAACCATCCAAGTTTCAGGACCACTCTGCATCGAAATGGAATCGTCTTCATTCCGATCGGACCCCATTCCGATGGGGAGCATTTATAGGGTCCTGAAAAATCTGCAAAGGAGATTTTACCCAAATCCCCCAATGAACTGGGGGAAAGAATGGAGAAAATTCAAAGAATGGGTATAAGATGGACCGGTCTGCGGACTGGTCCCATGAAAATGCGACGTGGCCAGGCTCCGCGAAGCACCCCCTTCGCGAACCCTTATCGTTCACGGAATAGAGGCGGAGACCCTTCGCGGGCGCAAAGCAGGGAGGGCGCTAATCCGGTTCACCTACATGAACCGCCCCAGCCACGAGCCATGTCAACCAGCCCAAACCGCCTCCGCTGTCATTCGCGAAATGGCGGTGGAACCCTCCGCGACTGCGAAGCACTCCCTCGTTCGGTTCCCGGGGGGGGGGATGCGCTCAGTGCCCACCACGAGTCGTGGATTGACCAAGTCAGCTGTAAACTAGGTTTTTGGTCATGGGCCTCCACAAAAGGTGTCGCATGGCCATAGATACATCTCTTTCCCCACTCTATAAAAGGATACTGATGGGGGAAGGAAAAGGGGATTAGGATTTGGACGATTCGAAAGAAGAGGAAGAGGATTAAAAGAAGAGTGATCAGATTCAGGTAGAAGGATATTGAAGTAAGGCTTAGGATTTCACAAACAGCGAAGTTCCAGTTTGCAAACCAGAGAAGGTATAAACCTGGGAATGAACTAATAAGAAACTGAAAAATGCATAATAATTTGGTGAACCGCGAACTTAAAATAACATAAAAAAGAGAAGACAACAAACCATAGCCCCTCCGCGGATGCACTCCTCATGGACCAGGGTGTTTATGCCCCTTTTCTGATCCACGACGCTATGTAGCACCCTCCTACACGGGTGAAGCCTCGATCGACGAACCCCAATCGGAACCACCCTTGGCCGCCACTACTCGCGTGGAACCCTCCGTGTACCAACCTTGTATGCGGACCGAACCCGAAGCTGCGAACTCTCCTGGTTCGCAGGATTCCAACCAGTCCGCGGACCCTCCTCGTTCGCAGACGGCCTCTCAATCCGCGGACCACCCTGGTTCACGGACGGCTTCTCCATCCACGTAGCACTTCCATGCATGGAGGACGCCACAACCCATACTCGGGTCTGGCCCATCGGATCCTTCAGAGTTCCCACTCCACGAGCGAGAAAAAATCCTTCCAATTCGGCCTGATCCTCTTTGACTCCCTCGTTGGCCTATTCATCGGCCCCGAGCCGAGGCCTCCACTAGAGCCACAGGCTCCATGTGGTGTAACCCTCAGGTGCATCAGTGCGCCATTTTGAGTTCACATACCCACGATAAGTGAGGGCGAAGGGGATTCCCTAACCCTTGGAGAAGGTTCCCGAAGCATGTCGGGGTTCACATTCCCACGGTAATGCAGGGCCTGAGCCCGGGAACCCCCATTTCTGCCTCTACTCGCCAGGATGAGGGACTTCACGCTTCGGCGGTCGGGCACTTCTCCCCTCCCTAGAGAGGGGGCAGCATGCCCGTTATAAGGAAGCTATCCCCGTGCACCTCAGTACTTCCCCCGAGAACAAGAGAGGTGGTGGGAACAGAAGCACCCCTTTTCCCTCTCCCACTGCGCTTTGTCGCCATGGGCATCCACCTTGGTGTAATCCCCGACCTTATGGGCCGCTCCATGCGTAAGCCCCACTCCATTCCTCACGGGCGCACCTTTCACGACGTGATCGTCTAGTCCTTGCTGCCTCTTGTTTCTCACACCGAGCATGACTCACATGGGCTTAGAGTAAGCATAGACCATGAAATCCTCCTATGGACCTCCTCAGAGTGTAAGCCCCAACCCATTACCATGGGCCTCCTCAGAGTGTAAGCCCCAAACCGTTACTATGGGCTGCCTCAAAGCATAAGACCCAAGCGTATGCGAACTACGTGGACTTTGATCCCTGCCTCCTAGACAGGGTATGTAGGAATCCTCCAAGAGGTTCAATCCCGATCACCATCGGACCCCGGGTCTACATTCACGTCGGTTCTCCAACACTCCTATGCAAACTACAAGTACTTTGATCCCTTCCTCCAAGGTAGGGTACGTAGGAAGCCTCCAAGAGGTTCAAGCCCACCACCTGGTTGTTCCGATAACCTTCACGTTGGTTCACCTTCGTCCCACATGATGATAAATTATACATTCAAACTACGTGTACTTTGATCCCTGTCTCCTAGACAGGGTACGTAGGAAGCCTCTCTGAGGTTCAATCCCAACAACCGATTGATCCGACTATCTTCATGTCGGTTCACTGCACCACTCCTAGTGCCACCTTAGTGAGTCCACACTCCTTGGGGTCATTAATCCAACGAGGGATGGTAAACCTCGGGCATAAATTACTCTGAACCCCTACGTTCAGCTGACCATTTCCAACCAGGAGAAATCTGTGGATACTATGTTTGGTTATAAACCAAAGAATCACGAACATATGAATACATCTTAAATATATAATAGAGTCCTGGAACAGGCAATATTTCCCCCCCAAAAGGGTGCGATGAGCCTGACTTCCCATCCTCACGACCAATGTGAGTTCTTAAAAATCGCTGGCCAAACCACCTAGCGGACGCATGCCTTTGGAAAGAAGGTCCACGCATCGTTGGATATGGAACCATTGGGAATTTCGAAACGAAGACCGGTGTACCCGACTTTAGCAATCAAGTGGGGCTCAGTCATCCATGAGATCGACAGTCGGGCGCGTCGGTCCTCCATCTCCTCGAAGGGGGAAACAGATCAAAAAATACATATAAAAATCTCTAAAAATTTGATTCAACTCCTTAAAAACATTTAAATAGTATCATTATGTTTTTAAAATGAGCGTTTTTTCATTTTACCTCACTCAATATTTTATTTACCTATGTATGCAATATAGTGTGCACCCTAGGGTCGATCTCACAAGGAGTCCACTCACAATACATTGACTTCCTATTGTTAATACTATATTATAATTAATATAAAACTACTAAACTAATATAAATATGGGGGGTTGAAATGAATGTAATATAAATATTATATATATAAAAAAAAAAGAAAAAAAAGTGAGTTAGAAAAAAGAAATAAATTGTTCTTGGGAGGTCACAGGGAATGATATAATTTTTAAAATTGATCTTAATATTTAATTCAATGAGGTGATCAAGACCTATCATGCCTAACCTTCTCATTTGAAATATCATCACCCCATACTAAGACCTCTATATATAGGGTAATTCTCTTCCTTAAATCACCTAGGATACCTCTTCATTGACCATCACTAATGATTTCATGCTCCACCTCATGAGAAATAAAAATAATAAAATAAGGATAATTAATAAATGAGAAAAAGAACTTCAACCATAGAGAAATTAGGGATACCACTCACTGTAATTGATTTAACCACCATCAAAATTCCCAGAATTGAATAAAGGGAAGAAATTAAAGAATATAAAACTAAATCATACCACCATTCCCTAAAAAACATCATTTTTAGTTCTCTATTTCTAGTGAATTTGAGAAGGTAAATACAGTGAGAGAACTAATAAAAATAAAAATAAAAGAAAGAAGTTATGAATAAGAGAGGTAATATATTTTAAAATTATAAAATTATACTACAAAAAATAACTTAAAAATATTTAAAAAATAGCCAAAAAATTTCCATCTCTTTGAAATGAATAGGAAACACATTTTTATAGAGATAGGGGAGAGGAATTTTCACTCAAAAAATATCCTTTGAAATTTTTCATGTATTATCCCAATTAAATGGATTAATTGGAATAAGTGGTCTTCTTGAATGTTACTCACTTCTTTCTTGTGTCTGTATCCTAAAATATTTATCTTGATTACTCAATGGATGTATTATTTATGTCTATATTACTGTCTAAACTTATTTTAGATTTGTATACTCTTTGTATTTCCCAAATCTAGTTTCCTATGAATTTATTTCCTTGAAAGAGGCCAAATAAGTCATGAATACATTTATAAAAAATGTTCCATAATATATTCTCCAAATATACATTTAATTTAAGATCATTTGGGATTGTAGTTTAGGATATATGTTCCCATTAAAAAATTTTCAAAATCTGTGCACAGTTTTTGAGTCCCAACCTGTGAGTTGGTTGTGGGCATTTAAATGATGGATTTAGATTAGGGTCCAGTTGAATGAAATAAATAACAACATGTAAAGGAGACTAAAAAATGTATTTTAATAATTTCAATTAGTTCATAAAATGTTATGTCTGGAATCTATAATAAAAATAAAATATTTAAAATCCAAAAAATAGGTTATTTTAGCAGTTAAGTACAAAAATACTATAAAAACCTAAAAATGTGACAATTTCCCATAAAATAATACTATAGTGGGATTATAAAAATTAAATTAAATTATAAAATTTGTGAAAATATTATCTTCATCTCTCCCACACTTAACCATTACACTCTCAAATAATCATCAAATATTACAATCAAAATCCAGACAATAATCAAAAATGAGAAAATATCTATGATAATTTCAAAAATAGGCTTCTATCATGTATTATATATGAAACAAATTTCCATTTCATTTTTATCCCTCACATTAAAATTCATTCAACCTCATATATCTTTCCACGTAATAATCACAATCTACCTCACCTTGAATTTTATGTCACTCTTCACTTAAGAGAAATTAAATCTAGAGTTATGCTCAAACATGGAAAATGCATGTATCCACATAGTATTGTTAAAATTATCATCTCTTCATCTCATGATACATGAAAATATTTTCTAACATGAGGTCTTTTTGAAGGTGATTTTTGTGGCTTAGGTTTGGTGGGTAAAACCATTTAAAAATTTAAGGTCGGGAAGAGGAGATTTAAATATTAAGTGTAATGCATGAATATTCAAGAAAAAATACAATAAATTACTCACTAAACCCAACTTTAAAATGTTAAACACAACACCACCCATTTTTATAACATGTTGCATGATCCAAGAAGTTATTACAATGAATTATATCATCCAAATCTCATTTTTTAATTTTTTTAAAGCTCTATAAAGGCACAATTTTTCATTTTTTGGAACTTTTTCATGAAGGATAAGATGAAAATTTAACGTAATGGATGGATGAAAATTCATGACATCAGATTTATATAGGAATGTGATTTATAAAATAAAGTAAAATAACAAATTCAAGTTCATCTCAATATTTTTATTTTACTTTTTTTTAAAATTATTCTTGAAGGATAACAGATGAAACAAATAAAGAACAATGATATGATGAATCGTGAATAATTATATAATACTCCACTACCAAAAAAGTTGAAACACACCATGAACCACCAAAAAATGAAACACATACAAAATAATTCACATGAAATTCCCTTCCCCCACACTCAAACTTGAATGATCGATGTAAAAAATACTAAGAGTGTGGGTAGGTTAGGAAAAATAGAATAGTAATGTAGTTTAAACCTATAATGAAATACATGAAATATAAGGGGTAACGTAGTATAAATGTAAAGGGTAAGTCTCATGTTAAAGTGTTTCTATCTAATGAAATTTCCCAATCATGTCGAAAACATTCCATGAAGTCCAAATATTTGAAAGAGAGAAATCAAAAGTTCTATTTCTCACACAAAATCCATGTTTCTCGCAGGAAGTTTTGGGAATTAAGAATAATATGTCAAAATGGTTTAGAATACCTCAAATTACTAAAAAATATATTGAGTTAGTGTTTCATTGGATTGGATTTCAAAAATCAGTCAAACTCATAAAAAATATTAACAATCCAATTCAAGGAAAAAGTTTTCACATCAAAAATAATTTAAAATATATTCTTTAAAAAATCATTTCAACTTTCTCAAAATAAATTCGAGTGTTAAAAATGATTAGAATATTCATTTTAGCTATATTTTTATAAAAATATTAAAAAAATAAATTCAATCAAAAACAACTAAGTATGATGACACTCCCCCACACATAGATTTCACTACCCATTATTTTATCTCAAAAACAATAAAAATAATGTTATAAAAACTAATGAGAAGGAAATATAAAACCTTGATTTACTTTCCAGTGTAGGATTTGAGTTAATCTCTTAGAAACTATCACATTAGACCTATAAATAAATAAATAAAATAAAATAATAAGAAAAATAAATAAAAATAAATAAAAATAAAGACAAATGAAAAACAAGGATAGATCATGGTTTTGCCCCCATGTGGGTGCCAGGTTTTTCCTACCTCTAGTCTAGCAGTTGCAATGGATTAACCCCAATCTGAAGGTGAATGAGGTTTCTAGCTCATGAATGATGACATTTTATTTCAACTGAGATGTATTAGTAAATTCTAGTAGTGAGAAATCCCAATTAAAGGAAAAAATAACCCCAACTCACTAAAGATATGAAAGAAAACATTTAAGGTTTAGATGGGGAGGGAAAAGAAAAAAGGGGTGCTCCATGTTTTTATCATCTAGAGGAGTGGTATACACTAGTGGGGAACATATTATAATATTATTTGTATTATCTTCTGGTCTAGCTTTAAAAAATTATTTTACTATTATTTCTTATCTTGTTCCACCATCCTCATATGCACCTATGCACAACTCGACTAGCTCCTCCATTCTCTCCTCATCCCAAACAACTTCTTTAAATTATTCATGTATGTAATAATGTAGTGGTGTAAAATATAAAAAAATCACAATAAGTTAGATTAGTTTTCAAATAAAATTTAACAATGTTTGAATTAAAAGAAGGCTTGAAAATTAAATCTCACTTGAAACATTCTTCTTCAAATTCGTTTTCCATAAGTAGGGCTGCTGGAAATTTATTTGTTTGGGAGTAAAGTGGATCTTAAAGTATTACTTAAACCTCACCAATGTGTTATTTAAATTTATATTGAATAGGATTATAATTCTCAAAAACATTTATTTTTTTATTCCAACCATATAACTTTAACTTCTTCAACTTTGGCAGCCAGCGATGCTAGCATCTTGGTTGCTTTTCGATAATTTTGAAATTCTATTGAATTTTTAATCCATATTGTTTCATTTATTATGAATTTTTTTCTATTTTAATATTAAAAATATATTTCTTGATAGAAAATTTATTATTATTCCAAGCATAAAAAAATTCACTAAAGTAATGCATGACCTAAGGAAGGAGAGATATACAATTGAGTTCTTATTTTTTTTGATTTTTTTTTGTTTTTTTAAGAATAGTGTGTGTAAGAACATGGCATTCCCATCAATTGAGGAAAGTTATAAATTATTATTTATTATTTTTACCTCAATAAATATTTTATTTACATAAGTATGTTGTATAGTGTTAACCCTAGGTTCAATATCACGTGGAGGCTGCTCACAACATACTAAATTCCTATTGTCACTATTATATTCAAACTAATATATAAATATGGGGCGTTTTAAAATTCATGGAATATAACTATTATATATTTATTTATAAATTCATTTCACATAAAATGGGTTATAAGAAAGAAGGTAATTATTATTCAAAGTTCAGGGGGAATGATATCATTATTTGAAATGGATCTCAATACTCAATTCAATATGGTGATCAAGACCTATCACACCTCACCTTCTCATTTGAAATATCATCATATTAAACTAAGACCTATGTATATTGGGAAATTATATTTCTTATGTCAGATATGAGACCTATTTTATAACCATCACTAATCATTTCATGCTCTACTATATGCACAAAACAAATAGTGAAGGGAATGATAAATTATAAATGAGAAAAAGAACATAGACGATGGAAAAAATAGAGTGATTGATCACCAAAATAAATTTAACCAATATAAAAACTACTATAATTGAGTAAAGAGAAAAAATTAAATCACATGAAACTCAATCATACTACCATTCCCTCCCGTGGAAAATTTTGAGGTTAGTTATCCATTTTTGTTGGAGTTAAGAAGGGAAATACGGTGGGAGAACACATAAAAATAAAAATGAAATAAAGGAGGTATGAAGAAGAGAGGTAATATATATTAAAATTATAAAAAAATAATACATTATAAAATAACCTAAAATCTACAAAAATTGGAAAAAACTTTTCCAACTCTTTCAAATAGATAGGAAACACATTTTTATAGGGTGAGGGGAGATGAATCTTCACTTAAAAATGATCATTCAAAAGTTGGTGCATGTTAGCCCCATTAAATGGAAGAATTGGAAAATGTATTCTTAAATGAATTTTTTCAACTATTTATTTATTATTTTCCCTCCAAATTTAATCATGATTACTAACTAGATATATGTTTTATAGATATTTTACTTCAGAAACTTATTCTAGATGGGAACACTCTTGGTATTCCCCAAATCAAGTTTCTCATGAATTTATGTCCTTGAAAGAGGTAGAATCAAGGGTGAAAATATTTATAAAAATGGTTCAATTATATCTTATACATATCCATGTTTAATTTAAGATCATTTTTCTTTTATATTGGGATATATGGGCCCATAATTAAAAGTATCCATATGTGTATACTATTTTTGTGGCCTAAATTGTGAGCTGGTTTCGGACCTTTAAATTATTGATTAAGCTTTCGGTATAGTTGAATAAAATTAATCCCAACATGTATGGAATCCTAAAAAAGTAAATTCGCAATTTCAATTAGTTTATAAAAATTTATGTCTGAAATACAAAATAAAAATAAAAAAGTTAAAATCCAAAATTAAGTAATTATAATAATTAAGCAAAAAATAATATTAAAACCCAAAAATGTGACAATTGACCATAAATTAATACTATGCTGGGATTATAAAAAATTAATTACAGTATAAAATTTCTGAAAATATTAGCTTCATCGTGATTATTTAAGAATTATAGTATACCAAAAGAATCACATTCTTAATTATACTCACCCATAGATTATAGCTTGTTTTTATTTAGGTCGGTTTAACCACCTACTTGAACAGTTCCCAAATTTTTTATCATGGATGACTTTAGAAAATTAACTTGTGGTGTTATTTTACATTAATGAGAAAATAATATTTGTCTTGTGGTTCTTTAAAGGTTATATTAATATTTAAATAATTATTGTTGTACCACCCTTTTTTCATTAAAATTTTACCGACACAAGCATGTTACTAACTTCATCATCAAAAATCATTACTAAAATTAATATGAATTAAAATTAGACCATTATAAATCATTATAAAACATATATTAAATTACCTATTATGATCACTAAATTATAAACTTTTAATCTATAAACAATAATTGACACCGCCATTACGAAACTAGTACTAAATAAACAATTGATGCTAATAACATATGATGAAGAAAAATAAAATATAAATGATTAATATATTTATAATATATAAATATAAATTATGTTTATAAAAGTTTAAAGTTTTGAATAAGGTTATGAAATTAGTTATTAAGATATTTATTTTTGTTATATAGGCGTTCAGATCATGTTCAGCTGATCGGGATAAAAGGTAATAGTGTTTTTTAACTCGATATCCTTTCATTAAGTCAAAATGAATCTTTTTGAACTTTATTATATTTTGGGTAAATTCTTCCCTATGATTATATTGTGATGTATTTCCTTTTTTAGGGATTTAAATTTATATGTTATAAACTATATTTAAAATGTTTCTTACTTTAAAAATATAATGTTTGTAAGGGGTTTTTATTAACGCAGCTTATTTTCATGAGTCATAATTATTTTCTATTTGGATACGATTTTACAAGATGATTTTATTTTATTTTTTTTATGATATTATAATTAATTTCCTCCTTTTTCCATGAATTTCATTGGAAAACTTTTTTCTTCATAAAATTTGATGCAATTAAGAATAATTATCATTCTATCCAAATGACATATTTTTTTCATATCTATATTCATTATTCATGTTAATATTATCCTTTATTATTTTAAAGTAAAAATATGTTTTATTTATCATAATATTCAGATTTATCTTCATCTATTTTTGAATAAATATTTATCACTCTCTTTCTTATTTGGGTTTCAAGAAAAGTATTTTAAAAATATTAAAAAATATTTCCCTTTAAAGGTCATATTTTTTATCTTCCACTCCAAATTTCCAATGGAAAACCTTTAAAATAATTTCAAGGATCCATTATTTTTATTTCATTTTAAGTGGTGATTTATGAAAAATATATCCATGTTACCTTCATGAAAATTATTTTTTAAAGTGATCTTTAATTTGTTCTATTTATGATAATGTTAATAAATGTTTTATAAAAGTTATTTTTTATAGTTTCACATACATTTTCACCTTTAAAAAATCTAAATATTATAGAGTTATGTTTTATGAATCACCTTATAAATTCATTTTGGAAATAATTTTTTTGGGGGACAGAATGTTTGTATCATTCGATTTAATTCCTGGAATCCTTTTATGTAATACCATTTCAAACTAATATGAAACCCATTTTCTTTCCAGGGGTTCCTTATGATTTGATGAATGAAGAACCTTTTATTTCAATGGGTTCTTTATGATATGATGAATTGTATTGCCCTGGGCTAGATGAACCGCAGATAGAGGGAGTGAATTGGTGGTCTCTTTCACTTTTTTTAATGAATTCTCTTCTCTTTTAAATTCAACCTATTAAACTTGTTAAGGTTCCCGATCCACTCAATTTTATCTCTCAATATCACATCATGTGCAGTTATAATAGTATATATATAATAAAATATAAATTTATAAGGTTTGGAATAAAATCCTACCCATTGTTACAACTAGTTATTCCCCCGAGTTACATATCCTTCACAATATCCACAAGTGAGAGAAACTGGTTAGACACTACAGTTACAATCTCATAGCCAACGCATGGATAAACACAAAATATCCAAGATTTTACTTTAATTAAGATACATATATTGAAAGATATTCATCTACAAATTATATTCCTCCATACAAAAGATGAATTCCCTTTTCTTGTGTACTCCTTCATGATCTTCCACAATAATAACTAATAATGACAAGTTCCACTAGTCTCGAAACTAACATTTCAGATCTAGTGATATATATATAATTCTAAATTTTCTAATATACATGATCGCATGAAATCACCCTATTTTAGTATTGCTCATCTTTGACTCCTTCACTCTTTGATACAAAAATGTATCAGGATTCTCAAATTATCCTTGCACAATGGATGCAATATATCTTAATTTTTCACAAATGCTCATCACACCATCAATTCCAGTAGATATCCTATTAAAATTATATATCAGATCTAAAACTCAATTTTCAAATAATCTCACACCTACCTTATATAAACTACAAAATATATAAATATAAAAATAATAATAAATGTAGTGACATTTTCTCAATCACATAGTTTTCCATATCTTCTTCTGTGATTTCAACACGTATTTGAAAAATATCTCTCTCTATTTTATATTGGAATGGGCGAAAGACATATTATAAACATCTCATGTTCAAAAAAATATATTCATGGACCAATTTTAATTTTTATATTATAATAAATCACTTTAAAACTCTTAAAGATCCACTCATTTAAATATCCTGAAGGCCTTGGTATTATCTTATTTATTCCCACAATATTTAAAATCCTTTTATTCATGAAGATCATCATTTCTCACTTTGAAAACAACACACTAAAAATTAAAAATGGCTACATGAAACATTCTATTTATGATTCAACTCTATGAATCCTTTCTTCAGCATTCCTCTATGTGAAATAATTGGTTACATAAAAAACAACTATGTTGTTTGCTTATAAAAATGAATACATAGTAATTCAGAAATGCAGGTCAACACTTCACCAATTCATATCCCGATATTCTATATTCAGTGGTGTATCCATCTCATTTAAATTCCCAAAATACTTAGGATATATTTATTCTTCATGTGGATTCATCACTATAAATACCCATGGATTCACATTTTTTAAACTTCACATGCATGAATATCACATGAAATTCTCAAATGTGAATTTTCTTTATTTTCTCATTAAATGTATATTCATTCAAGTGAAATTTTATGAATATATTATTTCAATCATAACTATGAATTTAAATATAAGCTTTATCACAAAAGATCTTTGTTTGAACTTATGTCCATCCAAATTAGCTTTTTTATTTTCTAACACTTTTAAGAGGAAAATGAGAACCCTCATAGTTAAAGTAGATCAAACATCAAAGGATATTACTGAATTATCAAAAAAAAGTCTAAGTCGATTGGAATATATTTCCCTAAATAGTTTTGAGGGAAAGGAATTTACCTGGCAGTCTACATCCTCCTCTAGGATACCTTCATAATGCCTTGCTAGATAACCCCAAGGTTTTATATACTCTTCTTTAATAACTTTCTTCATGTTGAAGACTCTTAAAAATATGTGATCTTTCTTTTCAATCTACTTAGCTTGCTCCCTAGTAGCTTCAACTGGGATTAGTATTCCCATCATTTGATCAATATCTTCCCTCATCACCTTGATCACCAAAACAACCTCCTGTATTTCTTCACCAGAGTGTATGAGTAGTTTGATCTGATTATCCAAACCCACGTCCTTCAGGAACTACAATCCATTAATAGGACCTACCTCACACTGATGCTTTGGGGTAAAAGAAACCTCCATCACCGACATCGCCACCTCAGATTGCAGATGCATCTTCTTCTTTTGGTCATCTTCTTTTGAGGCATCTTTCACTTTCTCTTGAGACTCGGTGACACCGACTTTTTGAAATTCATCTCCTACCACTAGCTGGATCTCATGCTCCTTGATTTTACCCTCTTTTTTCTAATCGAGTCTCTATTGGTCTAGGAAGATAGGATTAGTCTTTATTCCCCTTAGGTTTCGGCTTCTCGGAAACAATGCAGCTCCCCCGGTCCCTATTTTCTTTATTCCCTTTCTTCCTTATTTGACTATGCAGATCTTTACTAACCCCTCCCAAATCATTATCATCTAAGGGTTGTCCATATCCATTAGAATCATCCTTAAAGGGAGAACTTTAGTTGCCTTCAAACTCTCCCTCATTACTCAAACTTTTAAATCGGGTGTTTATGTTGAGATAGGACAAAGTTCCCCTAGAGTTAGTTCCATGTCTAGTATTTAGTAACCTGCCTACACCATGTGAAGTCTTCTCCCACTTCTATCTATCGTTATACTTACTCTCTACAACAGAGTGGATCACCCTTTTAGAGTTATTTATACCACTAGCATGCAAAACCATAGGATAGGTGCATGGATTTTGGCTCGCCTCACCCTTAGAAGTTGGGACAATATCTCTAATAGAGTCCCTCGGAGCTTGAGTATATACATTGAGAATATCCAGATTTTATTCGTCCACCCTACTAGCCCAAGGACCCCTAGTAATGAATTCTTTCCATGAGGAATCACCAATTCAATCCATAGCCTGTTAAATATTTCTACTACCCTAGGTTTAGGAGGTATGACCTTAGCTGGTTTTTGCTTTATTTATCCACCAAAAAACAGGGTATCTTCATCTTTGTCATTCCCTTGACCAGTACCTTCACATTCATCTGAATTCCCTATATCAATCATATCAAGAAGTTTTCCATCATCACCAAGAGAACCACCCTGGCCCCAATCCATCTGTACCTCTAGAATATCTCTCTTTTGCCTCGCCCATCGCCTACAGAACACCAGGCTATGCCCTAGAATCTTGGATGATGAACAATATTCACACTAGGATTCAGATATGATGGTATTCTAATATCAAAATTCTTCTGCAATGGCTATCCAAAATATTTGATAGGTGCCTTCAATACATCTACTTCGACACACACCCTCAGAGAAATTGGGTGGCACATAGCTCGAGTTTTATTATTAGTACAGATGAAAAGCCCAACCAAATTTCTGAGAAAATGGAGAATTGAGGGATTTTGGAAGGGAATAGGGATTTCTAGAAATCTTAACCATATCTATATCTTTGTAGGATCTCGTTTCATATGAAGATGTTATGACTATTTAAAGATGAGGAATCGAGCACCATCACAGGAGCGAGGCGCAATCGACTAAGTGAGAATCAAGTCGTCTTTAGAGGTGAACTGAATCATGATGTTCCGGGAGTCAAGAAGACCAACTGTTGCACACTCCTGCAAACCCCATGATTAAAAATCAATTAGTTGAAAGAATCCACCAATGGTCGGCACCACTTGAAGCATGTAATAATGGTCATGTTCAATAGGGAGGATGCCTCAGGGAATTCCAGGGTTGAGAGTGGTAGAAGCGGAAGTCCTTATAATTATTCATGAACTTTCGGTCTGATTGGAATCTATGGAAAGGAAGGTATAAAATCAGGGTTCAAAAATGGGACAAATATAGAAGACTGAGTGCCCTGAAGATGCGTTAGAGGACCTTTCCCCTCCAAGGGGGGAGGGTCCAAAGAAGGGCTCATCACCACCTTGGGCATGGAAGCCAGCAACCTAAACAGAAAACATTTCTCTCAATGGTTTTGACTTATATTACCCATCCATAGTGGTATTCATGTGAATGAATCTTGGACACACCCTTATAAATGTACTTAGAAGATGATGATTTCATCCATCATTAAAATATGGAATAAATATTTTAATGATCATAGAAGTGGCATGGTTCAAATCTCATGGCATGGCATGATTATCATGGCTCATAAATAGTGGGATAACCATGTGCAACTAAAATCGCAAACATCAAGAGGTTAAAGAAGATTATGATATCCAAACTGGAATCTCTCATGAATTAGGTTGAATGGTAGTTGTTATTTTCATTACATTTTAATTGGGACCTACACTGGCCCACATTCCCACTTAGATGTATATTATACATACTTCATGTGTACATTGTGTGTGATCTAGCCTACCTATGCAAGAAATCACTACCTCCTACCTCCATCTAGGCTCAGAGAACTGGGTCTCATTCATAGTTAAGTTCCTCCTCCCAAAATTATGGATTGAGATGGTTCCTCCATTGGATTAGCTGGCCATTTTTTTGGCTAATGCTTGGAATAAAAATCTATAAGTGAAATATAATAGATGAGAAATTCCAAATAAATATCTCAATCCATATTCCCAAATTTTTTTAAGGATTCCTCATGAAAAATATAAATATATTTTTCACGGACTTTGCCTAAATTCATCAAGTATTTTTCATTAAGTTATTTAATTAATTCATGAAATTACTTTCTTTTTTCAAGTAAATATTCAATTCTCCTTCTTCATCTCCTTCTTCAATATGTTGTAAATAATGTTTCAGTTCTTTGATAACCACTAACACATGTGTTTGATATTTTAGACCCGATCAACAATTATCACATTTAACATGGATAAATGTTCAATAATTACATTCAATTCCATTAAATGATTCCATAATAGTTCTACAAGCATCACCACATCACATATTGAACCATTGAAAACAAATGAAACACTTAATCTCAACAATATCCCCCTTTTTATTTCATTGTCAACATCCCCTCATATAATAAAATTCAATATGTGTCTCTAACTTTTCTCCCCCTTATTGAAAATAAAATGAAAAGGTACAATGGTAGTATTTTCATCTAATCTTTATTCCCAAAAATACATTCCCTAATTTTTAAATAAGAGGATGATATTAAAATACCCTTATTTTTTCTTTTCATTTTATTTTTAATAAGGGGGAGAAAGGTTTGATATCGAATTTTGAAAAAAAAATAGATGTAACCAAGGTTGTCTAAGTTTTACAGAAGAATACTCACATGTGATACCATAGTCAGAAATTCTTATTTCTCAAATAGGGGATGTATAAAAATAGATTTTTATAAAGAAACATATAACATTCACACATATCAACAAACCATCAAAACATTTTATGGACAAGTAATGTAACTCCCCCTTTTTATGAGGTTTTAATAACCCCCCCCCTTAATAAGTACATTTTATATAATTAAGAATAAGATATTAGAGTGTAAATGGAATTCCTCAAAATCCTTTTTTACTAAGCTATCCAGAAACTTTATGATTCATACAAAATGCTTTAGAAGTGACATTTCTCAATTTTTCTCCCACACAAGGTAAATACTTCTCAACATCTTCGTAATGGTGAATCACTTCAACAATAGATTTGAATGTGTTCCAATTTGAGGATGCACCAAGTGGATTTTCAACTTATGACTATTCATATTTGAAAAATTCCACAACATCACTAAGGATTATCTTTATCAATACTTATTTTTTATAATACCAAATATAATATCAAACCAAGATGGTATCTTCTACATTCATGCTATCCAGAATATGATAACACTCACTACATATTAGGTTCCCCAATTGAGACCTTTCTTAAAATTCATTTATCTGTATTCTAAGCACAAATTTAGTACGCAAAATATATAGGGGAATAAGTTGGTTCTTCATTTCTTCTCAAAGTGAACAAAAAAGTTGAAATTTTCTTAACCAAGATTCTCTACTTTATTCTATTTTCATAATTTCACATCTAATTTTCAAATCTTATTTAGCCTTTGGTAGCATAGATATTATCACACCTGCCATTTAATTGTGTCATATGGTTCTTCTTCCTTTACCCATCAAATCATATGCATATTCTGATGAAAACTTCATTCTCTCCAAGGCATATTCTTGTATTAGCAATGTGATTAAACATCCTCTCACATTGTGTCCAACATTATTACATCTCTCACACAGAACTTCTTTAATTTAAGTGTTATTGTTTTCTTTCATCAAATCACGAAATTCATCTTCTTTATATGAAATAATAATTTTACCTTTAGCACTATATTTTGATCATGATTCTTATAACTTTATCTCTCTCTCTCTCTAAATCAGCTGAAAAATATCACACGAATATCTTTGGGAATGTTGAAAACATGTTTATAGTTTTCACCTATCTTTAAATGAGTTTGTTTCTTCATATATTTATTATGATTTTTATCACTTCTTATCAACTTCTTGGTATTTTTTTTCTTTTTTCTTCTTATGAATTGTTTCCAAGGATGTATTCTTATGAATCTTCCTAGGAATAATCTGATTTGAAACATTCCTCATGTGTTTACCCAAGGATAATTCTTATTTCTTATGTGGTATTCTCTTTAGATTATTTCTTCATACATTTTGGGATGTACATTTATTACTTTTGTAACCCATTTTATTGCAGTCATCATAAATATAATCAAGAACCTCAAATATGTATGAGCTTGAAGTATTTTTCTTAATCCTTGATTATTGAATCTTCTTCTCAGGATTTTTCCCTCTTAATACATGCTTCCTTTTTTCTAAATGATTTAAAGGATTATACCAAATATCCATTATACTATGTATAAATCGTTTTCAACACCAAAATTGACCCACAATCCTTTATCTTATTTTATTATTGTATAACTTATAGAATTTACATCATAATTATTTTTGGGTATTCTTCACCACCTGTTTGGCTATTTTTGGAGAACTAGAACTTATACATCTTCTTGTATCCACCATTAACATAGTGGTAGGTTCTTATCCATTTCTCCTCATCTATATTTTTATAGAATTTTTATTCTAATGCAGATTTTTTGTGAAAATATTTTTAGAAAAGTTATTATATTATGATATAGATGGTGCCTAATTATTCACAACATCTTTGGAAAGATCATTAGATGAGGTAAAGATATTCTTCACATATGATGGAGAAGATATTTTAGTAGAATACTCTACATAACATTGTGTATAAGAAGAAACATCCAACTTTTATTATGAAGTCTCAATATGATTCTTTTTAATATTGGCCAATTTTATTTACAATTTTAGACATCTCATACAAAGAAAATTCTTTTAATCTTTAGTAAATTCCATTCTATCTTCATAGTCCTTCCTCATCTTCTCAATACTCACTTCATGCAATGAAACCATTTCTTGTAATAATGATTCAAGCTTCTTAATCCTCTTGGATTTGATATAAAAATAATAATTATTGACATACATGGAAACTTTGTCCAATTTTTTTAAGTTCATAGAAGGATTTTATAAAAACAATATAAAATATATATTTCTAAAAAATATTACATTTTAATTATTGAAAAGTTTCAGAATACCTTCTATTATAAGGAGATGTTGTTTCATCCTTTTATTTAATAAGTTTTGTGATAGTTTTACATATGAAAAAACATTTGGATAATACCTCTTTCATGGAATTATATTCTTCTTCCAACTAAAAAAATTCATTATAAAAGAACATGATATTTTAACAATATAATTTCCAACCCCTTTTGGAACCTTATTTAGATGATTGTTAAGTTTACAATGAAGATATCAAGGTGACATGTCACCATCACAAGTTAAACAAGTTTCATTAGAAGAATCATAACAAAAATAACAATCACCACTTTTACTACATTAATAAATTTTGGTTAGTGGTAATTCATTTACTTTTTCATTATTCTTCAACTTCCTTGACACTATTTTGTTCATGATCCTCTATGTTTTGGCTGAAATATTTAGATTTATATCCTCAATAGTAACTTCGTTTTTCTTTATGTGAGATAACTCAAACACTTCCTAGAATTTTCACTTCATAAAATATATTATAGAAAATTAGGGAAATGTTTTATAAATTTAGAGGGAACCTCCCTTTGATATCAATTATACTGCCTCATGAAAAATGAACCACTAAAATGGAGGGTAAATCAGTATTCTCTAACAATTTTTTAGGAATTTTATTCTATTTTAAATTCAACCTCTTGAACTTGTTAAGGTTATTAATCCACTCAATGTTATATGTCAATCTCAGCATATGTGTGGTTGTAATAATAGAGATAGTAGTACTTAGTTATTTACATGGTTTTACATAAAATCTTTCTCTATGCTTCAATATATTAACAACTCTATTTATAGATTCTTTATTATATACTCAAGTGAATACAACTGGTCAGACACCTTATTTATAAAATCTCATCCATTAGCTAGGTAGACAGCCTAGCTCCATGATTCTTATTTAATGATGATCCAGATATAGAGAGATATTCATCTATAGATGGTATTCCTTCACAAGAAATATGGATTCCCTTTACTTGTGTGCTCCTTAATGTTCTTAAGAAGTAACTAAAAAAGATAAGTTCTACTAGTCTCAAAACTCACTTTTCAGATATAGTGTGATTAGAATTCTCCTAAAGTTCTTCAAATATTCAGGAAAATGGAATCACCCTATTTTAGTATTACTAGAATTTGAATCCTTCTCTATTTTATATAAAAATATATCAGTAATATAAAATTATTCTTGGAAAATTGATGCAAGATCTCTCAATGTTTATCGGCAGCTCATCACACCTTTGATACCAGATGATATCCTTATGAAATTATGTATTAGATCAGTAAATCACTTTAAAAATACACTCACCCATCCATTATATAACCTAATATATATATAAATATAAAAATAAAAAAAATTCTGGTTAATTTTCCCATTAATATTTTTTTCTCTCTATACTATTTTGGCACATATTTGAACACCCTCTCTATTTTTTGTTGCAATGGATGAGAGACATATTCTAACTGTAACACCCGAGACTTTTATGTTATATAAATCATCAAAGGAATCTTTTTCTACACACAACACTTGCTTGGCTTGCATTACATGAAATCGCGACCTTCCTCGATAGCTTGCGTCATACGCAATACCGAGTTTCACTAAACAGCGATATACTATTAAAATATTATTAAAACTAGCCATTATGAATAGTAATAACCACTTTTTGAAATTTTATAAATTTTATTTTTCAAAATGGACTTCATTTTTGGATTCATAATATCGAAATTAGCCTAGGGTGAAATTTTGGTATTTTTCTGAAAACTTTCAATTTTTGATGAATAGTGAAACCACTAAGTGGTAGTTAAAAAACTGAATTTTTCATAAAACATAATTTTACCGCTTCTGTGAGTGGAATTTCGAAAATCCGAGAGACACGGTTGATGTCAGTAAGTAAAATGTGGTTCAATGAGATGAAAATAATTTTTTGGTGAATAGTAACTTTTTACTTTTTTTACCACAGTTAAAAGTAAATAGGTTTACTAAGGGTAAAAATGATATTATTATTACCCTAACATATGTCCTAATTCTATTGGACAAGTGTAATTCGACCTAAAACAACCTTAGGAATAAAATATGACCATTTAGGCCCACTTGGATTAGATTAGGACATTTATTATTAATTTATTTAAAGAAGGGTTAAAATAGTTAAAATCAAAGTTTAATAAGTAAATCATTTTTAATATGGGGTTATACATAAGTTAAATTCGACTATAAATATTCATTAGAAAGCTAAAAATATTTCCTACATAATGGTAATTTATTTGTAATTTTGAGGAATTAAATAATTTAATTTATTTATAACACAAAGATGATGCAGTAATTATCTTATTAATGAAATACAGACATAATTGATATTATAAATACCTAAATAAGTATAATTTGAGACTTTTTATGAATTAAACTAATTTTATAGGTTAATATGACATGTTAGGATTAATTTAAGTAACTTTGGTCTAAGTAATAATTTTGTTATGAGTTTCAAAAAAATCAACTATTGAATATTGTCAAAATTGACATAAAATAGTTTTTAAAACAAATATTATATTATTAATTGTTATTTTATTCCTAAAAATCTAAGGTTCGGCCAAATGACTTAGATAAGGTTATATATATTAATAAAACACAACTTGGGGGTCTCTTGGATGTATATGGTATGTTTATTAACTATATAATATAAAAATACAAAGTGACATGGTAAATGTCAATCTAATTAACTAAGAGTTAAAACTAAAAGATAAGGTTAATATAATGACCTAAACTTGTCTAAATTCTATTGTATGAGAGTATTTAGACCCATAACCACCTTAGCTTCGAATTAACTCAATTTGGAGCTATTTAAAACTGAACTTGACTTTATAATAAAATAATATTTTTAGTTATTCCAAAGGTGCCCCTCTCCTCCCTTATAAAAGGACACCTCCTCCCCCTCTTTCTCACACCACTTTGAGCCTTAAAGCTTGGCCAACCCCTGAAAATTTCTTCTCTAAAATTCCCTAGAAACATCCTAGAGGTTCTGGTCTTCCTCAAAGACCAATTTTAGTGGCCTAAAAGGGGATCTCAAAGAGGCGCTTCAAAGAAGAGGTAATTTCCGTTACCGATTCTTTCATCTTTATTTCTTCTTCAAATTATTATTCTTAGGTTGTTTCATTATGAAGTAATAACATAAGTATCACTTATATACTGATATGTTATTATAATTATGAAACAACCTTATTTCACCATCTACCCATCCTACGGAAAACGAAATCACCGCGAGTGCATACGTACGGAATACCGTCTCCACGCCGTGGTGAAATCTATTTTCCACCACCACCTTACTTGGATGGGTATAATGGTGTAAATAATAACTATATATGAATACTTTAAAGTGATATTGATTCTGAAATAGTATACATACACTCGAATACAGTCCCACGATCATGAGAACGATATCATCGCTCGTGCGTACGTACGGACTACCGTCTCCACGACGCGATGAGATTCATTCTCCACTTTATCCATTCATGAATGATTATAAAGTATATATAATAAGTAATCATGAAATATATGAAATAATAATTATAATTTATTTATGTTTATATATATGTATGTCATCTACTTAATTCCATTCAACTCAATAAGGAAAGGAAAACAGCGTTCATGCGTACGTACGGCCTACCGTCTCCATGAATGGTGAATTTCTTTCCATTTACTGATTTATTATATATATGTATATTATGAATATATATTATATATAAATCATGTTTTATATTCTAGAATTAAGTAATCATGATCTAAGTAATCCTATGAATAATTACAAGTCAAAACACGGACGACAAATGAAACAATTTTACCCAAAATGCTCTTTAACATGGAATTTACAAAAGAACGGGTAAACTAAAGTCATAAGTGAACCGTATATGATATCATAACAATGAGTATGATTCTGGAATAAGTCAATGACATTATTTAAATCATTATACAGGAGGTTCGGACACTTACGAAGAAAATCGGACCTAAGGTAACGGAAAATATCACAATCTCATTTTTATCCGAGATAGTTTATACTTTGGAATTTACTAGGGTGTATTTTATCATACACATCCATGTTTCCTCAATATGTAATATTATTTCCATCCACCTACAATTTTTTAAATCCAATTTTACCTTTCAGTGAGTTTTTTAGTAAAAGATATGAAAGGAATCTTTTGTCGTTTTTCATACGAGGTACTTTTTGACTTTTCTGACAAAAGTACGAAGAATGTTTTTTTAACTTATACGGAATGAATGGATTTTTAAAACATTATTTCCAAGAATATTCCTTTAAAAGTTTTCATGATTATTTTTAATCAACTTCTTTTAGATTAAAATTGTATGACATGTTAAGAAAGGAAAAATGTTTTTGAAGTAGAAAGGATATTTTCCTCAAGAATGGAGTTCAACTGTTTTATCAAAATTATTTTCCATCTAAGATAATATAGGGTTCTGTTTATATCCCTATTATTACATTGATTTGATTATGTTTTGATGGAATTATTTTTATGAATCCCTTTATCTTATATGAATTTTTTGATGATGTCACGATGTTTAAGATTCCCATTTTTATTACATGGGTTATGCAATGATGTATGATTTATGATTTTGTGGCACACATAAGGATGGTATCATTATGAGATGGGCGGGACCTATATCTCCCTCCAATGCATTGGGTAAAGATTTTATATCTCATTAGATAGACATGGCTGGAATGGTAGGTTATACCGGTTCAGTGAAACAGGACTGAAACGAGGAGTGAACTCGGTTCAGAAATGGACTTTGTCCACTAAGATAGTCTTGGAAATGAGTCTTGACTAACAAGAAATGATTCTCTATGATTATGTGTGTATGAAAAAAAGTTTCATGTTTTAAGTTATGATTATTGGGATTCCATTTCACAAATATTATTTATCCCATTTTATGAAATTATGCCCTCTTTTGCAGGTTAAGATTTCCAAAAGATATGTTCTTATGAATATGATGTGATTGGTATTTCTTTTGTTTACCCTTACTGAGCATTTGAGCTCACCCTTTTATATGTTTTCTTTCCCCAGGTCAGGAAGAAGGTTATTAAGTAAGATATGCCAAAAGGGACTATAGATATGACGAAATAAATGGGAGACAGTATAGAAGATTTATGAACCAGTTCTTTATGTTTCCCAGTTTCTAAAGACACTATACCTATACGGTCCTTTCTTGGTTTTGTTATATGATGTAATAAGTACGCTTCAATTTTTAAGTATTAACAATGTATATAAAGTATGGGTCGTTATACTAACCATCCCATGATAAATATAATAGATATGCGGACCAATTTTACTTTTTATAGGATAATAAAATAACCCTTTAAAACTAATAAATACCCACTCATTTAAATATCCAGAAGAACCATGTATTATATCATTTATTCATGTGGTATTTAAAATCCCGTGATTTTTACAGATCCTTATTTCTCTCTTCGACAACAGTACTCTACAAATTGAAAGTGGCTATGTGAAACCTTCTCTTCAGCATACATCTACATGAATCCTCTCTTAATTATTCAGATACATGAAATTATCAGTTACGTATCAAAACAACTACATGGATTAACTGATTATGTGGTTCACTTCAAAAAATGGATATATAGAAATTCAGTTATGTGAATCGAAACTTCACCAGTTCAGCTATGTAGATCTCATTTATTTTAGTGTATCTATCTCATTTAAATTCCCAATAGACTTAGGTTATCTTTCTTCTTCACATGTCTTCATCACTTTAAAAACTCATGGCTTCTCATTTATTAAACTTCGTGCGCATGAATATCACATGCAATTCTCAAACATGGAATTATTTATTTTCTAATTCAAGTATATTCATGCAAGTAAAACGGTATGAATATATTATTTCAATCAAAAATGTGAATTTAAATCCATCATTTATCATAGGAGATCTTGGTTCAAGCTTATAAAACTCATCCATGAATGTTTTCATGTTCATGAATATCAGACACTCCATGATATATTTACTGAGTATATAATGATTTTTTCCATCATTAAAACATGGATGAAATACCAAAATGATCATAAAAGAGTCTTAGTTAAAATATCATGTCTCAACATGATTACCATGGCTCATAAAATGTGGGATAAATTTATACAACTAAACTCCCAAAAATGGGAGGTTTAAGAAGATTACGGTAGAGGAATGGATGGACCTCGTGCATTGAATCAAACAGAAGCTATTGTTTTCATAAAATTTTAAGTGGGAACTGCACTTCCCCACTTGAACAATCTTTTGCACACGCTGTATGCTCCATGAGAAACTCATGCACACTCCATCCCCCCATGAAGGAACTCAATACCTCATGCACCATACAGGCTTAGTGATTCGACTCTCTTGTGTGGTCGAGGTCCTCCTACCATAATGATGCATTGAGATAGATCCTATACTATATTTTCTAGCCAACATTTTTTGGATAAAACTTATCACACAAATATCTTGTAAAATTTGGAAGATGATAAATTCTAAAAAAAAATTGAATCGTTATTATCAATTTACTTAAGGATTCCTCATGAAAAATTTAAATATATTTTTGTATGTCCTCAACATAAATTATTCAATCATTTTTCATGACATTCTTTAATTACTTCATATAATTAATTTCTTTTTTATAGTAATATTAAACTCCTCATCTTCATCTCCTTCTACAATATGTTGTAAACAATGTGTTAGTTCTTTAGTCACCATTGAAACATGTCATTGAAATTTAAGACCAGATCAACAATTGTCACATTGAACATGGAAGATTGTTTAATCATGACATCCAATTCCATTAAATAAACCCATAACAACTCTCCAAGAATCAACATTTTATATATTAACCCATTGAAAACAAATGTAACACTTGGTCTAAACATGAATTATTACTTTTATATGGCACTCAAATATATGGATGATTGATGGGTGGGGTTATATATCTCCTTAAAATTCATTTTTTTTAGGTTTATATATCATGATACATGTATAATAATGTTCAATTAAGTTTTAATTTCAAGTGTGAGTGCAATTAGAAACTCATAAAGGCATGGGTGTGAGTAGTAACTCATAAAAGTGATGATACCATATGTTTATATTTGTGCCAAAGTTTCTTTTTATACTTTGTTTCATGGGCATGTTATATTTTCATTCTATGTGCCTATGATTATGCTACATAACTCATGTTTATTATATCATAAGTTAGTGGTCTTTTTTCATGTAATATGTTTGTTAATTTGAGATTACATGTGCTTCTATAATGAATTATGGACCACTCTTATTGTTCAATATTATTTTTCATAAGATATTTGTCCCCTACTCATGTTTTTTCATTTTTTTTATGTTGTAACCCAAGATGAAATGTTGATAGGTATTACCTTAATGAGAATTTTATATCATCCCTTTCTTAAGATGATGAAGGTGATTGTTTTCAAGTGTTTTATTTTGTTGTCAAGGAATATTTTTTAAGAAAGAAAATCACATCACTTTGTGTTTGGTGAAAATCATATTCAATAAAATCATACTCAAAAATTGTTTCCAAAATATGGGACTCACTTTGTTAAAGTAATTCCATCATATTGATAAGAATATATTTGAATGAAAAGGGTCGATTGTATTGAGAATGAATCTTGCTAGAAGTAAATGGTCATCGGATTCACTCTGGATCTAGAATGGAAGAAGTGATCATAATGGTAGAATCAGTGTATGCAAGACTATGATAAATCAAATGTGATTATGCTTTGAAAATTTGTATTTTAAATAAATTGTAAGTAAGTTGGAAAACTTATGATGAAATCTTGATGAAAGAAAGGGGGAGTGAAATAGTTTAGGCCCATCATATTCAGCCTAACTGTATCCAAGACAATCATAATCAGAATTATCATATCTAGGATAATCATAATCATAATGATCATATCAAGGAAAATCATATTCAGTCTGATTGTATTTAGGATACTTTTTTCATGTATAAACATACTCAGGATGATAAGGAAAGAAATAATCTAGAAAGAATGGAAAGTTATGATAATTTACCTTGAATTTCTAAAAATGTTGAATTTATCCTCAAATGTATTTATGTTCATGAACGAAGTCATGATACAATAATAAGTTTTTAATTGAATGAAGTTTCTGAAGTTTAATCTATAGATAGCGGTCTATTTTTTTCAGTGTACAATCTTACTTAGGTAGAGCTACTTTCAAAGACAGATAGAAAAGGAATTGAGCTTAAACTAATGAAAATCATATTAGCAAAGACCGATCAACAATGTAGTTAACCATTTCAAAAGGGTTGAATTAATTTTTTTTCTTTTCAAATTAATCAAGTGAATTGCTAAAGAAAAGAGATAGATGTCTATGGGAGATTTAAATTTAAAGGGTGTTGTTTTTTATATTTGGTATAGAGCATCATATTTAGAAATTATTGTAGAGAATTGAAATTATTATTGGAATTGGATTTTGAAAAGAGAGTTGAAGAAGTGATAAAGGTTGTAGAAGGTTAGAGAATATTTGAGATGATTTGACGAAGTCATAAATGCACCTGATATTGAAGGGAAATCAAGATTTCAATTAATTATTTTGAGCAAGAAATATTTTGGGA
This sequence comes from Viscum album, assembly GCA_963277665.1. Lineage (NCBI taxonomy): Eukaryota > Viridiplantae > Streptophyta > Magnoliopsida > Santalales > Viscaceae > Viscum > Viscum album. The sequence goes on from OY728125.1 coordinate 109,434,178, forward strand.
TTACCACAAAAACCTCTCATGGGTCACCTATAAAAGGTGAAAAGTACCATGAACTTTTACTAACGATGTACTATTCACCGCAGAAGATAGAGAAGCTCTAAGTTTCTAAGGAGAGAAATAGTTTTCCATATTGATATTTTGTTGAAGAAGTTTTGATGGAGAAGTGACATGAGAAGAGAAAAGATTTCATTGTTGTATTCAACTAATCATTGTATACATTGATTATCATATTTAGCTAATTACCGTATTTGGCTTATCAATCGTATTCGGTAGATCATCATATCAGGCTGGATAATTGGATTGGGATTTCTATATTTGGATTTCCAGTCTGAGGAAGGACTTTTGAATTGTCTCAATTGTACTCAGATAGTGCTATATTTTTTGTGTTCAGAATGGTAATAGGGAGAATCGTACTTGGGAGAATCATAATAGGAAGAATCATATTGAGGAGATTCATAACAGGAATAATCATATTGGAAATAATTGTACTGGGAAAATCAGACTGGGAAAACGTACTAGGAATATCAAACTGAGTTTTCCTTATCAATTTACTTGAAGTTCTTACCATCTTCTGGATATGAAATTGAATAATTTTTTTAAAAGGAATATATTTGTGAAATTTAAAATAAGCACAGGTTACATTCATTATTACACAAATATTGGTTTACCCTATTTGTGCTAAGAGGGTACACACGCACTATTGGAATTTTTTACATAGTGCTACATGAGTGAAAGGGTATATACTATTAATTGTATTCCAAGGATTGATTTCTAGTGGATTGTGTGGTATTGGATAATTTCCAAACCATACCAAGGATGTAACTATTCTTATTAAATAGTGAAACTTGTAAATACATGTGTTCCTTTGGATGTGTCGTTGAATTGTTTTTATTAGGGAATTAAATCTTTAATAGGAGGTCAATGTTGTTTTAAGGAAACATAAAAGAACAATTAACACTGATTCACCACCTCCCCGTCTCAGTGATACAATCATCCTAAATGGGAATTTTCTAGTTGTATCAGAGGGTTGGTTCCCATCACTTATTCTTTACTGATTGAGAATTTTAATTGTGTGAAGGATAAAGGTATTTTAGTTTTTCATGCAAAGAATTATCATATCTATAAAGATATAATGTTTCTATATCTCATTTCTATTGGATATGATGTTCTAAAACTGCAATATATTGGTTTCCCCTATTGATTATAAAGTTCCTCTTACATTTATTGATAAGAAGAATCTTGAGAATGATAAAAGGGCCAAGAATGCTTTATAATCGTCACTTTCTGAAAGTGAATTCTTAAGGGTAAAAGGAATAACTATAACCAAAGGTATATTGGATAAATTGAAAAACATATACGAAGACAATAAAAAAGTGAAGAAGTAGAAGTTACAAATTTAGAGATTGATGTTTGAGGATTTTAAAATGAGTGAATATGAATCTATTGGTTACTTTTTTACAATGGTGAATGGCATTTTTAGCACTATCAGATATCTTAGTGAAAATTTATATGATTGTATAACTTTTGAAAAGATTTTGAGAATACTTCTTAAAAATTTTGATGCAAAAGTTTCTTCATTGTAAGTCATAGATCCTGAAACATTATCTGTTGATGACTTTCACAACACTCTAGTTACATAATAAATGAGAAGGGAGAAATATATGAAGTAAAAAAAGTTAATAGAGATATTTATTTCAAGGGTACAAATACAGAAAGTTCAAAGAATATTCTAATTAAAGATGATGTTGGTGAATCTGATTCTAAAAATGAGGTATGTAAAAACATTGATGAAATTGTATCCTTATTTTGTAAAAAATTTAAAATAGGTATAGGTGGTGCAAAGTGAAAATTACCTTAAATTTTTTTGATTGTGGATCCATTTTTAATTTTGAAAAAAAATTTCCTCAAAGAAAGAAAGAAGAAGATAATGATAAAAAAGAAATAAGGCCAAGATGATTGTTGAAGAAATATGGAGATAACGGAAAATCGTATTCCATAGGGAAAGATAGAAAATTATTCAAATCAAAAAGTAGAGGTTTCTTATCTAAAGATAAAGAAGAAGAATGTAGTTAAACTAAGTCTAAAAAATCTATAGCGTATGGTATTGAGAATACATTTATTACAATAGTGAGTGTTGTAGAATTTAGAAACAGAATATAAAAGGAAGAAGAAACTCAACATGAATTTCATTTGAAAGAAGAGTTGAAAGAATGTCTGAGAAAGATCAGAAGGCAATAAATGTAAAATAAAAAGTTGGAAGATGAATGTTCCTTAACAAGATGTTAAGAATGTTTTTTCTAATGAAAAGGTGTAGTTGGTAAAATAAATTTATGATTTAAAGAAATATCTTTATAAAGAAAATAATCATAATGGGAATCTAAAAGTGAAGTTGAAAGAAATGAAGAACAGTTAGAACTTGTCCAAGAAAAGTTATCTCAAGACGAGATGATAAATACAAGTTTAAAAAACTCTATATCTGAAGTTGGTTAAAGTAATAAAATAGAGAAACGTGATAATTATATACAAAATATACGTTCAAAGTTTGAAAAAAACATGGATTTGTTTCTGAAAAGATGAAATCTGGGAAATTCATGTATGTGGTCAACACCAACAATGTTAGGAATTCAGAAGTCCCAAAGAACCATGCGTTTGAAAATGTTATAAAACATTATGAATCCAAAAAGGTTTCTAATACCTCAAGTTCTAATAAATATAAAAAAATAAGACTCTGATTGATAACATAAAGTATGGTGGCTTAGAAAAGAAGGAGAATATGGTGGCTGAGAAACGAATTCACAATTCTAGTCAGTATAGAAGTTTCAGTGGAAAATGATCTTTATATGGATACTAATAGTATTTTGGTAGATTCAAACACATAGATAATATGTTTTGGTTTAATAGGAAACATTAATATTACTCTATAGGTTATTAAAGGAAAACTTTTAGGGGGAGTCAATTCCTAAAAAGAAGATGTCTGAGAAAGTTGTTTTTAAAGAAACCCGAGAAGGATGGGGTAAAGATTGAAAAAAGGTTCCAACTTTTGGAAACTATTTGTGAAATATGTGAACGACCTATAAACCTTACAAAATGGTATCTTTTATTATTACCAGCACAAAAAAATATTCTTAACAATTCTCAGAAGCTGAAAGCGAAGAAAGAAAAGAATGAGGAAAAGATTATTGTTGTTGAAACTACTTTGAAATCTAAAAAAGGAGAATGACATTGGATTCTTGATAGTGGTTTTTCTTATCATATATAAATATATTTGAAATTATTAAATAATTTTAAATACCTTAAAGAAGTATCAATGACATTTGGAAATTATATATCTTTGAAAATCAAATGTGTTGGATCAGCCATCATTGGGAAAGAAAAGATGAAATCCAAGAAAACTTTGTATGTTAATGGGATGAAACATAATTTTCTAATTGTTTAAAAATTTTGTGATAAGGGTAAAAAATTTATCTTTATAAAATATGGGTTTTAAATGAAAACTGAGGAAAATAGAAAGATTATTACGAAAGGCCAATGTACAAAAGGAAACTTGTTTCAGGTTGGTGAAATACAAAACTCTTGTTACATGGGTATGGTGGAAGAGAATAAATTATAGCATAAAAGCCTAGGAAACATGTGTCAAAGAATGATGATAAAATTAATAAATAGAGATAGTTTCTGGGACATTTCATATTTTTTAAGAAGAAAAGATTGTTGTTGCACTATTTTTTAGAAAGGAATGATTACAAATGTTGCACAAATGAAAGTTGAGATTTCTTCAAAACAACCCCTAGAGCTTGTTCATTCCAATATCTCTGGTCCAATGAGAAAAAAATAAAAAAAAATGGATATAAATACTTCATCACTTTCATATATTATTTTACACGTATTATTTATTTTATGTATATGAAACCTAAATCAGATTCTTTAAAAAAGTTTGAAATTTTTAGAAGGAAAGATGAAAAGTAATGTGAGTTTTCAGAGGAGAAGTTGAGAGAAAACAATTGAGGTGAATACAGAAGTGAAGAGTTTAAAATTTATCTGTAGAATCATGGAATTCAGCATGAGAATAGTTCCCCATACAATCCTCAACAAAAAAGAGTTGCTGAAAGAAAGAATAGAAGTTTGGTTGAAATGGGATGAACTATGTTACTTGAACATGGCCTTTCTCATTAAAATTGGAGGCAAGCCATGAGAACTACTTTTTATATTCAAAACCAATTTTTCTATTGGCCAAGATTGGGTATGACTCTAAATGAATTGTCTTATGGAAAAAATCTATGTTTTAAATACTTTAGAATTTTCGAGAGTCCATGTATTATAAAAAGGAAAGGAGAAAACAATGAAAGGTTTGATAAGAAAGGTGAAGATGGAATTTTTCTTAGATATAATTTATAAGGAAGATGACATAGATTCTTCAATAAATAAATAGAAAGAATTTTTGATTTAGTTGATGTGAAATTAATTGAAAGATCTATGTAATACAAGTGTATTTGGGCAGACAAGGAAGTAAAGTAGGATAAGGAATGTTTTGAAAATAATTTAGATAAGGATAAAAACAATTATAATCCTTCTCAAGAAGAAGAATCAAACTCAACTATTTTCAGTAATTATGGAGATAATAAAAAATCTCATCCTAGGTTAACGAAGCAAGTGGAATCCCAAAATATAATTGGGGATCAACATCAGAAGGTTAAAACAAGAAGAACAACAAACACTGTTACAAATACTTCTTTATATTCCAAAGTATATCCAAATGATGTGAAATAATCTTTTGAGTTTCTAGAATAGGTTCGGGCCATGAATTAAGAGCTATATTATATTGAAAAGAATAACACATGGGAACTTTTACCCAATCCAGAAAACAAAAACATTATTGGCTCAAAGTGGGTTTTCCGAAATAAACTAAACGCAGAAGGTGAAATGATAAGAATAAAAGAAATATTGAAATGCATAGGGTATTCACAAATTGAAATCATTGAATTTGATAAAATCATTTCATTGGTGTAAACGTTAGAAACGATAAGAATCTTTTTTGCTATTGTGGAATAATGAGGTTACAAGATCTTTCAAATGGATGTTAAATATGCATTCTAGAATGGTGATATTGATGAGGAAGTTTATATTGAAAAATATTGTGGATTTATTGTTGGGAAAGATAAAAGTTATGTATGAACATTGAATAAGGAATTGTAAGGACTAAAACATGCTCCAAGAGAATGTTTTTACAAATTGGATACTTTCTTAAGGAAGATGAGATTCAAGAAGGGAAGAGTTGATAGAAATCGTTATGTCAGATAATGTCAAGAGTATTTCCTCATCATAATTATTTATTTTGATGACATTATCTTTGATATAAATTATGAAAGAAGTTGTAAAAGATTTGATAAAGAAATGAAAAAGGGTTTTGAAATTCCCATGATGGAGAAAAAGAAATATTTTATTTGGTTACAAATTTTATTAAATAAGAAATAAATTTTTCTTTCTCAAGAAAAGTATGATAAGGAAATTCTGAAGAGGTTCATCATGGAAAAATCAAAACCTATTTCAACTATGATTTTAGTGGTAATGAAGTTTAGAAAATATGGAGAAGGAAAATAAGTTTATTAGAAAGAATTTCGAAAACTGATTGAAAGTTTATTATATTTGACTACCTCAAGACCCGACATTGTTTATTCTATTAATTTATGTGACAAATTTTAGAGTGATCCAAGAGAATCACATTTAATTAATATTAAAATAATAATTAAATATATCAAAGACACAACTAATTTAAGAATCAAGTAGGCCAGGTCATAAAGTATTGATTTGTTTGGGTATACAGATGCTGAATGGGTAGAAAATGTTGATGATAGAAGATCCACATCTGGTGGAGTATTATTTTTGGGAAACAATTGTGTTAGTTTGCACTAAAATATATATAATTCATTAACTCTTAGTATTTCAAAATCTAATTATGTTGCTTCCACTCAATCCACTACTCAACTTATGTGGATTAACACTCAATTAGAAGACTTACTTGTTGAAGTGATGTTACCCTTGCTCTTGGGTTGTGACAATCACAGAATAATCAATCTCACCAAGAATTTAGTTCAAAGTTCGCATTCAAAACATATTAATATAAAATATAATTTAATAAAAGAGCATGTTGAATAGAATAAATTGAAGCTGGAGTATGTCCCAATATCGGAACAAGTTGCTAAAATTTTCACAAAAACATTACCAAAGGAATCATTTTATAAATTTAGGTTTACCATGGGTGTACAACCTCTTTCTCACCAATGTTGAGGTATGTGTTTCTATAACCTCTCTCATATTATCTTTGGACAGTGTTTTCAAGGGGGATAAGTGTATTGTTTCATAAATCTATTTTTATTATGTAGGTCAAAAGAGGGAGTTGTGGGTAAGATCTGAATTCAGCATTGTAAGTGTGTGAACTATTCTACCTGTTTGTCGGATTCATTATAGGAAATGAATTGTTTTGTATTCTATGAAAGTTTAACATGACAATTTAAGAGCTAAGGAATAAATATATTGAAAATGTTTTCATAATCACTTCTTTTGGACAATATGGTTTTGATGTCAATAATTATGGTTTCCTACAAAGAGTTAGCTCACATAGGATTATAATTGTTGATAAGTAATCCATTTCTTGAGGATACAAAGTTCAGCGATTTATGAAACTTGTTTGATAACAAAATCCAAAGTAGGAGATTGTTAGGACCAAGCTGATGATGAAGGGGACTATTTTCAGGTGTTGTATTTTTTTTCAAGGAAAGGTTTTTAAGAAAGGAAATCACCTCACCTTGTGTTTTGTGAAAATCATATTCAAGAAAATAAGACTCAAAAAATGTTTCCAAAAAAATAGGACTCACTTTATTTAAAAAATTTCATCCTATCAGGAAGAATGGTTTTGAAGGAAAATCGTCGATTTTATGGAGAATGAATATAGCTAGAAGTAAATGGTCATTGGATTCACTCTTGATCCAAAATGGAAGAAGTGATCGTAATGGGAGAGTAGTATGCAAGACTATGATAAATCAAATGTGACCGTGATTTTTTGATTTGTATTTCACATAAATCATAGGTAAGGTAGAAAACTTATAATTCTAGATTGATGAAAGAAAGGTATAGTGAAAGAGTTTTGGACAATATTATTTATCCTAATCATATCCAAGCCAATCGTAATTAGAATCATTGTATCCAGAAAAATCATACTCAAAATGATCGTATCAAGGACAGTCATATTCAGCCTAATTGTAATTGGCCTAATTATTTTCTGGACAAACGTACATGGGCTTAGAATGAAAAAAAATGGAAAGAATAGAAAGTTATAATACTTTCTATTGAATGTTTGATGATTCTAAAGCTATTATTAAATTTATTTACGGTCATGAAGGAAGTCATGATACAATCACAAGTTTGTAAATAAAGGAAGTTTCTAAAGTTGAATTTGTTGCTACTAGTCTATTGTATTCGATGTACCATCGTACTCAAGTAGAACTATTTTCAACAAAGACCGATGAAAAATGAATTGAGATGAAGACGATGAAAATTGTATTGATATAGACCGATCAATAATGTAGTCAACCATTTCAAAGGGGTTGAATTACTTTGTTTCTTTTCAAATGAATCAAGATAATTTATGAAGAAAATAGATGGATGTTGAGGGGGATCTTTAAATTTAAAGGGTGTTCTTTTTTATATTTGGTACAGAGCATCATATTTAGAAATTAGAGTAGAGAATAAAATTTTTTATTGAACTTGGATTTTGAAAAGAGTTTTGAAGAATATATAAATGTTGAAAAAGTTTTGAGAAGATTCAAGAAGAGTTGATGAAGTCATAAATTCACATGATATTAAAGGGAAATTGAGATTTGGGTGAATTTGTTTGAGTGGGAAATATTTTGGGATTCCTTCCAAAACCTCTCATGGATCACTTATAAATGCCTAAAAGTAATTTGTACTTTTATTGAAAATGTACTATTCACTTTAGAAGAGAGGGAAGTTATGACTTTATAAGGAGAGAAAGATTTTTCCAATTTGAGATTTTCTTGAAGAAGTTTCGACAGGGAAGTGAATAAGAGAAGAGAAAATATCACAACATTGTATTAAATTGATCATAGTATTCAGTGATTATTTTATTCAGTTGATTACTATATTTATCTTGTCAATCGTATTCGATTGATCATTGTATCAGGCTAGATAATTGGATTGGGATTTCCGAACTGAGGAAGAATGAGTAAAGAATTTTATCAATCATACTCAAACAATTCTATATTTTTCATATTGATAATCATACTATGGAGAATAATACTAGGAATAATTGTATTAGAAAGAATTGTACTGGGAGGAATCGGACTGGGAAAAACATATTGAAAAAATCAGATTGAGTTTTCCTTATCAATGTCCTTAAAGTTCGTACCATCTTCTGTGTAATAAATTTAATAATTGTTTTAAAAGGAATACATTTGGGAAATTGAAAATAAGAATAGGTAACATGAATTGTTACACAAATATTTTTTTACCCTCTTTTTACTAAGATATTTCACATGTACTATTTGAATTTTTTACATAGTGATACATGAGTGAAAGGATATATCATACTCGTTGTATTATAAGGATTGATTTCTAGTGGATTGTGTGGTATTGGATCATTTCAAACCCATACCAAGGACATAACTATTCATATTGAATAGTGAACCTTGTAAATACTTGTGTTTAATTGGATGTGTGGTTTATTTTTTTCAACAGATAATTGAATCTTTAATTGGAGACAAATGTTTTTTCAAGTAAAAGAAAATGTAGTACTGATTCACCCCTTCCCCCTCTCAGTGATACAATCATCATAACTTGGAACTTTTAATTTTTTCATTCCTAATGTTATGAAGATGATCATAACTTTATAGAATTCTATAATGGATTCTACTGTGGCTTAATGATGGAGAAATGTTCACAAGTATTGTAAAACATGTTTCTTATGTAGGCAGTTCTTAAATACATTAAAGCTTTGGTTGTTAGTATTGTGTTTCTAAGTGTTATTTAATGTTTATCTTATGTAAATAATGTAATATAATTATATATTAATATTATATCATCTCAATTGGTGTAAAATATAGAAAATACTATGTGTAACGTATGTATTTTTATCACCAGACCCATGAGTGAAGATCTGGAGTACCTTAGTTAGTATTAGAGTAGGGTTTAGTCATTTTTAAGGATTAAGTTGGTTATTATGGGGGACTTGTATGAGATAACTTTATTGAAACCCTAGGTATAACTCTAAGTATAAGATAATATATTGAAATTTTAGTAAATTGTTGGGTATTTAGTTTTCCTAGAAATTCAATCCCTTTCTAGACACTAGCAAGTGGATACAGGTGTGGTAAAAATGCATCTTGGAGTAATCAACATAAAAATTCTGGTTGAGCATCAACTCAATCTCCACTCAATGCACAATGAGTGGGCCTACCACTACACACATGATTAGACACCCCTAATGAATATTCTTTAGTGATTTGAATATAATTTACAAACCATTGTGGTGGATTTAAATAGAATTTAAATATGTGAAATATAACTTATTAGGTTAGAAAACCAAATAGGAAGATGACCATAGATAACAAAGGTTAAACTAAAAGATTTATAGGTTGATCCAATCATATCATAGTCGAACTAAATGTATCATAGGTTGAAGTGAATGTTTCAATAGAAAAGAAATCTTAGGATTGAGTTTTTATATCCATAAGATCATTTGATCTGATTTTATCAGATATTATCATAACCATTTTGGTTTTAGAATTTGGTTGGAAATTGGATTATGAAAATAAATTTCTAGAAGGTATGACACTAATAACTTCTATAAACAGCCAAGGAATCATATTTTGTATAAATTCTTAAGACAAAGGAAAATATCAATGAATGACTGTTAAGTGGGAAATGATGAGTCTCCTAGTATCTAAGATGGAAAGTATGATATCAAAGTAGAAAATATATCTTGATATTAATATGTATCCCCTATACATTTCATTTGGTAAGTGATAATTAAAATTATAGGGACATAATTTACTTTATGGAGGGGGAATGTAACATCCCTATATTTTAGTATTAATTTATTCCATTAAAATAAATAATATTATCAATATCTTGAATCACACGTAACACCATACTAAAATGAAATCATGATACTTTAAAATAAAATTATTAATTTTAACTGTTATAAAATAGTCATTAAATTAGTTGGTATAAATGATAGTATCTTCACTAGGAAAACTATGTTGAATGGAGAAGTGATGGAATTAATCAATATTAATCTTCTTTATGAGGATCACATGTATAAACTTGGAAAAGAGGTGGTGTCCCTGGGGTTTTTTGTAGATTATTCCCAATATAAACTCCTAAAATTTTGGTATGAGTGAAATTATATTTGAGATAAGATTAACCTTGTCGAAATTTCCATGAGACCCATGCTAGTTGAACTGCTACCCATAACGGTCACTAGAGCCTATCTTATGATTAGTCCTTACGTGGAGATCTTGATAGGTTATGAAAGTAAAAAATAAGATGGTGTAAACATTTAATTATCAATTTAATAAATTATTTCACATTTTTAATTTAAAATAAGAGTAAATTTCATTTTTAATACTAATGAATTGATAAAATTCAATTCATGTAGCAAAATAACTAGTAAGTAAACTTTATGCTAAAAATGTATTTCTTATAAAAGTTTTGTTAGGAACTTTTTTATGTAAATAATTATATTATATATATATTATCAATATTAATAATATATTAACACCAATATAATTAGTAATTTATAGGAAATAAGAGTAAGAATAATTAAAAAAATTAAAGGATATTTTATAATGAAACCCAATTGTATTATTATTATTATTTTTTTATTTAAAATTTAAATTCTAAAATTATATAATTTTATTTAGAAGAAATTAAATCAGTTTTTTAATTATAATAACAATATTATATTAGGATACTTTTTTGGGATTTTTTTAATAGATTTAATTTTTGGTGAATGGTGAAAAAATAAAATTTTTATTAATAGTGTAGCATTTTTGACTTTATCATGATATAGGCATTACTTAAAACTTTGATAAAAAAAATTAAGACCATAAAATTTTTTATGGGGTAAAATTATTCATTTATAAATACTCATTTGAATCTAGAAAACACATGTTTAAAATTTTGAAACTCATGTAATCTTTTATTCCAATAAAAAAATTCTTTTTCAAATATTTCTTTCAATTATGACTTCAAAAGATAAAATTATATTTTATATTTCTTTATAAGAAATATAAATATTATTATTTTAAAAATAATATGATTAATTTTATGAAAATAAATAACATTTTTAATTTTATCATCACCATAATGTTTATGCTTAAAAATAAACATTTTCTAAAAATTGTTTTTTACACTTTGATTGTGATGATATTAAAATTAATTTTTCCAAACCATAGAAATTTTCTTTGATAAAAGTTTTTCCATATTTGAAAAAATAATTTACAAATTACTTAATAATATTCTTTTCATTTTAATCATAAAAATTAGTTACCAAGGAAAAAATGTAGGTACAATGGTAATGGTAAATTATGGTAAAAAGAGTTTAACAAAGTGTAAAATAGAGAAAAAATGTTTTAAAATGAATTTTTTAGGTTTTTATGGACAAAATATTTTCTAATTCCCCTTATTTTCACTTTTTATTTCACTTTACAAGTGAAACAGGTGTTCCCATTATGTTAAGAGGTTATATTTACAAAATTATCATTCCCTCCACATATAAAAGGGGCCTCCCACTAACCCTTCAAGATCGATCTGAAATTATATTTACTATTTAAACCAAACTCATTTAACTTCACCTATATCCATCTCCCATGTTTGGATTCCCCTTTATCCATGTAAAATCCTTAATTCCTTCATTTCTAAGAAATCCTCCAAGGGAAAACTAAATTTCTCAATGCAAGTACTAATATTTCCCTAACCTATTTTCTCATACATCTTTCTCTTATATATCTATTTTTATAATTTTTTTTAATTAAATAAATGTTCTTATATTTAGTTTTTTTATTTTTTAGGTAATAATTATCATCCACCATTCCCTTTTTCCTTTAGAAAAATGAGAATGTTGCTCATGCGTACGTGCGGACTACCACCTCTTAGAAAGTGACATATTTCATTTTTCATCTAGTATTTTATTCTATATAAAACCATCATAAAATATAATCCATCACCTAAAAAATCTAAATAATATTATTATGCTTCTATAATAACGATATCATTCCAAAATAATCACTTTATTAACTATACTCACTCATATATTATAGCATGTACCTATTTGGTTTGGTTTAACCACGCACTTAAACAATGATATAAATTTATACCATGGATAACTAGGGAAACTTAATTAATAATATTATTATATATTAATGAGAAAATTATTTTTTTTATGGTTCTTCAAATATTCTATTAATTTTTAAATTATTATTATTATACCACCTTTTTGTTCATTAAAAATTACTGAAACAAGCTTTCCACCAACTGCATTATCATGAATCATACCTAAAATACATATGAAATGAAATTAAAATATGACAAATCATAATAAAACATATATTATAGTACCTATATTGACCAAATAATGATTAAATGTGAATCTATAAATAGAAATCAAGGTCGCTATTAAGAAACTAGTAATAAACAAACAATCAAAGTTAATAACATTTGATGATGAAAAATAAAACATAATTAACTAATATATATATAATAAATGATTATAAATAATGTTTATAAAATGTTATATGTATGATAAAGGTTTTAAAATAGGTGATTAAGATAGTTATTTTTGATATAATTTAGTTTAAAGAACACCCAGTAAAGTGGGATAAAAGTTAAGGGTTATTCTTAACTCGATATCTTTTCATTCAGTTATAATGCTTGTTCTTGAACATCGTTATTATAAATTGTGTAAGTTATTCCATCTTATTGTATTATTATGTATTTACTATTTTTTATATAGATTTATATTTATATCTTATAAACTCCCTTTAAAATGATCATACTTCAAAAGTTTGATATATATAAGGGTTTTTTATTAACTAAACTTCTTTTCATGAGTGATAATTATTTCCCCATTGGATATGGTTTTAAAAGATGGTTTAGTTATATTATATGATTATATAATAATTCATTTACTCATTTTTTATAGAATTTCATTGATGAATTTATTTCTTTATAGAATTTTATGTTGTTAAAAATTATTCTCATTCTATCAAATGAACTCATTTTATTCCGTATCTATATTCACTCTTCCCAAAAATTCTATCCTTTCTTATTTTAAAGATAAAATATATTTTATTTATATTAATATTAAATTTTATATTTATCTATTTTCAATTGAAATGTTAAGAAATATCTTTATGATGTATGTTTCAATAAAAGTATTTTCAAAATATTAAAAAGGATTTCCCATTCATGTTACTTTTTATCTTATTCTCCACATATCCTATGGAAAACCTTTAAGTATTATGGATGTATCTATTATTTGTCACATTTTAAAGTGGTGTTTAAATTTTTTTTCTATTTTACCTTAATGAAAATTATTTTTGTAAGTGATACATAATTTTATCTATTTACAACAATGTTAATAAGTATTTTATAAAAGTTCATTTTCATGGTTTCAATTCAATTTTTTATTTAAAAGATATAGCTCTTATGGAGTTATGATTTATGAATCAGCCTATAAAATTCTCATTTTCACACTCCTTTTTTTGATTATTTAATGTTGGAATCAATCAATATAAATCTTGAATTCATTTAATGTGATACCATTTGGAAATGATATGAAGTTCATTTTATTTCCATGGGTTCTTTATGAGGTGATGAATGAAATAGATTTTATTTCCATTGGTTATGTATGATAAGATAACTGATTGATTTATGTTGGAAAAAATATGTATGGATGATTGATTTTTGGGTTCCAATGTCTCCTTCCAAATAATTGGTTTGAATTTTTTATTTCATGATACATGTATATGTAGGTGAAATTAAATTTTCTCGTCGAGAGTGAGTGAAAACAGTGACTCATTAAGTCATGGTTGCGAGTAGTGGCTCATGAAGGTGATGGAATCCACTTATTATGTTTGGGATAAATTTCTCTATTATGATATGTTTCAAGTGCATATTACATTCTTATGCCACATGATTATGAATATTCTCCATGGATCATGTTTATTATCTTGTGATCCTATACTCTTTTGTTATGGTGTATGTTTGTTCACTCGAGATTACGTTTCCTTCTATAATGGTATATAGAAATCTATATTTTTTCTATGTTCTTATTAATAAGATATGTATCCATTGGTCATGTTTTCTCATATACTTATAATATAACCCTTGATAAAATTATGATAATTTTTACCTTACTGAGCATTTGAGATCACCCCTTTATTATATTTCCATTCCATAGGTTATGAAGATGAGTATCACTTAGAAAAATTATAGAAGGGGGAGTATCATGGATTAATTATAGAGAAATTTTCACAAGTGTTGTAAAATAAGTTTCTTATATAGCTAGTTCTTAAAGACACTAAAACTTACGTTCTGAGGATTGTGTGTTTATTATGAGAAGTAATATTTATCTTTTTTAAATGATGTAAAATAAAGACATATTTATCTTAAATCATCTCACTTTGGGTAATATCCACCAAATACTATGTGTAATTTATGTTTTTTTAACACAATATCCCAGACTGTGAATCTAGCGTGCTGCATAGAGCCTATTGATACTCTTAGAGGAAGTAGTCTATTAGTGGAATCTTAGTGATCATGATCAATATTTTATGGAATATATTGGACAGATCATATCAATAGGGAAAATTTATGTGGTATTCATTTATTTTATTCTGTACAAAATAAATGGAAAGATATTGTGTCATTAAAATGATTTCGGTTGATCATTTGTATTATCCTTGGAAAATTGTTTTCTCCTCCAAAACCCAATAGTGGTATTATATTCAGGTTCCATTATGTTTAGATTATATTTATAGATAGATAATGAAATTGGTGAAATAGGATTTTCTCGAACGATGATGTGGTTTGTCTTAAACGATCGTAGTTCGTGAAGTTTTACATAACTACAATGTATTTTTAAATGAAATCATGCATGACTTATAAAAGTTATATAACCGTTCCATGGTCTATAAATAATGAGAATGGATATGTTTCATAAAAAAAGATCATAATAAATGTGATAATATTACACCATGGTTTACCGTAAAATTGATATTGGTTAGTATTGAAAAAATACTTCCATAAGAAAACCATAATGTATCCAAATAAAACCACATCATGGTTTATCTTCCTAAAATAGGATCCTTAAAATAAAATAGACATGGTTTTTCTTGAAAATATTTTTCACCCAAGAAACATCGTGTCATTATTTCCATGAAAAATACCTATGATTTTGTAATTTGGAAGGAAAATAGTTTTAATTAAAATCCTTTAAAAACCCTTCACGAGTGTTGATCCAAAGGGCTCATACTTAATCAAGATGGAATTTAAACCTTATTAAAAACTTTTTGGTGAATGTGATCTAGGTTAAGAGAAAATTTACATAATTAATTTATAAATGTTTTATAAATTATAGAATAAAGAAAAAATATAAATATGTTCATATTGATTTATGAATTATTCATAAATAGTAATATGAAATGCACATATTCAAATGTATTATTTTAAAAATATATTTAAACCATTCTAAAAATTATTTTTTGATGATTTTATCAAAGTATTAAATAAAGTACAATATATGATAATTATTTATATAAATTTTTTATAAAAAATTTAAAAAAATTATATATTTATTAATGTTTTCATAAATATTACATATTTTGAAATATAAAAGAGTTCACATTAAATTTCATGTAAAAATTGAAATTAATGTGAAATGTTCATATTTATTTATCTTATGGAATTTCCCAAAAGAATAACTAAATTATAAATTGTTAACAATTTCTTTATTTATGGAATGTTCTTAATTGTTTATCTCATATCTAAATTTATGAATAAGTAATTTATTTAGTTTACTCCCTAATTTATTATTTATGAATATAAATGTTATATTATAAATTAATATATGGTTAATTTAAAGTATTAAACTAATCCTTATAAATTTTATATCATTTATATAAGTAGTCAAATACTAGGCATGATTTAATATTTAGATTCTTTCAACCATGAATTAGATTTATTTATGGGTTATCAACATAGATGTAAAGGTTATTTAAGATTGTTATATATTTGATGTTCAAATTAAATTGGAATTAAGGTTACTCTTCAGTATTGATCCATGGATAGTGGGACTTTGGGTTGGACTTCTCACTAGCCATGGGGTTTATGCCCTATCTAGAAAAGTATGTGTTGTCTATCTGTGACATCACACTTGGTCTCGTAAGAATTTTGGTTTTTTATAATTATAAAAATTTATATGAAAGGGTTTTATATAACTTGTACATATGATGTATTTAGATGTGTGTGAATATAATTAGATTTTATTTTTATATAATTAATAAAAAATGATGTGAATAAGGTGTTATACATTAATATGTTTTGAATATATTAATTGGGATGAAGGTATGATGTACTAAAAACTAAATCGTTAAAAGCTTACATAAATTAAGGGAATTCATGAGATCAAATGGATAGATTTTAGAAACCATAAAAAATACTAAGTATTGGATTTCTTTAATGGTGAAAAATTTTCAACACCTCAATTATCCAAAAAAATATGTTATTAAAAAGTAGGGTTCCAATGGAAAATATTTTGTAAGGAAAACAAGTTATTCATGATCCTAATAGGATTAGGCACTCATATTTGGTATAATATTTGGGTTACAATTAACTTTAAAACCCTAAAGGTTATGATATCATAGTAATAGAGTTGAGATGATCTATATAATGGTTTCAGTAAGGAGTTATCCACTCAACTATCTAATAGTCATATGTTATATGATTTACATGATTGTCTAGTAGATTTATTCATGGATTGTGTTGCGAGATTAGCTAGGTTGATTCATGATAAAATATGGATCTAGGACCTCAAATTATTCCACTAAACCCCATAAGTCTAGAACCCTACCTCTAAAACCTCAACTTGTGGAACAAGGATCTAAAGCTTTAACTAAAAGAAATTCCTGATATCAGTGTGTTTGGAAAAAGGAACCAAGGTCCAAAGTCTTACACTAAATCACCCCACAAAAGGATTTTTTGAAGAATAATTAATGAAATAAAAATAAAAAAACTCAAACCACATGGAATAAAAAAAATTATTTGCATGGTTTTGGATAGTCCATATTCTATGAGTGGATAACTACAAACTTTATTAAGAAAATAAAAATAACATAAATAATTCTTTGTTATAAGAACCCAAATCTAGAATAATGCTTAAGTGAAACAAACTTACACTAGCACTCTAATATTATATATGATCAATTAACCACCTAAGTGACTCAATACAACTGTTTATAGACAAGGCAAGGGAATTCTATCTAGTTTTCCTAGTTCCACCACCACATGATATTTAATCTCCACTATTGAATAAATCAACTGACCACCAATGGTAATTTCCCATGCCATGATAACCTATGATCCTAGAATCAAATCCACCAAGGACACATCTTTCATAGGGTGGTACAAAATTATATTTATATCACTTTAGTGTATCATAGTTTCTAACCAGGGCCATGTCTCGTGGACCCTATTTCAGATCACTCACCCTTCCTAAAACTTTATTATATTTTTAGTACATTATATTTTAAAAAATAAAGGAAAATTGGGGGTTGAATGTGGTGTAATTCAGTGATAAAAATAAACATTATTTTGTATATAAAAACAAAAAAAGGTTAATAATAAAGTAGATTTTACAAAGATAATTTCCATGAATTAACCTTCATTACCTTAGTGTTAGTCTATTAACTACTCAATAGTCAAAATACATCATATGTGTGTTCATCATCCTCTAACCTTTATGTATAGTGTACAAAAAAATCAAGATGTACACAACATATACTCCTCTTAAATGGTTACTATATTAGAGGACTCCCCAATCAATAGTACCCCTAGTCTACCTTATTGGCATGCGATCACACAAATTTAACATTTAACCATAATGAACCTATTTTATTTCCTAATAATCAAGTGAAGGGAGTGAAAATAGTGGAAGTAAAAGAATTTAATCCTAAGAAAACCACAATGAGGGCACACTGTCACCTTTTCTTGCCTCAGATTTTCCTTAGTAGAACCCAAAGTTGATAAAATAAATTAAGTCGTGATAAATAAAGGGCACTAGTTCATCATTGGATTATATCACTAGGATATACCTCAGGTTAGTTATTAACCATCATAAAGATTAGAGAGGTGAAATGGAAGAACACAAGTAAATTATAAAAGAGAGAGAAACAAACTACTATTTATTAAAATATGTAGAAAATGATTATAAAAGGAAAAAAATAGTAAAAAACATAACTAAAATTTTCATCCTAGAGGATAGAATAGGGTTTTTAATATTAAATCTTATTTTACAATATAGGAAAAACTAATTTAAATAGGTAGTCTGGGAACTCGATGTGCATGAGGATAGCTTCCACACATACAGTGCATTTCCATGTTTTCCCTAGTTTTTAATTTCTTCAAATCATCACATGATCATCACTTCATTTACTTTATATTTTTGAGTTCTAGTTCCATAATATCCTCATCCGTTTCTCCTAGGACCCACCTCCATATTCATAGAGTATTAAAAAATATTCAATATGGATATGAAATTCTCACATGACATCCCATTATTCGACATGTCATGATTTTTCACAAAGGTAAAAACCATACATAATTGTTCTGATAAACAAGATTAATCTTATATATGTTCCACAATATTTCTCTATGTATAAAATCTTATTCAATTATAAAACTTTATATATAAACAATGTAGTTATCAAAATTTTACATATCATTAAATATATTATGTTTGAGGATAAAACCATATAAATCTCAATGATTCTTGAATCTTCTCATCAAACAAAATATGAAAATATTATACACATTAGGGAAAATATCTTACACTTTGGATCATCATCCCATATTAAATAAAAATGTCATATGTATTCCCTTTTTTGGAAAAATATAATATCATACATATAAGGAATAACACTCCAGTGATAAATAATTATTTCCTATATACCAATAACATTTATTATATATAATCTAGAAAATATTACAAATTTCCTAATATGTTATGTATCCCAACAATTTTCCAATTCTTCTAGATTATTCTTCAATTTTATTCTTACCTATTTGAGATGAGATTTCTTATGGATTAGATGGATAATTTCTTACATATAATTATTAATTGATATATTTTACTCTTAAGTTTCCTTACTAGGAACCTTAACATATGTAATTGGAACCTCTTCCATATCCCAATCCTTTTCCAATTTCATTAACTATCTTTTAGAAGTCAATCCTCATAATTTTGGACTTTTTTACTTCTAAATGTTTTACTGTTAGACTTTTACTTAAACATCTAAACAACCAAAATAAAGTGTTAATATGGAAATAAAATCAAAATTATTAACAAAATCAATTAAAATAATTAATTTAAACAATTTTTATATCAAAGCTAAAATTAAACCTATAAACTAAATGTGTGATAATTTTCCTTAAAATATCAAATTCATAGGGATTAATTAAAATAATTAAAAATTAAAATAATTTAAATACTTTATCTATCAATTCCCATACACTCAAATATTTCTCTAATGGGTAATTCAATGAATTCAAGAAAAAATATAATTTTTTCCAGCTTATATAATCAAAACAGATAAAAATAGAACTAATTCATTCATTAATGAAAATTTATCTTACCAAATTTACAAGTCCAACCCACTACCCACATTATATCACTTAGGTTTTGGGATTTCCAATTCTTTCTATGACACTATATGACTTACCTCCCATGGATTTGTTTACCCTATTCAGTCTAAGAACATTTAAAATAGAGTTATGATTATTCCAAGTGTACATGTGATCTATTATATTCTTTCTATGGTCCTAAATTATCTATTGATTGAGACATGGTACTATTCCTTTAAGGGTTAGTTGGTTTCAAATGTTATATTTTCTAAGGTGGAAGAGGAGTTTTAATCTATTAATAACAATGAAAACTATAATTCAACCAACGTTATAAAATGAATTATTCTCACTCATTTACTCATAAAAGATATCACTACCAGCACCAATTATAATATTATTTTTGTGAGTCATATTTGTACTACAAAAATAAATGAATAAATAAATAATACCTTTTTTATTTTTTCATATAACCATTTTTTATTGGATAAAAAGAGAGAAACATGCATGTTGGTGATGAAAATCAATGGTGAATACACTACCCCAAATGGATTTAATGGTACCCTCATTCAACCCAAAATAGTTAGATACTTCACCCAAATTTACCAAGAATATACCCTCCTGAAACGCATGGCCGATTGTCACCTATCGACTGGTCAAGGTTCCGGTGCTCTGCTAATATGTATAGCCACACTCAGGTGTAATCCTCGGCGATGATACTTTTTTTATAGTCAGTTGTTTTTAGTTAATTGTATTTTGATTGGGGGGTTTGTTTGCAGAGCTTATAAAATAATTTATGAATGATGTTTGATTTAAAAAAAATTGATAAATATTTGGATGAGCTCATTATTGGGGATTTAAACTTATGATATCCTTGAGATTTGATTTATACTGCATTAAATTAATACCCACTTCACAAGATGATTTTGATCGAAATTCACAACTGTTAAAGATTTAATCCATGCCGTAACATAACTTAGGTTTTATAATCATTACCATTACTTGTTTATGGTAGTGTATTCTTGGTTCCAATAATCCATGGAATCCACATATTAAACAATACATGTCATTAATATATGACATATAAAGTTCAACATACAGAATATTAACTCAAAGAATACTCATCGAGAAAAGGCTCTCAATCACTTAATATCCCCAAATTATAACTCACCCCAATAGTAGATTTACTCAGCCATTTAAATTATTAGTAATCAGGTTATAATTATTATGATTATAAATTAAGAAGATAAGGAAATGAAAGGGATAAGAAAATACTGGTGTGTCGAACACACACACAAATGATAATAAGAATTAAGAACAGAATTTTGATTGAATGAGGAAGAAAAATAAGGGAAGGGGTTTTAAATTTATTTCAAATATTTTAAGAGAATTAATATTTAAGAATATAGGGTGGATGATTAAAATAGAATATGCAGAGGAAACTTTCACTAAAACCGAATTACAAAAACAACACTTATGATATTACAAATAAAGAAAAACACAAAAGCGAGTGAAATCAAAGAGAGGAGGAAAGGTATATCAAGTGAAAACTTGATTATGGAAGGTCCTACCAAGCCTTGGGAAAGGCTTTGGTCGTGACAATTTATTCTTCTATCTTCTAAAATTCCAACCCCTTGCATGGAGAGGAGGGTTATGTATTTATAGCCCAATGAAGTGGACTGTTTGCATTCCCAATCTGTCCTTCCACTTGACTCAACCATTTAGACATCAAGATAGAAGAATCTTGAGATATCTCCTTATTCAAAGTTTAAGATAATAATGTTGTCTGACCTCTATCAAATTTTGAGTCATTTGGACGTAAGGAACCAAAGTTATGGCCGGTTGATTAAACAAAGTGAAACTGTCCATTTCAATCCATGCTTTTTCAATGGCCAAAATGTGAATGGATTTTGCAATAGTAAGATGTCTTCAAATCCAAATTCTTTATTAAAAAAAGTCAGATTCCTATATCGCCTCTTTCACACTACAAAATTTCATCTTTATTTGATGACTATATCAGAAGATATGTCATTAATACTAAACTGATTTTAATTCCCTGCTAGAATGGTGGGCTGGACTTCAAAGCTTCATTTGGGCCCCTTGTTCTTAGAGTTGGGCCCTGAGATTTTTACCCATGATTCTTTTGGATAATACGAACACATGGTGGAGTTTCAAAAAATATGGGCTTTGGTAGTGAGACCAGTAACTCAATCATCATGGCTGGTCCAGTTTCTTCAATAATTCTTTGGGTCATTTTGTGTGGTCTATATGAGCCTTCAAATGGCCGCATTGCCCCATGATTACTTCTAATGATATGTGATAAATTGAATAAGGAATCCTACAAAACCAGAACCACACAATTGGAATTAGTAGTGTGAGAGTTATAAATAAAATAGTAAAATGAATCAATTGGACTACTTCTAAAAATGCTCAAAAATTATACTTAGTAATAAAACATTAATATTTCACAAAAGTTATGCACATTTCATATAAAATAAGTAAAGGGAGTATATAATAATTCATGAAAATATTAATAACATCAACTCCCCCACACTTAGTTTTGTGCATGTCCTCATGTGCAACAAATATAAAAACATGAAAAAATAATTTTCACTCACCAAAAAATATTAAAATTTGTTTTTCTTCAATCAAGGGAGGTTTAGACTATTTCACTCATCCATTTTTAATTCCACAACAAGTTGTTATAAAAAAAATGTTCCAAAACTAATTCATTTTTTCATGCTAAAATTTAGAAATGGAAAATGTGGACACTCCAAACTCACACCTCTCAAGATGATAAAATTCATTTGTGGAGGTTCACTCTTTCACCAACCAAAAGTAAAAATATTAGAGTTTTAAAGAGCTCTCAGCTTCCAATACCTATACAAAGTGCACAAGAATGAAGAGGACTTTTTAAGGGGTTTTTGTGGCTATGGGATGATAGGAATATAATGTCAAAGAGAGAGAAGAAGAGGGTTAAAACACCAACATTGAAAAAGAAATGCACATTTTTTTGAAATAAAACATGGAAGGAAATGAAAACACATATTTACAAGGGAATAATTGGGTGAAGAAAGACAAAAAATAGGAAGAAAATATGAAGGTAATGAAAAGATAGAATATTTACAATACACAAAATTTCTCCCAATAAGAATATAATTCAAGTGTTCTTTGTTTTCTTTTCCTTTTTGTTCTTTGTTTTTTCGAAAGTTGACCTTGAAACAGATCTCACACTCATATCCTAACCAATGTTAGATCTTCTTATGACAATAATTGTAATAGTTATAACAAGATCAAATTTTGAGGAAGAGTTATTTTTGACATACCCAAGACACAACCCATTTTTTCAATTTTTTTATTTTTTTCATCATTTTTTTGTACACATATCAATAACATTTACAAAATTACATAAACGAAAGTACATTACATTCCCCAAAACACACATAATGGCAACCTCTCCCCCACAATGAAATTGAGGCTTTCCCTCAAGAAGAGGATAACTTGTTGAAAATCAATAATAGGGTACCCAAACAATGAAATCCATTCTCCGCACACTTAAATTTCAAAAAATTATGCAATGAAAATCCATGTAGATATTGGGTGGGAAAAGGTATTGGGCTTGTAATGTGGTTATCAAAGAAAAGGTATTCATAGGATTGAAGGGGATTTCAAAAGGAGGATTAATGTAAGGGAAATGGGAGGCTATTTGGCTATTGTGATTCTCATGTGTTTCAGAAAATACATCTATCATATTAATGCACAAGAATGTAGGAAATTCAGCTCGAAGGTCCACAAACTCAAGACTCACAAATGGGGGTAAAAACACACATTTTGAAAAGATGGTCATAGGTGGCCTCTGTGTGAAAGAAAATTTTGTTTCTCATGGTTTGGGAAAATCATTATCTAAATAGAAAATTGAGCAATCAAAATTTGTTAATTTTGACAAAAAATTATTTATCCAATGTCATGATGAAAATAAATAAAATTTAGATGAAAACATGTCTGTTAACTACCCAAAATGGTTGGACAAAATTTCAAAACTCGATGGTGAGTAAGCATGACTCTTGATTTTTTTGTATTTTTTATGTGATTGTTTTTTTTATTTGTTTTTTTTATAAAGATACACCCATACAAAATAAAAAGTGAAAAAGAAAGGTTTTGATAAAGAAAGTGGTAAAAAATTGAAAGAGAGAGGAAGAAGAAGAAAGAGGTAGAGAGAGGAAGAGATAGAGAGAGAGTTAAAGGGAAAGAGGTGCCCCCCGGTTTGGATTTGGCGGGTCGCCAACTCCATCTAGTGTTTGGTCGACTGGAGAAGTTGAGGATCCAGTGGAAGTCAATGTTGATCCAAGATTGTGTGTCCTCTCATGGAGATGCTTTATCCTATGTCCATTAACTATGAATGTCTTTTTGAAGAGGGGTCTTGGACTTGCATTTCACCAAATGGGTAAACATTTGTAATAACAAAAGGACCTTCCCAACAAAAATTAAGATTACCTGGGTGAAGCTAAAATCTTGAATTGAAGAGAATTACCTTTTCACCTTCATGAAATACCTTTCTTAGGATGTGTTTATCATGTAGTGCCTTGGATTTTTCTTTTTAGAGATTAGAATTCTCATAAGAATCAAGTTGAAGCTTCTCCAGTTCATCCAATTGCAACAATATTTCTTCACCAGATTTTCCAGATCAAAATTACAAGTTTTCACTACCCAAAATGACTTATGTTGGATTTCAACTGGCAAATGACATGATTTACCAAAAACTATCCTAAAAGGAGACATCCCAATGGGTGTTTTATAGGTAGTTCGATAAGCCAAAATTGTTTCATCATGTCTTTCAGGACAGTCTTTTTTTGTGGGTTTTACAATTCTCTCAAGCACTCTTTTTACTTATCTATTAGAAAGTTCAGCAATGCCATTTGTTTGGGGGTGATATGCAGTTGAAGTTTTATGTACAAGTACATTTTTTCAATAGTGATTCCATTTTTTTATTACAAAAATGGGTTCCTAATTCACTTATCAAGGCACGAGGCGTGCCAAATCTATGGAGGATGTGTGTCTTTAGGAACTCACTAACAGTATGTGAATCATCCTTTCTAGTGTGTTTGGCCTCGACCCACCTAGAAACATAATCAACCGGAAGATAGATGTATGAGAATCCATTGGAAGGTAGAAATGGCCCCATGAAATCAATTCCCCAAACATCTAAGATCTCGCATAAAATTAAAGTCTTTTGGGGAATTTCATTTCTCCTGGAAATTGTGCCAAACATTTGTAAAGTGGGACATGATTAAAAGAACTCATGTGAGTCCTTGAAGAGTGAAGTCCATAAGAATCTAGAGTCTAGGACCTTTTGGGGGTCCTTTGTGGTCCAAATTGGCCACCACTAGGCCTTGAGTGACGAAATTCTAAGATAGAGGAATGTTCATCTTTATCCACACATCTCCTAATTACCATGTCTTCCCCAGTTTTCCAATGTTTATTTTCTTCTCAAAAATAGTGTTTTGAATCACTTTTCAACATCATTTCCTATTCTTATGAAAAAAATTAAGGAAATACACCAGAAACCAAGTAATTTACAATTGGGGCATACCATAGTATTTTTGGAGTGAGAGATGAAAGGTGATCAGTGGGGAATTCAGGATCGATGATTTTAGAATGAGAATAATTAGAAATTATACTCATGTGATCAGCCATAGGGTTTTCTTTTCCTGGTCTATCTTTTATTTCAAGGTCAAACTCTTGGAGAATTAGGATCCATCTTATTAGCCTCGGTTTGGAATAACTTTTCTTGAGTAAGAACTTTATAGCAGAATGGTCTGTGAAGATGATGATTTTGGCACCTAAGAGATAGGGATGGAATTTATCTAAGGCAAAAACAACTACTAAAAGTTATTTTTCAGTGACAGTGTAGTGAGATTGAGTTTCATCCAATGTTTTTGAGGAATAATAGATGACATGAGGAAGTTTTTCTCTTCTTTGACCAAGAAAAGCCCCAACAGCTCTATCAGAAGCATAACACATAAACTCAAAGGGTAAGGACCAATCTGGGGGTTGGATTATTGGGGCATATGTAAGAGCAATTTTGAGTTCAATGAAGTCTCTCTTGCAAACCTCATCGAAATGGAAAGTGACATCATTTTGGAGAAACCGAGTGGGTGGGAGGGAAATTTTACTGAATTTATGGATGAATCTCTGATAGACACCAGCATGACCGATAAATTAACGGATGTCTCGAATAGATTTGGGTCGAGGGAGTGATTGGATCACTTCAATTTTGGCAGGATCGACTTCAATACCATCTTTTGAAACTATGTTCCCTAGAACAATCCCATTTGTAACCATGAAGTGACATTTTTCAAAATTTAACACAAGGTTACACTTGAAACACTTTTGGAGGACTAGAGAGAGTGAATTCAAACAAGATTCAAATGACTCACCATAAATGGTGAAGTCATCCATGAAGACTTCCATGCAATGTTCAATGAATTCAGAAAATTTACTCATCATACACCTATAGAATGTTGTAGGAGTATTGCAAAGTCTAAAAGGCATTCTTCTATATGCATATGTTCTAAAGGGGCATGTGAAAGTAGTCTTTTCTTGGTCCTAAGGTGCTATTGGGATTTGGAATTAGCCGGTGTATCCATCAGGAAAGCAATAGTGTGACTTTCCAGCTAATCGTTCCAAAATTTGATCAAGTAATGGAAGAGGGTAGTGATCTTTTCTTGTTTCAACATTCAATTTCCTATAGTCGATGCACACACGCCATTCATTTTTCACTCGAGTTGTGACTACCTCTCCATGTTCATTTGTGACAATAGTTATCCCACCCTTCTTATGTACAACTTGAATAGGACTAACCCATCCACTATCAGAAATTGGGTAGATAATACCAGCTTGAAGAAGCTTGGTGATCTCTTCCCTAAATACCTTAAGGATGAGTGTATTGAGTCTTCTTTCTGGTTGTCTAATTGGTTTGGATGATTCTTCAATATAGATGTGATGCATGCAAAGAGCAGGGTTGATTCCTGGTATGTCATATAGGGTCCAAGCTAGGGCCTTTTTGTTTTCCTCTAACACCTGAACAAGTTTGGAATCCTCAGTTTCGGTAAGTGAAAAAGATATAATGATAGGATAAGAGTCGTCATGGAAAAGGAATGCATATTTCAGGTGTTTAGGAAGAGGATTCAGATCAGTCTCATCTTTTATTTGTGGGTCAGAAAACTCATGAATGGAGGAAGGGGCTTCAATTTCTCCAGATTCATTCTCCTTAATACTTTCCAAGGTGGATCAGTAGAGATCAGAGTTGATGTGGGATTCAAGAGAGTTTTCAAGTTCCTCTATATTGATGGAGTCTATAAATGAGAGGTCCACATCAACATCACCATTTATGACTTGGTTAATCATGGTGCAGATTTCACAAGATCCTTTGTCATTAGAACATGAAGAACACTGTGGATTGGGGTTCGATTGACTCTTAGAAGTGTCCTCAAAAGCATGGATTAAGAATGCAGAGTGATCCTCAAATGGGTATCGTATGGCTTGGAAAATGTTGAACATGACCATTTGGTCACCGAATTCCATAGATAAGATGCTTGAATGGACATCAATCTTGGTTCTCGTAGACATGAGGAATGGTCTTCCTAGAAATAGGGGAGATCGAGAAGAGTTTGTCTCACCTTACATGTCAAGGACATAGAAATCAGCAGGGAAGATAAGATCATTGACTTGGACAAGGACATCCTTAATTATTCCCTCAGGGCTAGTTGTGCTTCGATTAGCTAACTGAATGACAACACACCTTAGATGTAAGGGACCTAGAATAAGGTTGGAGAATATAGATTTGGGAATGACATTAATTGAGACTCCTAGGTCTATGAGTGCATCATCATACTTGGAACTTCTAATTTGGAATGGGACCGTAAAGGTCCCTGGATCCTTGCACTTTATGGGAATAGACTATTGGGTGGAAACATTTTTGAAGGTCCTAAGTTTCCTTTTGTGGGTACACAACTCCTTGAGAAACATGCCATACGTAGCAATTTGTTTTATGGCATCTAAGAGGGGAATGTTGAATTCAACGCGTCTAAACATGTCGAGCATTTCAGGATCTGGTTCAAAGGACTTCCTTGGTTCAAAAACAGCTTGAGGAGAAGGAATTGGATTCCTAAGTGGAATGGAAGGAGGTGAGGGAATGGATTCAGGTTCCTTTTCAAGTTTCATTTTCTTTTCATTTTCTAGGTCAAAATTCAAAGGAGGGTTGGAGGACTTATCTTGAGGCATAGAAATTTTCTTTCCCGATCTAAGTGAAATTGCACTTACATTACCCTTCGGGTTGGGTAATGGTTGAGCTGGGAGTTCGGAAGAATTGGATGGTTGCTGCTGACTAAGGTGGGATGCAAGTTGACCAATTTGGGTTTCTATGTTCTTAAGGCTTGAACGGGTGAAGGAGGAAAGATCTTCCACTGCACTTTCCCATGGTTTCTTGGAAGAAGAGGCTTGTCCCGTATTGGGATTACCTAGATTTTGGTTCTTGGGAAAGCGGTTGTATTGGTTTTGGAATTGGGAAGGCTCACTAGGATAATGGAATCCAGGAGGAGGATTGTTCCTTTGTGGTTGAGGAATAAAATAATAAGGTTGTTGGAATTTACCAACGCCTTGACCATATTGAAACTAGTTTGGGTTTTGAGGAGGGAATTGAGGGGGATTAGATATGGGATTACCATACCTAAGGCCTTGGTTATAGGAAGAAGCGAGGGGCTCAGAGTGAGTTTGGTTGAAGTTTCTAACAAACTGACCTGATAGTTGAGGGTTGGTGTTCCATTGAGAATATGCCTCATTGAGCTCCATTGCTCCAGATGAATCGGATTGATCCTCTTGATGTTGTGGACATGTGTCAATTGGATGAGATGGAGAGTTGCAGATTCCACATTTTTTGACAAGTCCAGGAAACATTGATTATGGATAAGACAAGGTTGGGGATTTGGTAGCCACAGATAGTTGTTGAACAAGACCTGTAAGTTCACGCATCCACTCTGCCATCTTGTTCGGCTCAATTGATTGATTAGCTTGGGCTTGTTTTACTTGAGCATGTGCTTGAGTATGGAATTGTTGTGTGTTTGCAACCATGTTACTTATGAGATCTCTTGCTGCTGTAGGAGTTTTATCAACAAGAGCACCGCCACTTGTGGCATCAATGAGAGTTCTCTCCATTTCCAATAATCCCTCATATAAGTATTGGATAAAGAGTTGGTCAGGAATTTGGTGGTGTGGGCAGGTTGCAACAAGCTTTTTGAACCTCTCCCAGTATTCATGCAGTGATTCACTTGGGAATTGACGGATACCACTTATTTCCTTTCGGATAGAAGAAGTACGAGAAGTAGGATAGAATTTCTCTAATAAGAGTCACTTCATGTCATTCCTTGTGGTTATGGAACCCGGAGGAAGGTAGTAGAGACATGACATAGCAATGTTAGCTAGGGAGAAATTGAATGCTCAGAGTTTTATTTGTTCCTCAGAAACCCCTTAAGGCTTCATGGTAGAGCACACTACTTGGAACTCTTTAAGGTGGAGATGTGGATCCTCACCGGCTAGCCTATGGAAATGAGGGAGAAGATGAATCAAACATGATTTGAGTTAATAGTCAGCCTCTATGTTTGGATATTTAATACCAAGGGGTTGTAATTAATATCAGGGTCAGCGAGTTATTTAAGTGTTTGTTCCCTAAGATTGGCCATATCAAATTCAACTGGTTGGACAATGAGTGGTTCTTGAATGAGTTGATTATCTCTTGGGTTCCCCCTAAGTTGGTGAAGATTTTACTCAATTTCAGGGTCAAACAAATCTGAAGGATTGTTTAGGAGGATATGGGGAATTCACAAGGATTTTGGAAGAAAAGGTAAGATGGTTTTTTCTTTGATTGTTTTCCATTTAAGATTTTTATGAGAAGACGGTTTTTTCTTGGTGTTTTTTTTCAATTTTTTTATACTTTGTTTTTTTTTGGTTTTTTACAATAACCAGAAACTAATGACTACATAAAGAACCATCCCTAGAAATGGTGCCATAAGAAACGCACGACCGATTGTCGCCTATTCACTGGTCAAGGTTCCGATGCTCTTCTAATGTGTATAGCAACACTCGGGTCGAATCCTCGGCGATGATAATTTTTTTATAGTTAGTTATTTTTAGTTAATTGTATTTTTATTGGGGGGTTTTTTTATAGAGATTATGAAATAATTTATGGATTTTTGATTTAAAAAAATTTATAAAGATTGGGGTGAGTTCATTATTGGGGATTTAAGCTTATGATATCCTTGAGCTTTTCTTTATATTTCATTAAATTAATACCCACTTCACAAGATGATTTTGATCGGAATTCCCAAGTGTTAAAGCTTTAATCCAAGCCGTATCTTAACATAGGCTTCTTATCATTACCATTACTTGTTTATGGTAGTTTATTTGTGGTTCCAATAATCCATGGAATCCACATATTAAACAAAACATGTCATTAATCAATGACATATAAAGTTCAACATACACAATATTAACTCAAAGAATACTCATCGAGCAAAGGCTCTTAATCACTTAATATCCCCAAATTATAACTCACCCCAATGGTAGATTTACTCATCCACTTAATTCATTAGTAATCTGGTTAAAATTATTATGATGATAAATTAAGAAGAGATGGAAAAGAAAGGGATAAGAAAAAAGTGGTGCGTCGAACACACAGACAAACAATAATGAGAATTAAGAACAGAATTACAATTGAATGAGGAAGAAAAATAAGGGAAGGGGTTTCAACTTTATTTCAAATATTTTAAGATAATTAATGTTTAATAATTGAGGTTGGATGATTAAAATAGAATATGAATAAGAAACTTTCACTAAAACAGAATTACAAAAACAACACTTACGAGATTACAAATGATGAAAAACACAAAAGCGAGTGAAATCAAAGAGAGGAGTAAAGGTATCTTAAGTGAAAACTTGATTATGGAAGGTCCTACCAAGCCTTTTTAAAGGCTTTGGACGTTCCAATTGATTCTCTTATCTTCTGAAATTCCAACCCCTTGCATGGAGAGGAGGGGGATGTATTTATATCCCAATGGAGTGGACTGTTTTCATTCCCAATCTGTCCCTCCACTTGACTCGAAGATTTGGACATCAAGATAGCCGAATATAAAGATATCTCCTTCTTAAAAGTATGAGATATTAATGTTTTCCGGCCTCTTGAAAAATTTGGAGTCATTTGGACTTAATGATCCAATGTTATTTCCGGTTGATTAAACAAAGTGAAACTATCCATTTCAATCCATGCTTTTTTGATGGCCAAAATGTGAATGGATTTTGGAATAGTAATATGCCTTTAAATCAGGATTCTTTATTCAAAAAAGTCTTCCTCCGATATCTCCCATTTCACACTGTAAAATTTCATCTTGATTTGATGACTATATCAGGCGATATTTCATTAATACTATACTGATTTTAATTCCCGTCCAGAATGGTGGGCTGGACTTCAAAGCTTCATTTGGGCCCGTTTTTCTTATAGTTGGTCCCTGAAAATTTTATCCATGACTAATTTGGATAATAAATAACACATGGTGGAGTTTCATGAAATATGGGATTCAGGAGTGAGACCAGAAACTCAATCATCATGGTTGGTCCAGTTTCTTCACAAATTCTTTGGGTCATCGTGTGTGGTATATATGAGCCTTCAAATGGCCGAATTGGCCCAAGATGCCTTCTAATGATATGTGAGAAAATTAATAAGGAATCCTAAAAAAAAGAACCACGAAATGTGAATTAGTAGGGTGAGAGTTATAAATAAAATTGTAAACTGACTCAATTGGGCTACTTCTAAAAATGCTCAAAAATTATACTTAGTATTAAAACATTAATATTTCGCACAAATTATGCACATTTCATATAAAATAAGTAAAGGGAGTATATAATAAGTCATGAAAATATTAATAACATCACCTCCCCATACACTTAGCTAAAAGTATAACATGAAAGTATAAAAGTGATGGGTAGGGAGGTATTAAATCATGTTTTAATATGACATACCTAAATAGTAGTTCCAGACTTTTAAGGCTTAAGGGGGGTAAAATGTTAAGGTGGTATAAAATAAAAAAAATTATTAAAGGGGGGTTTTAATTGAAAAATGGCCTATATAATTCATAGAAGATGTAAATATTATAGCTTCAAACTAGAATCAAGAAAATTCATAGTTTTAAAACATGATATGAGGCTCTCAAGAAATGGGTTAT
This sequence comes from Viscum album, assembly GCA_963277665.1. Lineage (NCBI taxonomy): Eukaryota > Viridiplantae > Streptophyta > Magnoliopsida > Santalales > Viscaceae > Viscum > Viscum album. The sequence continues at coordinate 109,466,358 of OY728125.1, forward strand.
AAAAAATGATAAAAATTGGGTTTTGAATTATCATTAGATAGGGATTAAAAATATATAGTTAATTAATGGTTAATATAGTAATTTACATCTTATTTAAAAAACATTAATTCCATGCAACCATCAAATAAACCCACTTCACCAATTAAAATCAAAAAATTTAAAACTTCTAAAATCCTCAAAACTCGAAAATCATTTTCACTATTTAGGACAACATTTAAAGCTCAAATATTATATCACTAAAATAAATAAATAAAATAGTAATTAGATTCCTATATAAATAGGTTTAAGTAACCCCCACACTTATCTAACAATACCCATTTATGTTAAATAATGTGTAGAAAATTTTAGGCAGCAACTAAACAAATGTTTCGGAGAAATGAATTTAGATTATAGAGTAGTGAACGACTGAGTTGTCATGACATGTAAAATTGATAATGTTTTAAAGAATATTTTGTAGTCTAAGGAAGAATCTAGGTTATCTCTCAAGGATAGTTGATAGGTTTTTAATGTGTATTTTTAATGAAATTTACTAAAATAGGGGGTGGTTTTGAAAACAATTTCAAGAAAGTAACTTAATTTAAAGAGTTATAAAGTTGAAAGAACTAGTAGATTGTGAAAAAGTGAGATTAATAAGTGATAATTTCAAATTTAATACAACACTAAGAATTCCTCATTCTTAATTCATTATTAGGTTTTAGTGAAATCCATTGGTTGAGGGTTAACCAAGATCTTTAGTACCCACAATCCTCTTAAAATAATGTTATTAGAACTAAACCTTAACATAAAAATCATGTAGTCAATTTACAGACCATTATAATAATTTAAGGTTTGTAAAGGAACATTGAAATCGCAAATTTTTAGGAAATAAAAGGGTTCTTATGTTGTCTAATCAGAACAACACAATATTCACACTTAAAATCGCACACCAATTGGTTATGAAATAAGAAGTGTTTCAATTCAATGCATAAAAACAAGTTAAGATACATATGAAAGAACAGTTAAAAAACATTATAAACCAAACTAGTAAGTAATTATGTTCCAGAACACCCACTTCAAGAGTGTAGCTCCCTTGCAATGATCACCCACCGCTTAGCTGGACATCGGGAGGAGGATGAAGCTTGGTGCGATCAGTGACATTCTTGGGTTAGTCTCCTAGTTTTTTAATTTGGGTAAATTATATTAAAACAATAATACATAAGAATAAGAACTTTATTTAAACAAAATTAGATGAATGATAAAAATCAATGAAGCTTGGTTTTGACCCCCAAGTGGGTACTAGATTTTGAATTCTCTCATTGAGGCGGTACCAACTATTATCCAAAATCAGTTTTTGGGTTGGGGATATTTGAAATAAACCACAACATTTCATTTATTTTAGTGTGTATCCCCCCACACTTGTTATATAGGTCCCCATGATTTGTGTACTGAATATCCACCACTTTATAAATTAGGTAAGACTTTCATGGTGGGGTACTAGTAAGTATGATTCCTCCACCTATTTGACCACCTCATTTATGGATTCATATTCTAGGGCCTTATCATTTAATGTGGAATTAAATTTATCATATGGGGAGTTAATGAATAGCTCAATTTGAATGGAAATAAAATATTATAATTAAATATTAAAATCTTTCCTTTAATCATGTCATCTTTTAGATTTTTATTCTTATGTAAAGACACTTTGAACTCCTCATTTACTCCTTTTAACAATTGTTCAATGGGTTTTGGGATCTTTATATGTTTATTAATATGTGAATATTATTATTCATAATCAATCTCTTGGAAAATCCATGATTTTGTTTAATATAAAAATCCAAAATAATGGGAGTTAATAATCAATTTACTTTCAATGAAATTAAATATAAATGAGTTGAAGTTTATACTATCACCCTGTATTAACTCGGTATTAATCTCCTCTTCTATGGTAAGTGACACTTGGAGTAGAGTGGTCATCGATGGAGGTAGGTGGTCAATCTTCTCCATTATTTATTTAAATTCCACCACTTTAGTGTTATATTCTTCTTCCAATGTCTAATAAAAGTAGTGCTGATGCTCTTTCCTCTCATAAGATTGGAGGGTCACTTGAAATTTCACCTTATATATAATCATTCAAAAATGCATACAAGGATTTTTTATCTCCTATAGTGACATCAGTTGGAATGTACTCTTTAGTTATATCTTATGGTAGGGGTAGTGATATGTCTGATTATAGATAATAAAGTAGTTCCTTCTTGTCTTCCTTGGGTTATTTAACTTGAAAAATAGTGAATCCACTTATTTTACTTGTTTTTATTATTGTTTTTGTTTAATGGATTCTTAGAGATATATTTCTATGGATGCCATTTATTTAGTCATATATTGAATCTCCTACCAAAGATGTTGTAATTGATCTTCTGATGAATTATAAATTCCTTCCTCTTGTTTCACTTGAGTGTATTAGTTAGTCCATACATAATAATAATATGAATTTGAATACATCATAGAAAATAATATTTTTTATGTTTTTTATAAAAATAAATGAAAATTATTTATAAATAGTGAAATAATTACCAAGTGATTCACTAGATCCCTAAAAACGGTGTTGTATTTTTTCACACCTATCATAGGATGGTACACAATAATATTTATATTAGTCCTCGTATAGAATTTTAGATGACCAAGGTTACCTATCAAGGAGCTTTTTTTAGACCACTCACTATTCGTAACACTTTATTATATTTTTTTATTTTATATTTTATGAAATTATGGTAAAATGAGGGGATTTCTATGATGGAATGAAATCATTAAAATAGACATGAAAATGCAGATAAAAATAAAATGAAATTATGAAGAAATTATATTCTCCCAAGATAATTTCTCTGAGTAAACCTTCATTACCTCATTACTATTATCTTACCTACTAATTGATCAAAATCCATTGTATATGTGGTCATCCTCCTATTCCATTAATTTTTATATATTGTATATCTAATAATAACCATGAACATTACACATACACCTCCTCCTTGGTGAGAAATCTAGATGGATTCTTAATCTATATCACACTCTAACCCACTTTACTGGTATACGATCACACCCATTAAAAACTTAGCCATCATGGATCCATCATATGCCCTAATGATAATGTTAAATGAGGGAAAATAATGACAGAAGATATATTTTAACCTAATAAAACCATATTGAGGCCATATTGTCACCTTTCTCCACCAATGGTTATCCTTAGAAGAAACCAAAGTAGATAAAATACATTAAATCATGAGTGATCAAGGGAATGGATTCATCACTATATTCTTCCCCAAGGATATCCCCCATGTTAGTTCTTCACTATCATGAATATTTTGGAAGTATAATGTAAGAACAAAAAAATGAGAGGAGATAGAAACAAACTACTGTTTATTTCAACTTAAAAAATGATTATTGAAGAAGAAAAATAATAAAATCCCTAACTAAAATTTTCTTCATAATTGGGAGGCTAGGTTTTCAAATATTTAATCACATTTTACAATGGAGTGAAAATATATTTAAATAAAAAATATGTGAACTTGATGTGCTTGGGGATAACTTCTATGTGTGCAATGCACTTCCTTGTTTTTTACAGCTTTTAACTCCTTAAAATCTTCACATGATCTTCATTTCATTTACTTCATCTTAATGAGTAATAGTTACATTATCTTATTGTACTATTTTCCCAAGATCAACCTCTATTTATATAGAGTATTTGAAAATATTTAATTCTCACATGGCATGTTTTTCCCAGACACCGCATGATTTTTCATGAAGTGAAAAACCATATATAAGTGTTCCGAGAAATTTGAATAATCTTACATATTCTTCTCAAAATTTATATAATTATAAAATATTACATAAGTATAAATCCTTATGTATCAACAATTTAGTTCTGAATATCTTATATATCATCAAATAACTTATATTTGAGAAGAAAACCTTATATATCTCAGTTATTCTTACCTCTACTCCTTAAATGAAAAAAGAGAAAATCATACGTATCAGGGAAAATATTTTTTGCATGGTCTCTTCTTATAGTTACAAAGTAAAACATTTTGTGTATCCTCTATGTTAGTCAACTAGAATATATTTTATATGAGGAAAATATCTTTAGTGAAAAAGGTATATTTCTTATATATCATGGAAAATATATCATGTATAATCTAAAAAGTATTAAATATTTCTCAATATGTTATGTATCCCAAAACTTTTCAAATTCTATGAAATTTCTCTTCATTTTTATTCTTATATATCATGGATAATATTTGTTATGAATCAACTAAACCATTTCTTATATATGCTCATACTTTACCAAATTTTACCTTTTATATTATCAATTGGAAACCTTTATTTATGGAGTTGGGAACTCTTTCATATCCCATTCATTTTCCAATTTCTTTAACTATCTTCAAAAATTTCATCATCCTATATCCAGACATTGAATGCTTCGAAATTTTTTTTCTATAATTTTCATTAAACATCAAAACACTCAAAATAATGTTGATCTATGGTAATAAAATACAAATTATAAAAAAAATCAAATAAAATCTTAAATTTAGGCCATCTAAATATTAAAATTCAAATTACACTTGTAAACTAAATTTGTGACAATTTTCATTAAAGTGTGGAATTAATTTTGGATTAATTAGTTGGAATAAAATTTTAAAAAACTGAAAATATATGATTTGTAAACTAGATTCTAGGTTGCATCCATCCATATTCTAGAATCTGCTAGATTTTATTTCCCTTATACATCTAATTATGCAACATCATTTTGGTGATTCTCCTTTAAAAATTTCATCCATAGCAAGAAAAGTAGTTTTCGCAACACTACACCCAATAATTTTCCACTTGAATAGTGCTTTCATGGCTTCTCGAGACTCTTGACCACCTTTTAGACACCAATTTTTCCTCATTATCTTCTTCCACTATATTATTCATGATCCTTTGATCATTACTTACGTCATACAATCCTCAAAAGAGAATATAATAATCCAATATTTTCCAAAACCATTACTTTGGTCAGTATATCCACTAGATTTTGACATCCACCATCCTTTTATAGATCCTTCACTCCTTCCTCCAGTAGTTTCTAGATAAAGTTATACTTCATCTATATTTTCTTTATCCAAGAGTGAAACATTAGATTCTCAAAAATATGGATTATTTTATGACCATCATAGAATAAAATTTTCACATTACTTACTTTTGAGTTCCTCTAAAATATAATTTAATTATATCAATACATTCCCTACTTATGTAACAACCACATACTTTACTTAAGTGGTAGAAAGTAAAACTACTGATTATAATATAGACATTCAGCTCACAATATTTCATCTATAATTGAATACATATTCAGTGTTACTTGATTATGTGTCTATATGTCCTCCAATGTCTGTATCTATAATCCCTTGTAATAAATGATCTATTTCATAACATAGTGACAAGATTGTTAAACCTTAAGGATATTGAAGTATACACTTCATCAATACCAAGGGTTTTTTCTAGATTTGGCAAGAAAATACTGATAAATACCACTACATATGAATGTATGACCTTTTATAAATCATGGAAAGCATCAATAATATGACCACTGATTCATATGAAACCTTTTTCATGTAATTTATGTAATGACCCAAAAAAAATTAAATTAAATTCCCTTTGTGATTGGATTAAATGCACTATTATGTAATGTGATTATAGAAAACACATGCACTTTTTTGTTAATATCATTTCAGATTTAAAATACCACTAATAATCATGACCATTGATAATATATCCATTGAATAGTGATTATATTATTATTATATATTAAGGGTTATAATAAATCCAGTTGACACTGATAAAAGAAGTGATAACCTCATCCAGTAGGATTATGCCCTATGAAGCTCATTTATCATAGCTTGCAAGGGAGATAACATCTCCAAGATTTTACCATGACCAAACCCAAGATGAGATTCAATAACTATAGCGTGAGAAAAAGGATTTACAAGAGAAGTTCAAGATCATCAAGATCACGACCCAAACCATGTTCACCGAACCACCCAATGAAAATATCACCACACGCATCATACTCTTAGTGCATTAACTGGTGTAATAAAGGTTAATTCATATCAACACAAACAATATGAATACATATAATTTATTTTTAATAAAACAATTATCATATTTATTCCTTATTGTTATTAATTTTTAAATGATTAAGTAAGGAGTGTTATACAAATCATATTTTAATACGACAAACTCTAATTATATTTTTGGGTACTATGAAATTTCAATTAAGACATTACTTTTGATGAATTCATGATCTTTTGAAATATTTTATATTTTAATACAATTTTATTATTAAATATTATATATTAAATATAATTGATAATATAATTTTTTGAAGTGAAAGGGTAATTTTTGTAAGTGTTAGAAAATAGTTATTGTTAAAAAACCAGTATTTTTCAATAAATTGGGATTTTAATTTCAAAATATAATTTATCATATTTAGATAATTACTTTGATAAAATAAATATTATTTTTTGAATCATCACATCAAAATTATCCAATGCTGAATTTTTCTTTGTCTTATGAGATATTAAAATTTTCAAATAAAAATTAAATACGATATAAATATATAGTGTGTATTATGACATTATAATGACCCAAAAGTGATGTAATATGTCTCATAGATGGTATATAAGACCAAATATATGTTTCCCCTTTAATATAATGTATATTTTAGTTTGTTTAATTAATTTTATGAACCCTATATGAATCCTCAAAAACCTATATTATATTTTAAGGTTTTCAAATCAACTCATTATAAATATGACTCACTTTCACATCACCAAGGGTATTATCTTAATGTGATAGATTAATGTAATTATAAAATAATAAAAACCAATCCTATTTTTCAGAAACCAATGTAAAAAAATATGGTAAGTTTTGTTTTTTTATTACTTTATTGTATAGAGTCTAAAACCTATGTTTGTGAAATAATAAATAACTCCCATCTCTTTTACTATATAAACCCACACAATCTCCCAATCATCTTCACTCAAATACATTGAAGCATGAAATTACTATGATGATTTATCTCTATATCACTACTAAGGTTCCCCAAACCATTCAAGACACTTCTCCCAAGCTTTTGGGAACACCCTCTCAAGGTAATGGACCTCCCTCTATACTTTTCCATTCAAGCACCTTATTTGTATTTATCCATTTGAATATTTTTTATGATTTAATTCCACTGTAAATGTCCATTTAAATTTCAATTTTTGTTATTATAATGTGATATCATTTACCCACTCTCATTATAACCTTAACCAAAGACATTACTATAATGAATAAAGGGATCCTCTCATTCTCCTCTATATTTAAGAACCCTCTTTTTGTATTGCCTTTTGTATTCCAATTAATATTGATGGGGTATGATTTTACAGATACCTATTACTTACCTTATGATTTAAATTTGATTATATACCCCTTTAACTCTCATTAATCTCTCCCATTATTCATTATGTACCCCTATTATTCTTCCAAAATTATCCTGTGTTTTTTTTCCATGTCAAACTTTTGTATTGTGAATACCGTATCCATATCCACTCATGGGTATTCAACTAGACATACCTATAATTATTTTATCTGGTAATTCCGTGTATTTATTCCATTTTATTTAATCATAGGATACAATTTGATGAAATATGATCCTATTTTCAATGATCTATGTGGAACACTTATGAAAACACATGATATGAAATGATGGGTGTTCCCAAAATTATATAGTTCTCTAATGTATTAGGTATTGTTTTAGTCTCATGAGACATAATGCATGGGATTGGGGAGTAAAACTAATCAATTATGTGACTCTTTTGACCATGTTATTATTTATTTTAAGGTAACCTTGACCTATGTTTATGATTCCATGTTTTATATTGTTTCCACATTCCCATTTTACATTTATGTTATCATCATATATCATGATTCAATGTTCATGTTTATGATCATAAACCCTTTTATGTACCATTGAAATTCCTATTGACTAACATATAATACTTTCATCATGTTACTATTTTTTGTTCCCTTACTAGGCTTTATAGCTAACCCCTTTCTTATATATGTCCCCAGGTTATCCAGTGCACATTTAAATGATAAATGGAATATTAAGAGAATGTTAAGGAAATTTTCAATAATGTTGTTATATCCATGTATCAAGTTGATGTTCTATGTACCTAATCTCACCAATACATAAGCCTTATATATCTTATTAATTGGTATAAGTGTTCTTTTTTGTAATAAATCATGAAATAAATTGTATTAAATATAAGGGTTGTCATAGTTGATATCATAGGAAAGTCTAGTTATTTTTGGTCTTAGGATTATAAAAATTCAGAGAAAACCTTAGGGAAAAGAATAAACATAAGAAAAATTCCCAAAATTTCAGTAACGTATTGAGTAAGTGGTTTTCTTGAAAATATATCCTTATCAAGATACTAAAACTGGATGTGCCTCTGGCATAGAGGTACCTAGGGGTAATAACCTCAAAAGGGTGTATTGATCTAGACTCAATCATCACCAAGTGAATGAAAATAGACCTTTCTGCACACTAGGTTTGAAACTCTTGGGGGATATGCATTGGTAAATAAAAAATCTCCTTATGAACCATTATTATGGGAATAAAAAATCCCATAATATTTTATATTAGGAAATATATCATAAATTACAAAGATTGAATACTAGAAATTAATAGGTTAAGGAGTATATGCTATTGATGAGTTATACCTTTAATGTTCATAGTTCCCCTTTTATGTGTTTAATAATTTAAAAATTACAATCCTGAATTTTACCTTTACTCTTGAAAATGTTTAGAAATTAGTGGAACTGAGTCAACAACCAATGTTATGGGAAATGAGATGACTAAACAAATGAGATGCTTACCATGATTTGAATTCAAGTAAGACATATTGTGATTATTCCAAACCAGATTTCAAAAACCAAGATTAACAAATTCCATATAGTGGAATGCCTAAACAAGTAAAAGAATATGAGGAGTGAATATTAAGAAAGTTCATTTGATAAAGGTGATAAAGGAAATAAGTCTTAATTTCCTTTGTGTAAAAAATTAGGAAATATACACCAAGGTAAATCTCAAAAAGGAACTAGGAGGTGTTTTAAGTGTGTAAAGATAGGGCATAAAGTAGAAAATTTCCATAAAAAATGAATAATGTGATGGATGAAAATAAAACTGAATCTATGGTACCATATATAGACTTATGTCATAAATTTAGGGAAATTGGGCATTATCCAAGCCAATTCTCTATTATAAGGGCTAAAAATCATGATGAGCACCAAAAATCTCTAAGAATAGAGGACTAGGGAAAGTCCTATGCTTATATGAATTATGATGACTGAAGTTCATGTAACCTATACTCTAGAGTTTTATATGTCATTTTTTATTTTAACTCATGCCATTTATCATATCATGTATGTTTTCTAAGAACATTGAGTCACCACCCCAAATGATTTGATATCATTAGGTAAAACTTCTATAATTATTATATCATGAGTTAAAGTTTGTGGGAAGGTTTTTTGAAAAAAACATTATCAACCTCCATTTATTAGAATTTTTTGTTACCCTAGATATGGAATGGTTTTCCTTTTATAAATACTAAATAAATTTCTAAGAGAAAGAAATATACCTTAGTATCATAAATTTACCTATGATTCTATAAATGTAAAAGGATGAGGATGAATCAGCTATAGTATTAACATCTCAATCATGGATATTATTGCCTTATGAGTTATAATATTGATCCCAAATAATTGAGATTAAATAAAAGATCATCCTGGAATACATTTCCATTATGAGGGAATGCATAGATGTGTTTCCTGAAGAATTTCTTGATCTTCCTCCTAGTCGACATGTATAATTATCAATAGAGATTATAACTAGGGATTTTCCAATAACCAAAAATCCAAACAAAATGGTAATTGTTGAACTTGAGGAAATTATTAAGAAACTAAAGGATAAGGATGGGTCAATTATCCTCTTTATTGATTATCCGGAGCTCAACAATATCACAATAAATAACAAGTATAATTTTCCATGGATTGATGACTTGTTTGATCAGCTATATGTATACCATTATTCCTATAAGATATATCTTTAGTTGGGATATTATCAAGTAAATGTGAAGAATGAGGATATCCCCAAGAATGATTTTTTGTATAAGGTAATGTCACTACGAGTTCATAGTGATTCCATTTATAACCACTAATTATCTTTAAATATTTATTTATTTTATTAATAGAGTCTTTAGGGATTACCTCAACAAATTTGTGGTAGTATTTATTGATGATATTCTCATCTACTCCAAAATCAAGGAGGAATATGAGGATCATTTTAATATTGTATTGAGGACCTTACATAAAGAAAACATATATGAAAATTATAGTAAATCTAAGTATTTTTTAGAGAAAGTATCCTTCCTGGGTTATGTTATTACTAGTAAGGGGATATATATAGATTCTTAAAAAATAGATAGAATTAAAGTCTGGCCTATACCAACCTCTATGATAAAAATCTATAGTTTGTATGGATTGGATAGGTATTTTCATAGATTTTTTAGAAAATTATCAATATTGTCAAGACCCATAACCAAATTATCTCCAAAAGGATTCAAGTATTTATGGAATAATGAATGCGAGAAAAGTTTTAAAGAGATAAAGAAGAGGCTAATCACTATAATTTAACTCACATTTCCCATAATTAGGAAAGATTTTTTTATCTAAAGTGATGCATCTAAAAAGGTCTTGGGTTTTGTAATAATTCAAAATGAAAAATTGATATCCTATTCCTCCCACCAACTAAATATCCATGAGAAGAACTATTCAAATCACGATCTATAATTTTTCATAGTGATATTCATGTTAAATATTTGGTGACATTTTCTTGACAGAGAGAAGTGTGACATATATATGAACCATAAAATAATTATGTATTTATTCACACAAAAGGATATTAATATTCTCCAATAGAGGTGGTTAGAGCTAATCTTGGATATTTTTTTTAAATCCATTACCATCTTGGAAAATAAAATAAAGTGGAATATGCTCTAAGTAATAAGGATTCTATGACTCTATCCATGATGAGGATTGAAAGGGATCCAATATTCTTGGACATTCAAAGGATAGATATGGGAATGATTAAATGATCTTAATAATACCTTGATCAAATAACTTATCAACCATATACTCATGATATAATCATGGAGGCATAGAAATATTATGAGTTTCTACAGAATAAGTTAGAGAATATTCTAGAGTTTAACTTTGCTGATGATGGAATTATAAGGTTTGGAACCCAGATATGTGTTCCATAAAAACCAAAAATGAAGAGGTAACTTCTAGATTATGTGCATATCTCATCCATATCTATTCATTAAGAAATAAATAATATGTATATAATTTTGAGAAGAATTTTTTAGTGGGATAACATGAAGAGAGAGATTGTAGAGTTTGTATCTCAATGCTTGGAATGATAGAAAGTGAAAGAGGAATGAAAAAAATCTAAGAGTATGATCCAACCATTTCCCATACCAGAATGAAAATGGGAAAATATAACCATGAATTTCATCATAGGACTCTATAGGACACCTAACGGCAATAACACCATCTGGGTGGTAGTCCATCACCTTATAAAGTCAGTTCATTTAATTTATATAAAGGAAGATTTGTATATTGACCAACTCACTAAGATATATATAAGGTAAGTGGTAAGACTATATGGAGTTCCACTCTCTATTGTATTTGATTGTGATCCAAGGTTTATCTTGAGGTTTTGGAGAATCCTTCAGTAAGCATTGAATATTAAATGATCTTCATAATTGCTTATCACACTCAGATGGATGGTCAGACTGAAAGGAATATTCAAACCCTATAATATATGATGAGATCATGTTCAATGAATTTATAAGCATTTTTGGATCAACACCTTCCCCTAGTAGAGTTCACATATAACAATAGTTTCCATTCTATCATTAAAATGGCACCTTATGAGGCTCTATATGGGAAGAGGTGTCAAACTCCAACATATTGGGATGAAGTTGGAGGGATAATGATTATGGGACTTAATCTTATCCAAGAGACGATAGAGAAGTTTCAAACAATTAAGCATCATATGAAATCTACAAAAATTTAGTAGAAAATATATGCATATAACCATCAAGGAGACTTGGTGTTTGAGGTTGTTGATAAAGTGTTCCATAGTATATCACCATGGAAGAAAGTCATGATTTTTTTAAAGAAAAGAAATCTTAGTCCTATATACATCAACCCATTTAATATTCTTTATCACATCAGAGCAGTAGCCTATCGACTATCACTACCACCTAAACTATTTCATGTAAATGACGTGTTCATGTATCCCTATTGATAAATTTCAAACAAGACCCATCACATATATTAAATCCATAGGTGGTACCATTTTAAAATGATATTTTCTATGAGGAGTAGTTGGTGAATATCTTATATCATAGATACAAAGTTCTGTGAAACAATACAACTAACCTGGTTAAATTTTTGTGGAAAGACCACAAGTTTGAGGAAGAAATTTGGGAACTGGAAGAGAGGATGAAATAGAAATACCGACATATAATTTATTGTATGAAATTAAAAATTTGAGGTTTAAATTTCTAAAGGGGGGAATAATGTAATGACCAGATATTTTATAAATGAAATTCCCTATGTGATTGAATTAAATTCATAATTATGTAATGTGGTTATACAAAACACGTGAAATTATTTGGTTATATCATGTAATATTTAAAATACCATTAATAATCATGACCATTGATAATATATCTATTAAATAGTGATCATATGACCAGTATATATTAAAAGTTATGATAAATCCTATTGACATAGACAAAAGAATTGATAGCCTCGACCAGTCGGATCATACCCTACAAAGATCATTTATCATAGATTCTGAGGGAGAAAACATATCTTGGATTTATCATTGACCAAGACGAATTTTAGATTCAACAAATAAATCAAAATAAAAGGTATTTACAACATAAGTTTCATCTCATTAAGATCATGACCAAAACCATGTTCACCAAACCTCCCCAAGAAAATCTCATCATCACATACCTTACCCATAGTGAATTCATTGGTTCAATAAAGGGATATGTATCTCAACCCTAAAAATAATAATATTTATATTTTATTTTTAATAAATTAATTTTATATTTATTCCTTACTGTTTTTAGTTATTAAATGATTAATTAATGAGTTTAATAAAAATTATATTTTAATATGACAAAACTCAAATTGTATTTTTGGGTAATATGAAATTGTAATTAATAAATTCCTTTTGATGAATTCATAAATATTTTAAATAAATTATATTTTAATAAAACATTATAATTAACAAGTATATATTAAATATAAATTATAATATAATTTTAAAAATTGAAAATGTAATTTTTATAAGGGTTAGAAATTTGTTATTGTAAAAAACTAGTATTTTTAATATATGGGGATTTTAATTTAAAATTAAATTTATAATATTTATAGAATTATTTTGATAAAAAAATATTATTTTTAAAATAATTATTTTGAAATTTTTCAATGGTGATTTTTTCATAATTTTTTGATACAATTGAATTCTCAGGTAAAAATTAAATATTGTATAGATATATTGTGTGTATTATGACATCCCAATGACCCAAAAGTGATGGAATATGTACCATAAAAGATATAAATAAAAATATATATATTTAACCTTTAAAATAATATTTTCTGAGGTTATTTGATTAATTTTATAAACCCTTTATGAATCCTCCAAAACCTATATTATATTTTAAGGTTTTAAAATAAATTCTTTGTAAACATGACTCACTTACACCCCACCATGGGTATTATTTTAATGTACTCAAATCATGGACTCATAAAATAATTAAAATCACTCCTCTTTGGTAGAAACCATGGGAAAAACCATGGTATGTTTTGTGGTTTTTATTACTTTATTATATATATTCCAAAACCAAATTTTGGGAAATAATAAAGAACACCACTCTTTTCATATATAAACTCATCCAAGATCCCATTAATCTAAAATTAAAAACCATGTATCATGAAATTACTCTACTCATTCCTCTATTAATCCATCCCAAGGTTCCCCCAAGATCTCAATAACCTCCTCCCAATCTTTTCAAAACACCCTCTCCTGGTAAGGGACCTCTCTCTCTTCTTTCCCATTCATGCACCTTCTTTGTATTTAGCCTTTTGAATCTCAATTGGTTATGTTTTAATGACTTTATAAATGTAAAGTTATTGTAAAATTAATGTTATTACAATTATATATCATTTATACATTCTAATTATAACCTTTACCTAATACATTACTATACCAAAGTAAGGGATCCTCTCTTTCTCCTCTTTACTCCAACACAGTCTTCATGTATTTCATTTTTTATTACAATTCTTATTGATGGGATATTCTTTTCCACATTTGTTTTACTTACCTTATGATATAAAAGTTATTAAATACCCCTTTCACTCTCATTAATCCCTCCCATGATCCATTATGTACCCCCGTTATGCTAACAAAGTTATCCTGCTATTTTTTCCATGCTAAACTTTTGCATTGTGATACCATCTCCATTTCCACTCAATGGTATTCAACTAGAGATACCTATCATTATTTGATTATGGAATTACATTTATTTATTCCATACCACTTAATCATGGTATTAAATGTGGTGAAATATGATCCTATTTTGAAAGATCTATATGGAACACATATGAATGTACATGATATGAAAGTGATGGGTGCACCTAGAATTTTAAAGCACTCTAACAAATTGAATAAAATTTTAGTTTCATGAGACATAATGAATTAGATTATGGAGTAAAACTAATACATTATGGAACTTTTTTAACCATTTTATGATGTATTGGAATTTATGCTTGACCTATGTTTATGATGTAATGTTTAATGTTATTGACACATTCCCTTGTTTCCATTATTTTATCATCATATATCATACTTCTATGTTCATGTTTATGATTATCACACATTTCCTGTCCCATTGAAATGTCTATTGATGAACATGTAATACTTTTATCATGTTATGCTTTTTTTATTCCCTTACTGGGTTATATACCTCACCCCTTTCTTATGTGTGTCCCAAGGTTATCTTGTGCAGTTTTAATTGAGAAATAGAATATTAGAATAATGTTAAGGATTTTTTTAATAATTTTGTTGTATCCATGTATCAATTTGATGTTCTATGTACCTAATATCCCAAATACAATAGGATTATCGAACTTTTGGCTTTTGCTAAGTGTTATTTTATGTAATAAATCATGAAATAAAGTATATTAGGGATAAGGGTTGTCATATTTTCCCTCTTCTTTGGTTCTTGATGAATATTATTTAGATGAATTGAAATTACCAGTCAATTGACTCATCTTTATCTATAACTCTTTCTCCAAATATTAGTTCTATAATATCCTATATTTCATTGATATATATGGAGTCAATATCCTACTTCTTCACAAAATCCTTCTGGTCCAATTCTCTGAGACATGATTCTGTTTTTTGGATTCTGGGTTCTCAATAATATATAAGAATAAAGTGGTGCACGTATGATATTAATCTCTATACTAGTGTTTATACCCAATTAGACCTCCCCAATTGAAACTAAGTATCTTCTCCTTCTTATACTACAACTTCTAGAAGTCTACCATCAAGATTCAATAATTATTTGACACTATTCTTATACCAACCTAGTGGTTGAGCTAACTATAATGTGGTTGGGTATATTTTTTTATCATAAATTCAATTAATATTTAACCAATGTGGAAATTTTTCTCTCATATAATGAGTATGAAATTTTTCCCTTCAATTGATATAGACTGAGGAAATACATGGATATTCATATATAAGTGACATGTGATTTAATTATATATTTTTTTGAGGGGCATGCAACATTCTAATTAATATAGGTGAATGTCATGTTATGTGTTCATCTATTGGGTCATTAAATACATAGAGAGTCGACAATGTATGAGTAATCTATATGAGATTGACATACTCTAAGTATCATGGTTATTCGATGTCTTATGAAAAGGGATTATATGATTATCAATACTTTTATATAATATAGTGGATAGACATAGGTTTTGATATATATATTTGTGTGTGTGTGTGTTTGATAGATATCAAACCAGATCACATTGTATCTTGAGTAGTATTGACTCCTTTATAGTGGCCATTGTTTGATTATAATTATTAATAAGGGAATTCATAATTTTTGTTAATTCTACAAAGAAAAATGGGGTTACACTTTGTATTTTTGTGAATGATGATTATGTTTTGTTATAGAATGTTTGTAAAAAAAACTTTAATAATTACGGAAAAAGTATTTTAGAGTATATCCTAAAGAATGTTTGGATGTATTTTTACGCATTGTTACATATGACATGATATGTGTTGAAAATGAATTATGGATATTCCAAAATGAGTTTTGGAAGATATCGATATGTTTTTTTGGATATTTATTGAAAAAAACTAAATATGATTTAATATAATGTAAAATTTCACTAAGTTGATAAAGATTTAGTGAAAGTGGGTGATATATATAAATATAAAATTAAGATAAAACCAGAATATTTTGGTCTAAATCACATCATTGTTTATATTGGGATAAACCAAATCATAGTGAATGTCACCACATTATGGTCTAATACATGGTAATGAATACATGTTTTTTATAACATGTTTTTCTCTGGATATAAGCTATCATATTCAGTATGATTATTTGTTATGATTATTTGAGGAGTTTGACTGACAAAATATATTATTTAAGAATTAAAAAATAGAAAATAGATAGAGTAATTTAATTAAATGTTACAAAGATTTGTAATGATAAAAAATATGAAATGTTTTATAAATAGGATGAACATTAGAAAAGAAAATTAAGATCCAAGGAGGAATATATAAATATGTTCAATCCTTGTGCCTGAAGTATATTAAAATATGAGATTCATATTGTGAAAAAACTCCCTAATTCAAATCTCTATTTGGATATACTTTCCCTTTAGCCTTAATTTAATGGTTTTAATATACATAAAATATAAGGGATCTATTCTCATGTATTGTGATATCAACACAACCCATGGATACTCTTTGAATAAGGAGTCTATTGGATATTTTAGTGATCACTATCAAGATCATGTGGTAGATCATGAATATGATAGATTAACAAAGAAAATTTATGTGTTATTCATTTATTTTTTTCAATCCAAAATGAATATAAATAACTTGTGTTATAAATTTACTTTTAGTGGATCATTTACACTACATATGGATAGGTGTTTTCCCCTCTAAAACCCAATTGTGGGATCGATCAAGGTTGGTTGGGGTGATTCATCGGTATGATTTGGTGATGGGGAGTGATTATATGGATAAGGATCCAATCATATAGCATATTTAACCATATGATATTGTTATAAAAAACATACAATTTCATACTTGGAAAAGGTTAGTTGTTCCATGAACCAACATGAGTTATCCTAACACATTACCAGATCTAACCCCTAATAAGTATGAAACTACATTCTTGATCCCAATGGTATGGAAACTAGATTTAGCTCATCAAAGAATACACTCATGGGAATGATTTCACCTAATGAAACCAAAACTAAAAGAGGAATTCCAGTATAAAGTCTGGCATCACCTACCCATTAGTCCAAGATCCTTACATATAGAAATAAACAATTTTGAAACATAATAGAACCAAATAAGTCATAAAAGTAAAATAATAACTCATCAGACAATATATAAAAAATATATATATTCACATATCCCAAAATACTAAATTTAAACTTTTATACAAGAATCACCATAAAAAAATATTAAAAAATAATTATAAAAGAATGTAAGGTCCAAGTGGCTTAATACTAGAGATGAAATACAAACATAACTGATCAAGATCCAAAAAATAATTTCCAAAACACCCATATTTATATGTCAAGGGAATGATCATTAATTTCCACCTCAAACACTCCCAAACTAGAATCCAATTCTACATGCTACATCCATTAAGAAACTATAATGAACCTATAATATATGTTGGGTGTCGGAAAATAAGGCCTGGTAGGTATCCTCATTACACACCGTGCATTAACTTTAAAAATAAATCCATTTTATGATAGTTCTAAATACTAATTATTAAATTACTCTTTCAACCATATGATAAGAGAAGTAGTTTATAACCCTTTTAATATAAAATATCCTTCTCAATGTACACAGGTTTTCCATATTTTTTAATAAAACCTACTCTTAAATTTAAAAAGAATAGAATTGTGAAATACATGAGAAATGAAAACTTAATTTGCTTTGAAGAAATGAATTTTTATAAAAACTAAAATAATGGTACAGATTTTTATGATCATTTAAAATCATTTCATGAAATAAATAATAAAATAACAGTGATCCATTAAATTAAAATTATGTCTAAATATGGACTAAAAATAAAGAGGTAAATGTACTTTTAAAATTTTCATCACCACATTAAAAAATATATCATTTTATTTAAATAAGAAGGGAATAATTTTTCAATAACCCTTATATAAACCATAACTTATCAAGTGTAACTAATAAATAAGAATCAATAAAAATTATAAAGAGATTATCCAAAAAATGGGTAATCATAACTTAATTTCCATAAAATAATCCATCTCAACTATATAGGGTATAATCAAATAATTATCATCATTGTGAAACCTAAGAGACCTGGACAAAATCTAGAACAACAACAAAATTATAGCTATATAATTGGTATCTTATGCAATTTAACTACCTAAACACTCTATTTTACCCTACCTGAGAAAAATTAGAGAAAAAATACCCTAAATAGATCATTTTACTTACATAGGGATGCTAGATAGAGTGGAATAATCAACAAGTATAATAATTATTATTATTATATTTCCCATCTATATTCCCAAGGCGTCCCAATACTTCAAATGGATGTGAGAAGTTAAGGTATAATATATACCAATATAACAAGAAAAACAATATTCATAATCACACCCTCGCCTTTGGCCACCCTTAATATAAGCATACCCTTTAAATAATAACATAAATGATATAATAATATATTTATGAAACATTATCATTCCAAGGAACAATATCTTTCAATATTTTATTCACACAACATAAAAGGGGGTAGTCTTCAAGGGATTTATAAAACTACCATCAACATCAATAATATCTACCAATAATGCCTCATAAATTCTAAATATTTGAAACTAAAAATTAACATAATGAATTACCCCTTTTAAAATATTACCAAATAACTTTTAAAGTAAGTAAAAAATAAGTAATAACCATATTGTTTTTCTAATGAAATAAATAAAATTTTTAATGATCAAAAAATTATTTTCCTTTTGAAAAATATAACAAAAACATGTTGATAATTCATTAATATTCAAAAGATTCTAATCCATGAATTTAATTTTTAATAAATCATGAAAATATATGGATGAAATTTTATCAAATTCTTGGTTTTCATGATTTCCATGGAAATGAGTTTAAAACAGTTAGACTAAAGTAAACCACTTCTTTATGCTAAGAAAATTAAAGGCACACAAATAAAATTTTATTCTAAAAAATAAGTTAATTTATAAAAATATATAGACTTTTTAAAACATGAATTAAAAAATCAAGAACTTATAATTCTATATTTAAATATTACTATATTAATCCACTCACCACAAGTTTCAAAATCCACTGATAATGGTGTGATTCCACAACAAAGAAGAAATAATAACCTTTCAAATGAAATTAAAAACCCTAAGACATGAAAACACTATAAATACATTCATGTAACCCAAACCCTAGGTCTCCATGACCATATTATGGTCCACAAAATTGAATATAAAAGAGAATAAGAATTTAGGAGAATCTATTAAGGGACTTACCTTGAATAATCATCCCCAAAAGATAGAAGAAAACCATGGAGAATCTGAAAAGGAGGGATGGGTGTGAGGTAATTAATGGGAGTATATAATGATGAATGGGGAAAGAAAATATCCTAAAACTTTTTAAATCAAGTAGGGGTACTTTTGGAAATTCACTAATTTTTAATACTAGATAACTCACATTGTGGTTTGGAAAACTGTGCGAAGACTACTAGATTCGAGTTATAAAACTCACAAGGTCAGGCTATATAGTTAATAATAAACTTGTATATTCCATGTGATATCCATGGGAGTGAAATCCTATGTATGATTAATCTATAAGGTTACTTTGAAATGTGTTCCAACCGTGAACCACCACTAAATTAGAAATCTCATACATAATATTTAACTATGGAATTTCTACTAACCTTGTGTTGACCATGCAGCCTATAAATTTTCCAAAATATTTGAAAATTTTAAACCCATTCCTATTTAATTACATGAAAATAAATTTTTAGATAAAATAATATAAGAAAGTGACATTGGGGTGTGATAATTTTTCCCATCATATCACTTATTTCTCATAGAAAATATTTTTATAAAAATCTAATCAAGGAATAAATGTTATTTAAATACCTTATTAAAACATGAATCTAAATACTAAGGGACCCTATAAAATTATCTAAGGTAGGATATACTACACCTAATTTATTATAATTCTCAAGGAACACCTGATAATGAAACTAAATAACAAATACTTTATCATTAATAAAACTTTTGAGTGTACAATGCACACCTGAAACTCTTATATATAGGTAACATTAAGAGGATCTAGATCAGATTATCTAAGAGGATTAAAAGATAAAAAATACTTAGTCCCACATAGGATTGGATTTTGTCAGGGAATAAATTCCTTCACCCTAAAATCTTACATTGTTGTCTTCTCAAGATAAAGAAAATACATTCCAAGATATTCACTTACCACAAAAGGAGACCACCTATGGTTCTCTCCCCACTATATTAAGTTTTACTATAATTAAATATTTCACCAAATAAATTAGATATTCCAAAAGACTCAACACAAGATAACGAGACTTGAAAAACGTTTCACTAAAAAAGTTCCTTCATCACTAATGTGAGAATGCATTAGCAACACGTTGATAGCACTAATAAATTACAGATAATTTCCCATAAACTTTCATTATTGATTAAGAAATACTAAAAAGGAAAAATTCCAACTTAGAATTCAATAATTTTACAATAATTATATTCTTATAAATACTATTACCGATAAATAACATCATCTTAAATAAAATTAAATTTAGATAATATTGTACAAAGAAGTACAGAATATTATAATAAGTACCTCAATCAGTCATTATATCAGCATTAGTTTCAAAAATTTGAACCCAATGATATTATAAATGGTTAAATCTAGACCTAACTGTTTATGAAATTTTTATTTATAGAACCTTCATATATTACCCAACTAACAGTAGTTATTATAGGTTTTAAGATATTATTGGAAAAAAGTCTTCTTATGATTGGGTTTACCACACAAATTTCATTCTAAGGAATTACTCTCAAAAAAGATTATGAGACGAAATGGGGTGGACTCATGATAACACAACCCACTTGACTAGACTCAAATATATTCCTATTACCACTATGTAGATTCCCTTCATCTCCCACGAGTATTGATGAAACCTTAATTAACATAATAAATCAAGTTTTAACTACCTTAAATATGATATCTCACTTCACGACCTCTATATAATAGGTTAATTAAACAACTAAACATTTACATAATGTTTAGGATGAAATCCTTTTTCAAAATATTTAATTAGGGTATTTAAATTAAAATTTTCCCTTATTATTTATTTCTTATGTATTTATTAGGAACACTTATCTCTCTATTCCACATAGCTGTAATGTAGTTAAAATAAAGGGCACATGAAATTTTTATTGTTTTACCCAAACAAGGTAATCCAGTGTACATTATCAGAAATGTGTCTGTGCACAAGAGACACTAAATCCCATTGATTTCTATTCGATTATATAATATAGTGACCATACTGACCCTAAGAGCTTATGAACCTCACAATAAATGAATCATTAACTATTATTCATATATGAATTGTTTATTTTCTAAAAAAAATAGATTTTCAAAATAGATCAGGTTAGTATAGCACTTAAGCACAAAATGAACAAACTTCTTGTATGAACAACTCCTAGAAAAACCTCCTCATCACATTCAGCCTTCCAGAAAAAGTCTTTGATCTCTCCTTTCAATTTTTCTTTCTAGTTTTGAAGAACTGTAATACCCAACATCACCTAATTTTCTCAATAAGGCATCGATAGATATTTAAGAAATCCATTTGTAATTTTTTGCACTGACAGATTGAAAATTTTCATCATTAAGCTCTAAAAACTATATCATCCTTTTTTCACTCATCTCAAAGTTTTTTCACCCTAAAAATCACTTTTATATGGTTTTCATAAAGTGAAGTGTGGTCATTTTTGGTTCCACAAAATCAGCCTCAAAATTCCTTTAAAATAATCAAAATAATATGTCTTGATCTTCCCTTATTTCAAGGCTTGATTCTATCCTTAAAATTTGGGTGACATATTAATCCTATGTTATGATTAATATAATATATCATATATTTTTATAATAGTTGACATACATATAAAATCAAATTTATATAGATCGTGATTGAAAAGATTCCATGATGGTTCCACAACTCTTGTTGCTTATTACGGTTCCCTGAGATGATGGTTTCATAGGAGAAAATCATGATTATGTAGTGTGAGGATGGTATCTATGTAGAGGAGATGTTGTTTTTCAAAACTAAAGATGATTCTTATAAAAAACTGAATGATGTTAATACAGATCCAAATATAATCATTACACATAACCCTTTCATCCTTACACATCGCTATATGATTCTTTCATACACCATAAAAATGATTCCTACACACTAGGGGCTTAGTCAAATTTGTGAAACCTAATACATAACCATGTTTTATATAATCCCTTAAAACTACAAAAAAGTAGATTCAAATCTCTTCAATCCATCAAGGAATTGATTTTACAAGACTACATTGGCCATAATGAAGATTCATTACACTTCATTATCAATAAAAACAACCAAAAAATCATTCTTAGGGTATTTTTTTATAACAATAGCACCATTTTGGTTTGTAGATAAATCAAGAACACTTAAAACTATTATTATACCTATTCATCCAAAACAAATTCATAAATTATCAGATCTAACCTAAACATTCACAAGTAAACGTCCTTACTTAAAGTTGTGTAACAATGGTTCACTAATTACTAACTCTAATCCCACTTGATCCTTTCTTGGTGTGAGAAACAAGAGTTGAATGAAAATATCCTCATGAATACAAAACCTTGGGCGTCAAGAATTTTCTTTTCCATTCCAAATTCTACTCCCCCTAATAAACCATTAATATACTCTCCCCATTCCTTTATACAAGCACCACTCCCCCTTTATGTAGAGGCAGTGAACACTTCTCACCATTTTTAAATAAACCCAAAGACCATTACTCTGAAATTTCACTAGAGATAATTATAATTTCATTCATTAAATAAAAATGAGAAACCATACCTTGATAAAAAAAAGTTATTTCCCTGAGGGAATGGGGGTCCCATATTCAACTCATCTAGTTGGAAGGATTTATTTGGAGTCTAAGATACCACCAATGCCTTTACAAATTTATATTAGGTAGTACATTAGTCATTTTAACAGTAATTTAATCTCTATTGGACACATAATCCAACCACACAATTCATTGTTCAATATTCTCCTTGAGAAAATGATATTTGATCTCGATGTCCTTGGTCCTTAAATTATGAATGGGGTTTTATAAGATTTATTAGGCTTGATTTGTCTCAATTTATGGGAATATGAGAGGATAATTCAAACCTAATTATCTTGAATCTATTTTCTCATCCAGATTAACTGGGAAAAATATGCAGTGGATAACTAATACTAATACATATCCTTGATTAATGAGATGAAATATTTTTTCTTTCTTAGACAAGAGATATAATAATTTCCAAGATGGAATAAACCTCCATAAGTTTACTTTGGTCTTCCACTGAACTAGACCAATCTTCATCTCTATAGCCCAATAACTATTGTTATGAACTATAGTAATAAAATAGAATAAAATATACCATGTGACTGATATAAAAATAATTCTCTTAAAATATTTCATATAGATTTATTTAGGTAATATTTGATATTGGTAATATCACAATATAAAAAATAAGATATCTAGTCAAGTGGATGTTAAATATAGAAAAATCTCAACGATCTTCCTATAATGGGTTATATAAGCCTCTTTGTTTTCCCTTGAACCACCTATAAGATAAGGTATAATTTTATATCATTAGTCAATATATATTTAATTTTCATCACATGTAATCTAAAAACAGCTCACACTATTCTTCATTAAAGCCTCCAAAAATTATCTCATCCACATAAATTAGAACCAATGTACTTTGATTCTTTTCCTTCTTGATGTACAGATTATGATCAACTCCACCTCTCTAAATTATGGGCTTCTTCACATATTAATCAAGCCATGAGTATCAAGCCCTTAGTGATTTTTTTAGTCCATAAAAGACCCTTTTTAATATAAACACTTTATTTCTATCTTCAACAACAATAAAAACATCAGGTTATTCAGTAAAAACCTAGTATTTAAGGAATATATTCAAGAATATTAATTTTACATCTATTTGATACACTTTGAAGAACCTTTTCATTTCCATAACTAAGAATAATATTATATTTTCCAACCAGGCCACCAGTTAAAATGTTTTATCCACATAAATGCCATATATTTATGAATATCCCTTTTATACTAGATAGTCTTTTTTCTATATCACTTTTCAATTTTCACTTATTATGTTCCATAAAATTTATTTCGTTTTGATGATGTTCTTCTCTTGTGGACTTAGAAAAATTTCCCATGTCTCATTGTTTTAAATTTGTTCAAGTTATTCATTCATCACCTTAACCCATATTTTATCCCAAGTATCTTATTTTAATCTTTTTGGATCCACTTTTGATAAAATAGATGTTGGTTATTATGATTTCATTCTTCTATTTTGTACTAGGGTTGTTTTTTCACCAATAATATTATTTTCACTAACTTCAGCCCTACTGATTCTCATGTTTAGATATATTTTTACTTATATATTTTCCTCATCATCAATGTTATCATCTGAGTTCTCTACAACCCCTTTAACTTCTTATGATCAGCAAACATCATTACCAGTTTCTTATTTGTAAATTGGACTGTTATTGTGTGAAATATTTTCACTATAATTTAAAATATGATTATTTATCCTCAAAATATAATCACTTTCATCAACTATAAAATATTGTATTTCAACTATTTTTTCATGTTCTTTGTTTAATAACTAATAAACCTTACTTTTTGATGAATTTCTAAGTAAATTACCCTTATTCTCATGAGATTTGAACATTTTATGCTTCACTTTATTTAGAATAAAAAATTTACTTCCAAACACTCAAAAGTACTTGAGTGTGGGATTATTTACATACCAAATTTCAAAGGGATACTTTTCTTCATTCAATCATAACAAATCCCTATTACAGATGTACACCATGGTGAGACCTGCTTCCATCAAAAATTTATTCAGTGGGTTCTTATCTATAAGAATAATTCAACACATATATTTTATGATTTAGTTCCTCCTCTCAATAAATTTATTTTTTAAAGAGTCCTCAATGCTGACTCATGATATTGAATCATATTCCTTTCTCAGTATTCTTCCACATAGTTATGTATAAACTCTATTCCATTTTAGTGTAGAGTTTTTTCATTTTTAATCCTAATTCAATGCTCCAACCCTAGTTACCCAAAGTCAGTTCATTATTACATAACATTGGCCTGATCACAAGGGATAAAGTCTTGAAATACCGATCAGTTTAGTAGCCTCAGAAGTAATAGATACATACATTTGTTTTACATTACATTATGAAGTAAAAAAGGCATTGTGTCTCCTTTGAACACACTCATATCCCATAGATTATTCCTATAGGTCAATCATAATATACTTTTGCACATCCTAGGAAAAATAAAACATTAGAAAGGGGTGAGATCAGATGCTCATTAAGGATAACAATATAGTGGAAACTATCATAAGAAAACATAAACATTCAAGGCAATGTATAAGACTAAAACACAAGCCTTTTAAACTTAAACATAATCATAATATGGAAAAGATAAATCAAATAATTCCATTTACTTATTCACATGAATATTATAATAGTCAAATAATCATAGGTAATATCAATAGTGAATTTCATAATGATGGAATTCGTAATTCTGGACATCATAACCACATAGTCAATGCCTCGTTCCAAGACTACAAATAATAATATTTTCAAGGCCTTGCGCCAAGACACTAGTTTTTCTCACGAGACCAACTGATGCATTGAGCAGCTATAGAGAGATCCACCTGCCACTTACTAAGTCCAATTCATTCCTCATATGAAAAGGTTGAAACATAATCTAAACATTTGTATTAAAACTAGCTTACGAAATGTCAATACTTTAACCAAAAACCATGAATGATATAAAAATAGTATATCCACAGTCAAACATAACTCATTCAATAAAATATGGAAGAATATATTATAATAAATTAACCTCAATCAAGAATAAAATACAACTAAGGATATTGACATAAATGAAAATAATCAGTAAAAGTATTTGAGAAAAATATCCCCTTTTCTTGAAAACATTTAAAAGTCACATTATTTACCAATGAAGTCGTTTAAAATAGATTTTTGAATCAAAGTGTACCATAACACTTTGAAACTTATGAAAGTAATTTTAATTTCAAAACATTCATGTCCATATAAATATATCCTTAAAACCATTTTTAAAACTTGGACATTAATGAGAATGATTTAGAAGAATAAATCTTTAAAATATTTAAAACAGAATTTTAGTTAAAGAGTTCCTAACCAAATGAGAAATGCTTGAATAAAAATAAATGAGGAATAAAATTAATCAAAACGTTATAATATTATGATAATAAAGGGATTAATGATATAATATTTCAAAGGACAAAATATACACCATATGAAATTGAATTGGTGCATAACAACAAAGAAGTCCCAATGGAATGTAAATTGAGACGAAACCCCTTAAAAAGACTTTATCCTTAAATTAAGGATAAATAAATGACATAATTATGTGCGAAAAATATAAATACACTCAATAGGATTTTATATTCATTGTAAATAAATCATAGGACATTCACACGTATTCTTTTAAAAACAAAACCAATGACATGGATGTTTAACTCAATGAATGGAAATTGAGTTTAGATTACCCTTATCAAGTTCATATCAATGACTTGAGAATTTATCAATTGTTTTATTATGTGTCTGAAAAGTATATCCACAAAAATGGGAGTTTAAGTTACTACATAAATAAACAAATAGTTATTCCACACATAATCTTGGAGTAAAATAATCAATTAAGTGTGTGTAAAACCCAATGAGTGGAAATTGAAATTAGAAATTCCATTACCGATTTGGTAACTTACGAAACATACACCCCATGAAAGAAGTATAATACAATGAAGATTTAAATATACATAAATTAAATTATATTACACAAATAATACAATAATGGTAATTACATAAACCACACAAAAGGAAAGAGTGCCAAAAATCGCATGAATCTCATGAGAATAAAAAGTGAGATGAAAACCCCTTAACCTGTAATTTTCTTTAGTTGAGGGTACATTAACCTCATGTATAATGGTTAAATATTTTTTTTTTTAAATTATAGACGAACCTCATACATAAATATTATATCTTATATGATCCTTCAATATTTCTTTGTTAATAATATTTCAGTAGTATCATTGTTTTGGGTGTTAACTGGTTCATTTTCCTTTATATGTTTTGTTATGTTAGTCATGTTTTTTTATGGATAGGAGGTATTTTATTCATATAATTAATGATATTGAGTTATTAAACATTAGTTTTAATCATCAAATGAAAATTATTCTCGAATGGTTATGATGGGGAACGAAATCTCATCACATCGTGGAGACGGTAAGTCGTACGTATGCACGAGCGACAATATCATTTTATTAGCGGTGAAATATTATGTAATTGGATGGTATATTATATAAAAATAATCATTAAAATTTTATATTTATTATTTACATAGATTTTATTCATTGTTATACCCATCCAAATAATGAAGTGTTGAATAAGAAACTACACCATGACGTGGAGATGGTAAGTCGTATGTACGCACGTATGGTGACTATGTCATTCATAGGATGGATAGAATAATGAATATTGTTGTACCATATTTATAATAACATCTCAGTATTTATAAGGTATGATATTTATATTTTATTATTTAAAAAAAAGAAATAGGAAGTGGAAGAAGAAAATAACTTTGAAAGAGGTGAGAAGTAATTACCTCTTCTTCGGGTGTTTCCTTTTGATTTGAACAAAAGGGATACTTAGGTTGGATTTATGATAAATAGGAGGACTCTAGGGTGAATTGAGGGTAGTTTGGAAGATATTTGAGAAGGGGGTGTCCGATACAAATGGCTTTGGAGGTGTGAATTTGAGAGAAGGGGAAGTACCCTTTTATAAGAGAGTTGAGGGGCACTTTAGGACAAGCTTGAAATATTATTTTATTATAAAATAATTTTCGGTTTATAATGGATCAAAATGGATTTATTTATAGGATAAGGTGGGTATGGGTCGAAAACCTCTCAACCAATAAGTTTTAGACAAGTTTAGTTCACCATATTAACCTTATCTTTTAGATTTAACTCTTAGTTAAATAGTTTAACTTTTTCCATGTCTTCTTGTATTTTTACACTATATGGTTAATAAGCATACTATGAAATTCCACGATAACTTTAAGTGGTTAATTAATGACATATATAACATTATATAATTCTTTTGGATGAACCTTATATTTTTAGGAATATTATATCATTTAATAAAATAGTATTGGTTTTAAACACTAATTCATGACAATTTTGACACTATTTAGTATTTAGTTTTTGTACAAGTCAAAAAAACATGATTACTTCGAAAAAATTAGTTGAATCAACCCTAAAATGTCATATTAACCTATAAAATTCTTTTAGTTCATTAAAATTCCCAATTTTAATTTATTTTAATATTTATAATATCAATTATTTTAATCTTTCATTAAGAAGGTAATTACTGCATCATCATTGTCTCATAAATAAATTTAATTATTTAATGTCTAAAAATTATAAATAAAACATCATGGTATAATAAATCTTTTTATCTTTCAAATTAATATTTATAGTCGAATTTATATTATTTATAAACCTATATTAAAAATGGTTTAGTAATTAAAATCTGAATTTAACACTTTTAACTCTTTTTTAAATAAAATATATAAATGTCCTAATCTAAATCAATTTGATAAAAAAAGAATCATATTTTTTTCCTATGATTTATTTTGGTCGAAATAAAATTATCGAATAGAATTAGAACATGTTTTGGGGTAATTATAATTTCCTTATTACCTTTAATTACCATATTTAATTTTAACCGTGGTAAATAAAATCCAAAAGTTATTATTCACCAAAAATTATTTTCAACCGATTGAACCACATTTTACTTACTAATGTTAACCGTGTCTCTCAGAGTTTTGAAATTTAATTCACAGAAGCTTTAAAATTATGTTTTATGCAAATTTGAAAATGTTCCTAGAAGGTGGGTAAAAGACGATAAAAAGTTCAATGAAATTTTATATATCTAATCTTATTATAAAATAACTCCAATGAATCAAATTGGACTAATATAGGTATTATATATCTATTTTGACTTTAAAATGAATTTAAGAAAAAATAAAAATTATTTAAATAAAAAGTTGGTTTTAAACAATAACGCGGTGTTTTTCACTATTCATCAAAAATTGACTGTTTTCAGAAAAATACCAAATATTAACCTAAAGATAATTTTGATATTCTAAATTAAAAAATTATTTATATTTTAACAAATTCAAAACATATACGTTTTATTAATTAATTGAAAAATAATTCACATTGTCAAAACCAGAAAGCGGGGTTTTGAAAAGTAAAAACAATCAAAAGATTGATATGTGTTTATGTCAAATTTAAATGTAAAATTAATTTCAATGACCAACATTGGATTAAATGATAAAAATATGATCTAATTATACTTAAAAACCATTAAAAGTTATAATTTAACACTGTAAATTATTTTTAATAAAAAAGTTGTTTTCAATTAAAATTTAGTATTTTTCACTATTCATCAAAATAAGAAAGTTATCAGAAAAGCACCAAAAATTTATCCAAACTAAATTTTTATGTCCCGCTTCTAAATAAGAAGTTTATTTAGTCAAATTGAATATATAAAAGTATCAAATATTGGATTTAAAAAGTTTTCTCCATTAAAAGGTGGTAAAATTGCATTTTTTGAAAAATACTTCTTTTATCTGAAAAATTAAATTTGTTATCATATTATGTCTAAGAAACACATAATATGGATGTTAAAATTATATGGAGTATATAAAATTCAAAATTCAGTTAATACTATTTATAATCGCTTTTTTAACGGCTAGTTTGGTAAGTTGTGGTAAGATCGAACTTGGTGTTAGATGTAGCACATGTGACTAAATTACATTAAAGAAAATAACTTACTATGAAATATTTTGGGGATAAATTCTTCCCCCCTTTTGTAAATTGGGTCCTCACAATTTTAAAATTGGTCTTTGGAACTTCATTAAAAGTCCCACATCGAAAAAAAGTGTCCATAAAACTATCAGTTTTCACGAAAGAAACAGAACTACAAAGGTCACCTGAGATAGCCTGTATTAGGATTCCATGTAGGAAAACATGGATATGGAAGATAAAATAAGTGTTAAGTTCGTATGGAGAGTGATAGAAAACATGGTCAGGATAATATTAACAATAAGAAAACCACAAACTTGTAATGGGTTAAACGGTTATTTGTATCCCAGTAGGAAAAGTAAACAAACAACGTTTTTGTTTTAAGTTCCATTCCATGAATTTGGGAAATTTATTTATGAGATTGAATAAGAATATAAAGAGATATACTTACTTTTCAAGTATAGTTTCATCATTTAATAAATTTCTACCACTAAATCATCTTTTCTCTAAGAGATGAGTATTCACGATGACTAGGTCACACCTGAAGTGCTAGAATCAACTTCTAGAGAATAACATAATCCAAAAAAGATAAACTATATATTTCCCTTTTCTTTAGAGATTAACCAAAACCAAAACGGTTAGTATAATATTAGATGATCCCAAAAATGGATAATCCTTTATAGAAAGAAATTCTAATCTTAATTTCCAAAATTAAACAAATGATACCCAAATTTCAACAAAGACCATTCATTAAACAATTGTCCTTAAAATTCTTCAAAATAATCCAAACTAAATTTGAAACCCAAAAGTTAGAAGGATTCTATCACATAGTCTTCCATGATAAATCTTAACATTTATCTCCAAATAACATCTACTATTTTTAAAGTCACATTCTTAAAAGTAATTAACCTAATCACATATTCTCTATGATTGGTTAATCATTTCAATAAATAACCTACATTCCTATAATTCCACAATTAAAACATAGATTATTCCAAAATAAAAAATCCACGATTACTCCTCAAATGAAATCATATAGTATTCTATTTTCCCTAGGCATATAATGTTCCCAAAAGAGCGCCCGTCTACCAAAATAAAATTTATCACTTAATCACAAAATCATTTTCCTATACAAAGGATATCCATTTGATAAATCATAAGATCCAAAAATCAATATATTTGTTTTCAATAAAATCATTTAACTAAAAATAATTAGTTATACTAACCAGGGACTTCACGTAGTCCAGTGGTACGTGATAAATCACAGTCGCACTTTGGTTGTGTGTTCGATTCCCGCAACTTTGTTCAACACGACGGGTTATCACATGGTCTATGTGCTGTCCTTTTTCAAAAACTATATAATTTTATTACATTCCAAAAAAATGAGATAAATTCCTCAAAAATACCCATAACATATTTTAACCCCAAATGTTATCTCATACCACACATTTTCATCCAAAAATTAATAACCTGTAATTTCCCCAAATTCAAGGATCATATAAACCCAAATGATTTTTTATAACTATATCCACATTATAAAAGATAATTATTTCTTAAATAATGTTTTCACATAACAAACTTCAGGGTTACACATAAAAGAGAAATTTTTTCCAAATTAATCACATCAACAAAGATCATTAATACTTTTAAACATTTCTCCATCCATTTATTTCCACATAGGTTCTTCCTTGACATAGAGGTTATCCTATAGAATAGGGCATTGACTCGGGAAATTCCCAGGTCCCCTACATTTACGTAAATTGACTATAAATGGATTATTAGGATCATTTTTTATTTCTTCCAAAGTAATCTTCATTTTCCTTGGAAATTCTTTACTTTATTTCCATCTTTCCCACACATAAAGCATTTCTTTGTTCCATTGATACACTTTCTTGGGTGTCTCCTTCCACATTTCCTGCATGATGGAAATTGAGCTTTCTTTTTTCCATGTTTCCACTGATGGTGATCTTATCATTCTATACCTTTCTCTTCTTTGTTGAGTTCAAGAGTTGGTTAATGTATATCTTTTTTATCATATTTTTGGAAAACTGATTTGTCATGAACACGGTATATTTTATGCCTATCAACATTCCATTTCGCTGCTCATTTCCACCATCGTTCCCACCTTTTACATCATGTTCAATGTTACTATCACTTTCTTGGAATTCATCCATTGAAAAAAACCAGAGATCATAGTATTAGTAACAATAGTCATAAAATCTTTTAGAGAATATCATGACACCTTATTTTCAATCTAAAACACCATAGGATTAACCAATGTTATTTATTATCATCTTATTTTAAAATCCATCTAATCGGTTTGTAAAGAAAATGTGAATTAGCCTAAACATATCCCATGGGAGTGTCAAACCATGTGTGTATTAAGGCCCGTTGTCATGTATCAGGATACCCCGGGTCAAGCCCGAAACTACTTGTTAGATGTTTCACCACTAGGTACATCTATACCAAAACCGCTTTCACGTGTAGTATCCAGACAGGGATATATTGACTTTAAAACACCCATAATATTTACGTTACCAAAATTTTTGGATGTTCTTCTATTCTAATCCTCAAAGTTTATCTTATGGTAACTTTCTCTAATCAGAGTTTTTCTAAATCTAGTTTCCAATGTTTGTACTAAACTTCTTCTGATACCAACTGTAACGCCCCGACCCTAGTTACCTAGAGTTGATGCATTATTACAAAACATTGGCATGATCACAAGGGATCAATTCCCGAAAGACCAATTAGTTTAGTAGTCTTGGAAGTAATAGATACATAAATAAGTTTTACATTACATTATGAAGTAAAAAAACATTGTGTCTCCTTTTAACACACTCATATCACATAGTCTGTCCCTATTGGTCAATCATAATATACTTCTTCACATCCTGGGAGAAACAAAACATAATAAAGCATTGATCTCATATGCTCCGTAAGGATAAAAATATAGTGGAAACTATCATAAGAAAACATAAACATTTAAGGAAATGTATAAGACTAAAACACAAACCTTTTTTTAACACCCCAAGATTCCACGGTACATTTCCCTTTGAATAACGCAATAGCTTGTATTGTACATAACTTCGAGATTCAAACACACCAAAACTAATCAAACTAGCAATTATAAATAGTAATACCCACTTTTATAAATTTTATAAATTTTAACTTTAAAAATGGACTTCATTTTTGGATTCAGAATATCGCAATTAGCTTAGGGTGATATTTTTGTATTTTTATGAAAACATTAAATTTTTGATGAATAGTGAAAAACACTAAGTTGTTGTTTAAAACCGACTTTTTATTTAAATAATTATTTATTTTATTTAAATTTATTTTAGATCAGAATAGATACATAATACCTATAATAGTTCAATGTAATTCATTGGAGTCATTTTATAATGAGTTTAGATATATAAATCGTTATCGAACTTTTTATCATCTTTTACCCACCTCTTAGGAGCATTTCCAAATTTGTATAAAACATAATTTTAACACTTCTGTGAGTTGAATTTTAAAAATCCGAAAGACATAGTTGATATCAGTAAGTAACATGTGGTTCAATAAGATGAAATTTTTTTTTTGAATAGTAACTTTTTACATTTATTTACCACGGTTAAAAGTAAATAGGGTAATTAAGGGTAAAAATGATATTATTATTACCCTAACACATGTCCTAATTCTATTGGATAAGTATAATTCGACCAAAAAAACATTGGGAATAAAATATGAACCTCTTTGCTCAACTTAGATTATATTAGGACATTTATTATTATTTTATTTAAAGAAGAGTTAAAAGAGTTAAATTCAATGTTTAATAACTAAACCATTTTTAATATAGGGTTACACACAATATAAATTAGACTATGAATATTCATTATAAATATAAAAATATTTACTAGATAATTGTATTTTATTTATAATTTTTAGAGATTAAATAATTAAATATATTTCTCGCACAATGATGATGTAGTAATTACCATAATAATGAAAGATTAAAATAATTGATATTATAAATATATAAATAAATCTAATTTGAGACTTTTAATGAATTGAAATAAATTTCTAGGTTAATAGGACATGTTAGGGTTGATTAAATGTATTTATTTCGAAGTAATAATGTTGTTAGGACTTTAACAAAAATCAATTATTAAATAATGTCAAAATTGACATAAATGAGTTTCTAAAACAAATACAATATTATTGGTTGATATAATAATCCTAAAAATCTATGGTTCTGCCAAAATACTTATATAATGATAGGTGTATCATTAATTAACCACTTGGGGTTATATTAGAAGTTTATAGTAAGTTTATTAACCATATAATATAAAATTATAAAGAGACATGGTAAATGTCAATCTATTTATCTAAGAGTTAAATCTAAAGGATATGGTTAATATATTTACCCAAACCAGTATAAAACCTATTGGTTGAGTGGTTTTAGACCCAAAACCACCTTATACTTTAAATAATTCATTTTTGAACCATTAGAAACCAAAAATGATTTTATAATAGAATAATGTTTCAATCTTTTCCTAAGGTTCCCCTCGCCCCTCTTATAAAAGGGCACTTCCCCTTATCTCAAATTTATGCCTTCAAAGCCATTTCTCTTGGGAAAAACCTGTACAAATATCCTCCCAACTATCCTCCCTTTATCTATAGGCCTTACTTTAGTCATAAATCCAACTTAAAGATCCCTTTTGATCAAATCAAAAGGAAGAACCCGAAGAAGAGGTAAATATTTCATCACCTCTTTCAAGTTCTTTTCTTCTTCCACTTACTCTTTCATTGTTGTTTCCTTTCTAAAATAATAACTCTAGTATCTTATATATATATATATTGATGTTATTATAAAAATTTTAAAAGCATATTCAATATTCTATCCATCCTATAAATGACAAAGTCACCATACGTACGTACCTACGGATTACCAGCTCCACGTCATGGTGTAGTTTCTTATTCAGACACTTCATCATTTGGATGGGTGCAATAATGAGTATAAATGATGAAAATAAAAAATATAACGTTATAAGGATTCTTTATATATGATATTGCATCCAATTATATATGATTTTAAAATCAAAAGAAAGATATTTCCGCTCATGCGTACGTACAGATTACCGTCTCCACAAACGCAATGAGGTTCATTCCCCATCGTATCCATTCAAGACTAATTTTAATTTTATGATTAAAAATAATTTTTAAATACTTAATATCATTATGAATATTAATAAGATACATCCAATATATAACAAACATTACTTACATAACAAATCATATAAAGTAAAACAAATCAGTTAACACCCGAAACAATGATACTACTGAAATATCATTAACAAATCAATATTAGAAGATCATATATGATATCATATTTATGTATATAGTTCTTGTATAATTTAATAACAATTATTTAACTATTATACATGAGGTTAACATACCCTAGACCAAGTAAAAGTACAAGGTAAGGGTTAATTTTATAATCTTTTTATTATCCGAAATTGTTTTTACCTAAATATCTACTGGGACCTCTTTAGCATCCACATACATGTTTCTTAAAAATGTATTCCAAAACATTTTTACTATTTACTATACTATGGGTTAAATTCATTTATACCCTTGTTTGACTTTTTATAAATTGGTTTGAAAGGAATCTTTCCGTCGTTTTCCAAACAAGGTACCTTATGAACTTTTCGACAAAATTATGGTAAGAATGTTTTTTTAACTTATACAGCAGGTCTAGCTGTTTTCTGCCGTTATAACATAATAGAAGCTTCCCTTACAATATTATAATAATATTTTCTAAATAAATGTTTTCTTTTATAATTATATTACTTTTAAATAATTTCAAAATAAAAAGAGATGTTTCTCTAAAAAAATGTTTTGATTTCATCTATGTCAACATCCTTTGAGGGATTTTAAGATCAATTGAAGTTCATTTATTATGATACAAAATTTCCTTATTGTATTGAAGGTTTTGTGATATGTTTGACTGTGGATGTGTTATTTTCACACCATTCATATTTTGTGGAGAAATTATTGACAATTCATATGATAGTTTTAATACGAATGTTTATGTTATGTTTGAACCTTTTCATATGAGGAATGCATTGGAATTAGTATGTGATGGGTGGAGCCCGATACAGATCCTCGATGAATCGGTAGGTCTCATGAGACAAACTAGTGTCTTGGCACAAGGCCTTGAAAAAATATTATTTTTATTCTTGTCACAAGGCCTTGACTATGTGGTTATGAAGTCTGAAATTATGCATTCCATCATTATGAAAGTGGCTATTGATATTGCATGTGATTATTCAACTAGTAGAATATCCATGTGAATAAGTGAATAGAATTATTTAATTTTATCTTTTCCATATTATTTTTAAGTTCAGTTTTCAAAATATTTTGTTCTAGTCTTACATTGCCTTAAATGTTTATGCTTATTTATGAAAGTTTCTGCTATATTGTTATCATTACTGAGCATCTGAGCTCACCCCTTTCTATGTTTTAAATTTTACTAAGATGTGAAGAAGTATATTATGACTGATCTGTAAGGATAGTCTAAGTGATAAGAGGGTGGCCTATGGAGACAATGTTGTTTTAGTTTTTCATTTTATAATTTAATGTGAAACTTATGAATGTATCTAGTATTTCCAAGACTACTAAACTAATAGGTCTTCGAGACATGATATTTTTTGATCATGCCAATGCTATGTAATAATGCACTAACTCTAGGTAACTAGGGTCGGGGAATTATATTTGGTATCAGAGGAAGTTTATTAAAAACCTTGGAAGCTAGATTTATAAAAACTCTTATTAGATCACATTATCCTAAGATAGACTTTGAGGATTAGTATAGAATAAATTCCTAGAATTTTGGAATTGTAGATATTTTGTGAGTTTTCCAAGGAATACAACCCTGTATGGATATGATCAGGTAGAGGCGGCTCTGTCACAGATGTACCTAGGGGTAAAACAAAAAAACAATGCTTTGAGCTTGACTCGAACGAGAACCGGTTCACGAAAACGGGCCTTGTTGCACTCTTGGTTACGACACTCTTGTGGGATATGATTAGGATAATTATCATTTTATTTAAAAACCAATATAAAGGGTTTATGATTATATAATTCCTCAAAGAAATAATTTTTTATTATTATATCGATAAACTGTTCAATTTATGTTAACTATTTTACAAGTTTGGAATTATGTATTTCGATTCATAAACTAATCTAGTGCATGACATTGTTTATAAATGGTGCCTAGTGGAAGGTATGAAAACTGTATCAATGCATGTAATCCATGTAGGGATTTCCCTCCTACTCAAAATAATTATAATGGAGTTGGTGAAGAAATTGGTGTTGATCATCTTATCACCATACTATGATAACTCACTCAGGTTATGAATAATAACCTTACCCGTATGGAGCACCCTAATCCACAACGTGGAGGATCAATTTTAGAATGCTTCATGAGGAAACAATCACCAATATTCAATGGGAGTAAATATTCATCTGTAGCTGAGCAATGGATAAATTCCTTAGAGAAAATATTTCATGCTTTGGGGAGTAGCGAAAGGGAAAAAGTTGTCATGACAGTTTATCGCCTCACGAGATATGAAGATCAATGGTGGTCATTGATTCAAAACACAAAGGAAGATGATTAAGTATCAAATATGGAATGGAGGGAGTTTAAAGAGCTTTTCTTATAAAAAATACTTTCCTCATGACCATCGATCAGATATGGAAAGGCAATTTCTGAGTCTGAGGGAAAAGGAGGATGAGAATGTAGCAAAGTACGAGGCTAACTTTACAAGGTTAGAAAGGAATGTATTAGATTATATATGTAACCCAAAGAGTAAGATTGATTGATTAATTGATAGGTTAAAACCATTTATCCAGTGATAATTAGTCTCACAATCCTTCTTTTCATATGAAGATATTGTCTCATGTGCTATCAAGACAGAAAAGGAATTCTCTAAGTCTTATGACTTTAAAGAAAAGCAAGAGAACAAGAGATTTGCTAAACACTATGGAAATGGAAATAAGGGGAAGAATGGAAATTTGAATATCTATCCTATAGTAAATATGGGAAGAAACACCTCAGTACTTTCCTGAAGGGAATGGGAGTCTGTTACAAGTGTAGTGAAAAAGTCCACCAAGCTTGTGATTGCAAGGGGAAGAAAGTGGCTATCAATGTCGAATGCTACAACTGTAGAGAAATGGGAATTATGCAAATGAATGTTCTAAGAACTAAGGAAACTTACCTCAGAAAGCCCAAGGGATCAAGGCCAAGATTATTCTATCACTACTGCTAAGGTTGAAGCTTCGAAATACGTGGTGGTTGGTAATTTAATGGTTTCCTCAAGTTTAGTAAATGCTTTATTTGATTCTGGATCATCGCATTGTTTCATATCTTCCCAGTTTTCTAAGAAAATTAGATGTTTTCAATTTGACTTAACATGGGAGTTTTCAGTCAAAACACCTAAGGGAAGTATCATTGCAACAAAGTTTTTTGAATCAGTTCCCATTTGGGCATACAAATGTTCTATATCTGTGGATCTCATCATCATAACCATGGTTGAATTTGATATAATCCCTGGTATGGATTGGATTTCAGACCATGGTGCGAAAATTTATTTTAAGAAGAAGGAGGTTACAATTATCGATGATGATAAGGAGTATCTTATCTTTAGAGCAGAAATGTCACCACCTAATTCTTATCTAGATCCACCCCTAGTAGCTCAACTAAATTCAATTATTTGGGAGGAAGAGAATGAAATAATTTTGGGTGAGTAAAGGAATTTTCAAATAGAATATGTACATATTGTGAAAGAATATGTTGATGTGTTTCAAAAAGATTTACATGGACATCCTCCAGAGTGAGAAATTGAGTTTTCCATTGATTTAATTCCTGGTTCAAGGCCCATATTGAAGACCCCTTATAGAATGACCACTGTGGAATTAGTGGAACTAAAGAAACAACTAGAGGAATTGAGTAATAATGGATTTATTCTCCCTAAAATTTCTCCATGTGGAGCCCCTGTTCTTTATCTTATGAATAAAGATAGATCTATGAGGTTGTGCATTGACTACAGGGAGATCATTACTATAACAATAAAGAACAATTATCACCTACCTCACATTAATGATTTATTAGACCAAATTTATGAAGCTCGATATTTTTCAAAGATTGACCTTCGATATGGATATCTTCAGTTGTGTGTGAAAAAGGAATACATTCCAGAAACAGTATTTCGAACCAGGTATGAGCATTACGAGTTTACAATAATGCCTTTTGGATTACCTAATGCACCCTCTGTATTTATGGATCTAATTAATATAGTTTTCAAGGAATATCTTGATGACTTTGTAGTGGTATTTATTGATGATATCTTGGTATGCTCCAAAAGCTAAGAAGATCATGAAAATCACTTGAGCATTATTCTAAAGACTCTTAGAAGAAATGAATTATATTGGAAATTTAGAAAGTGTGAATTTTGGCTTTAGGAGATTTCTTTTCTTGGCCATATTATCTCTAAGGATGGAATCTATGTTGATCCTTCAATGAACAAGACAATCCCAAAATGTCCAGCACCGATGAGTATGACTAAGGTACATAGTTTTATTGGTTTAGCATGTTATTATTGACGTTTCGTCCAGAATTTTTCCCAGTTGGCTAACCCATTAACAAAACTCGCACATAATGGGGTTAAATTGGTTTGGACAAAAGAGTGTGAAGAATGTTTTTAAGAACTGAAGAGATGATTAGTCAATGCTCCTATCTTGACTCTACCATCAGGGAATGATGGGTTTGTTATTTATAGTGATTCTTCAAAGAAAGAACTTGGTTGTGTCCTTATGAATAATGATAGAGTTATTGCCTATGCATCACGGTAGCTAAATATTCATCAGCAAAACTATACTACTCATGATCTTGATTTAGCAGCTGTAAATATTTTCTTTGAAGATATGGATATATTATCTCTATGGTGAAAAATGTGAGATATATACCGATCACAAGAGTTTGAAGTATATTCTCTCATAGAAAGAACTCAACATGAGGCAAAGGAGATGGCTTGAACTACTCAAGGATTATGATTTCACAATACACTACCACCTAAGGAAATTAAATAAGGTGGGAGATGCTTTGAGCAGAAAGGATCATGGAGTTTTGAACAAGATGATAATTGAAAGGGATCCTATTTTCAAGGATCTAGTGAAAATGGATATGAGAATAGTAATGGAAGGTGAAACATCAATACTTTTTCAAATGGTTTCCAAACCATCTTTACTAGAAAAGATAAAAAGTTATTAGGATGATAATGAGGAGTTTCAAAAGAAAATTAAAGTTGTGAATGATGGGAGATTGAATGACTTCTTATATGAATATGGAATTTTGAAATTTGGTAAGAGACTTTATGTTCCTAACATACCTAATCTAAAAAGGAAATTGTTGGATGATTCTCATAGATCCAATTTCTCTATACACCCTGGTAACACTAAGATGTATAGAGATTTGAAGGAACATTTTTGGTGGGACAACACAAAGAGGGAGATTGATGATTTTGTGTCACGATGTATGGTTTGTAAATAAGTGAAATATGGAAGACAACTGCCTGGAAGAGTCATGAATCCTCTTCCCATACATGAGTGGAAATGGGATAATATTACAATGGACATTGTCATGGGACTACCAAAGACACCTAGAAGGAATGATGCAATATGGGTCATTGTTGATCATCTTACCAAGTCAGCACATTTTCTTATTATAAGAGAAGATTTACCACTTGAACGTTTAGAAAGACTATATATTAATGAAGTTGTAAGACTCCATGGTGTACCCCTATCTATTGTTTCGGATCATGATCCCCACTTTACATCAAGATTCTAGAAAAGTATTCAGAAATCCCTGGATACTGAACATCGTTTGAGCACTTCCTACCACCCTCAAATTGATGGACAATCAAAACAGACTATTCAACCCGTAGAAGACATGTTGAGATCTTGCTCACTTGACTTTCAAGGTATGTGGGATCAATATTTACCTCTAGTAGAATTTTCCAATAACAATAGCTTTCATTCAAGTATTTAGATGGCACCATATGAAATGTTATATGGAAAGAGACATCACACACCAACTTGTTGGGATGATGTTGGTGAAAGAAAACTCATAGGTCCAGAACTTTTTGAGGAAATGATGAAAAAGGTGAAGGTTATACAAACCCACATCAAAACAGCACAAATTAGGTAGAAGAGTTATGTCGATAACCGAACGAATTATTTGGAATTTCAGGTAGGAGATCATGTTTCCTTGAAGGTATCTCTAGGGAAGGGAGTTATACAATTCGGTAAGAAGGGTAAAATAAGTCCCAGGTACATCGTACCTCTAGAAATTCTAGAACGAATTGGGGTTGTAGCTTACCGGATGGCAATTCCACCAAGTCTCTCCAAAGTTCACGATGTGTTCCACGTATCACTATTGAGAAAATACATGTCTGACCCAACGCATATACTCATCTATGAGGAAATGAAACTGTAACCTAATCTTTCTTATTATGAAGAGCCTGTCAAAATTCTTGATACCAGAGAAAAAGTGCTGAGAAACAGGATGACTCATCTGGTAAAAGTTTTATGGAGAAACTATAAGATGGAAGAGGCAATGTGGGAACCCAAGGAACTTATGATGAAGAACCAGCCAAATCTTTTTATGCAGTAATATTCTAGAAATTTCGAGGACGAAATTATTTGAATGAGGGAATAATGTAACTCCCCAAGCTTCCATGATACATTTCCCTATTAATAATGCAATAGCTTGCATTGTATGCAAATTCGAGATTCAAACACACCAAAACCAATCAAACTAGCCATCATGAATAGTAATACCCACTTTTTAAAATTTTATAAATTTTATCTTTCAAAATGGACTTCATTTTTGTATTGATAATATCTAAATTATCATAGGGTGAAGTTTTGGTATTTTTCTGAAAACTTTCAATTTTTTTTGAATAGTGAAAAACACTGAGTTATAGTTTAAAACCGAATATTGATTTAAATATTGATTTAGTTTATTTAAATTTATTTTAGGTCAAAATAGATACATAA
This sequence comes from Viscum album, assembly GCA_963277665.1. Lineage (NCBI taxonomy): Eukaryota > Viridiplantae > Streptophyta > Magnoliopsida > Santalales > Viscaceae > Viscum > Viscum album. The sequence continues at coordinate 109,509,160 of OY728125.1, forward strand.
TACCTATATAAGTTCAATTTAATTCATTGGAGTCATTTTATAATCAGTTTAGATATATAAAATTTTATCGAACTTTTTATCGTCTTTTACCCACCTCCTAGGAGCATTTCCAAATTTGTATAAAACTTAATTTTACCACTTCTGTGAGTTGAATTTAAAAATTCCGAGAGACACGGTTGATATCATTAGGTAAAATGTGGTTCAATAAGATGAAAATAATTTTTTGGTGAATAGTAACATTTTACTTTTATTTACCACGGTAAAAAGTAAATAGGGTAATTAAGGGTAAAAATGTTATTATTATTACCCAAACACATGTTATAATTATATTGGATAAGTATAATTCGACCAAAAATAACCTTGGGAATAAAATTTGAACCTCTTTGGTCCACTAGGATTAGATTAGGACATTTATTATTATTTTATTTAAATAAGAGTTAAAAGAGTTAAATTCAAAGTTTAATAAATAAACCATTTTTAATATAGGGTTACACAAAATATAAATTCAACTATAAATATTCTTTAGAAATCTAAAAAAATTCCTACATAATTGTATTTTATTTATAATTTTTAGACATTAAATAATTAAATTTATTTATGACATAATGATGATGCATTAATTACCATATTAATGAAAGATTAAAATAATTGATATTATAAATATTCAAATAAATCTAATTTTATACTTTTAATGAATTAAAATAATTTTATAGGTTAATATGACATGTTAGGGTTGATTGAATTTATTTATTTTGAAGTAATAAAGTTTTTAGGACTTTAACAAAAATCAATTATTGACATAAATGAGTTTTTAAAACAAATACAATATTATGGGTTGATATAAGAATCCTAAAAATATAAGGTTAAACCAAAGGACTTATATAATTATAGTTTTATCATTAATTAACCACTTGGGGTTCTCTTGGAAGTTTATAGTAAGTTTTTTAACCATATAATATAAAAATACAAAGAGACATGGTAAATGTCAATCTATTTAACTAAGAGTTAAATCTAAAAGATAAGGTTAATATAGTGACCCAAACCAGTCTAAAACCTATTGGTTGAGCAGTTTTAAACCTATAACTACTTTAGCCTTTAAATAATTCATTTAGGATCCATTATAAACCGAAAATGATTTTATCATAGAACAATATTTCAATCTTTTCCTAAGGTGCCCCTCATCCCTCTTAAAAAAGGGCACTTCCCCTTCTCTCAAATTCACACCTTCAATGGCATTTGATTTTCCAACACCTGCCCAAATATCCTCCCAACTTTTCTCCCTTGAACATAGAGGCATTCCTTTAGTAAGAAAGCCTACCTAAGGAGCCCTTTTGATCAAATCAAAAGGAAGAACCTGAAGAAGAGGTAAATATTTCATCACCTCTTTCAAGTTCTTTTCTTCTTCCACTTCCTCTTTCTTTGTTGTTTCCATTCTAAAATAATAACTCTAGTATATTATATATAATGTGATATTATTATAAAAATGGTATAACCATATTCATTATACAATCTATCCTATAAATGATAAAGTCACCATATTTGCGTATGTACGGATTACCGTCTCCACGTCGTGGTGTAGTTTGTTATTCAAAAACTTCATCATTTGGATGGGTATAATAATGAGTATAAAAGATTAAAATAAGAAAAATAACATGATAATTATTCTGTATATATTATATGACATCCAATTATATACACTTTTAATATCAGAAGAGTGATATTGTCTCTCATGCATACGTACGGATTACCGTCTCCCCGAACATAATGAGATTCATTCCCCATTGTATCCATTCAAGACTAATTTTCATTTGATGATTAAAAATAATGTTTAAATACTTAATATCATTCTGAATATGAATAAGATACATCCTATCCATAACAAACATTACTTATGTAACAAATCATATAAAGGAAAATGAATCAGTTAACACCTGAAATGATGATACTACTGAAATATCATTAACAAAGCAATATTAGAAGATCATATATGATATCATATTTATGTATATAGTTCTTTTATAATTTACTAACAATGATTTAACTATTTTACAGGAGGTTAACTTACCATCAACCAAGGAAAATTACAAGTTAAGGGTTAATTTCACAATCTCTTTATTATCTGATATTGATTTTACGTAAGTATCTACTATGACCTCTTTATCATCCACATCCATGTTTCTTAAAAATGTATTCCAAAACATTTTTACTATTTACTAAACTATGGGTTAAATTCATTTATACCCTTGTTTTACTTTTTATAAAATGGTTTGAAAGAAATATTTCCATCATTTCCAAATAAGTTACCTTATGACCTTTTCGACAAAATTAAGGTAAAAATGTTTTTTAACTTATACGGCAGGTGAAGTTATTTTCTGCCATTATAACATCGTTGAAGCTTCCCTTAAAATCTTATAAGAATATTTTCAAAATAAATTTTTTCTTTTATAATTATATGACTTTCAAATTAATTCAAAATAGAAAGAGATATTTCTCTAAAAAAGTTTTGATTTCATCTATGTCAACATCCTTCAATGAATTTTAAGATTAATTGAAGTTGATTTATTATGGTACAAAAATTCCATATTGTATTGAAGGTTTTATGATATGTTTGACTGTGGATGTGTTATTTTTAAACCATTCATGGTTTATGGAGAAATTATTTACATTTCTTATGCTAGTTTTAATACGAATGTTTATGTTATGTTTGAACCTTTTCATATGAGAAATGCATTGGACTTAGTAAGTGACGGGTGGAGCCTACTATAGCTCCTCGATGCATTGGTAGGTCTCATGAGACAAACTAGTGTCTTGGAATAAGGCCTTGACAAAATCTTATTTTTAGTCTTGGATCAAGGCCTTGACTATGTGGTTATGAAGTCTGGAATTTCGCATTCCATCATTATGAAAGTGGCTATTGATATTGCATGTGATTATTAGACTAGTAGAATATCCAAGTGAATAAGTAAATGGAATTATTTGGTTCATATTTTCCATATTATGCAGAAGTTTATGTTTAAAAGTGTAACACCCTGACCCTATGACTTTTTATTTTTTATTTTTCTCAGGATGCGAAGAAGTATATTATGACTGACCTACACAGATAGTCTATGGGATATGAGTGTGGCCTATGGAGACTAATTTGTTTGAGTTTTTAATTTTCTAATGTAATGTCAAAACTTATGAATGTATCTAGTATTTCCAAGGCTACTAAACTAACTGTTCTTTCAAAACTTATTCTTTTGTGATCATGCCATTGTTATGTAATAATGCACAGACTCTGGGTAACTAGGGTCAGGGTGTTACACTTTTAAACTTAAACTTCCGCATAATATGTAAAAGATAAATCAAATAATTCCATTTACATATTCAAATGGATATTCTACTAGTCGAATAATCACATGAAATATCAATAGCTAATTTCATAATGATGCAATGCATAATGGCAGACATCAAAACCACATAGTCAATGTCTCGGGCCAAGACTACAAATATTAATTTTTTCAAGGCCTTGTGCCAAGACAATAGATTGTCTCATGAGACCTACCGATGAATTGAGGAGATATAGAGGGCTCCACCCATCACTTACTAAGTCTAATTAATTCCTTATATGAAAAGGTTAAAACAAAATATAAACATTAGTATTAAAACTAGCATAAGAAATGTCAATACTTTTACCACAAACCATGAATGGTGTAAAAATAGAACATCCATAGTCAAACATAACTCATTCAACACAATATGGATGATTGTATTATAATAAATAAACCTCAATCAAGAATAAAATATAATTAAGGATATTGACATAGATGAAAGTAATCAGTTAAACTATTTGAGAGAATATCCCTTTTTTCTTGAAAACATTTAAAAGTCATGTTTTTTAGAAGGGTCCCTCCTCCAAAAGGCTGAGGCATTAATTCATAAAAATAGAAAGATTAAAAAAGGTGAAAATGAGATATTTTATTACGGTCATCCCTATAAAAAGGGATTAAAGCCTCAAAAAGAGTATCAGACCAGGTAATGAGTTCACCAACTCTAATGTTTGCAAGACCATACACAACCCTGTTCACCTCATGATAGACATGTGTGATGATGAAGTTGAGAGTTGAAAGGGTCTCCATGCATTGCCTCCACTTTGAAACGAGTCACCATGAGATATGAATTTCACCATTTCTGATGGCATGCGCAGTGGTAAAAGAGTCACTCTCAAGCCAGACATTAGTCCAACCATTTATTTCCCAAAAGAAACATCATGTATAATCCCAAGTAGCTTAGCCTCAAGAGAGCTTTTCATTCCACAAGAATCATAGAAAAACCCTTTGACAGAGTCATCATGATCCCTAAAGACCTCACCACAACCCAAAGGACCAGGAATCCCTTTATAGGCTCCATCCTAATTGACTTTAATCTAAAGGGGCATAGGGGGGGATCTAAAAAACCTCCATAGTACCCAAAGTAGGTCTGAAATTCCCTTTTACACCCAGATTTTTCAGAATTTTAAAATCCTGAATGTTGTTGTAGCATTCACCCGAACATACATCTGACATGTCCCTTATGGAGGCAAAAATCTCCATCAATGCAATCTTCAAGCAGCATAATTTCCCATTGTATAAAGAAGCATTTCGAAGCCACCAAATAGTATGTAGCACTTTAGCAACAGCCACAGAGAGGAATACCCGAATCAAAGTGTCCCATAACAATTTAAAACTTTTGAAAGTAATTTTAATTTCCAAACATTCATGTATATATAAATAAATCCTTAAAACCATTTTTAAAATATTGACATTAATGAGAAAGATTTAGAAGAATAAATCTTTAAAATATTTAAAATGATATTTTAGTTAAAGAGTTTCTAACAAAATGAGAGGCGCTTGAATGAAAATAATTTGGAATAACATTAATAAAAACTTTATAATATTATGATTATAAAGGGATTCATGATATAATATTTCAAAGGACAGTATATACACCATATAAAAGTGAATTGGCACATAACAACAAAGAAGTCCCAATGGAATGTAAATTGAGATGAAATACCTTATAATGATCTTATCGTTAGATTAAGGATAAATCAATGAAATAATTATGTGTTAAAAATATAAATACACTCAATATGATTGGATATTCAGTGTAAATCAATCATAGGACATTCACACATATTCTTTTAAAAACACAACCAATGACTTGGATGTTTAACTAAATGAATGGAAATTGAGTTAAGATTACCTTTATTCGGTTCATATCAATGACTTGAGAATTTATAAATGGTGTGATTATGTGTATAAAAATTATATTCATACAAAGGTTAGTAGAAGTTACTACATAAACAAAAAAATAGTTATTCCACATATAATCTTGGAGTAAAATAATCAATTAATTATGTGTAAAACCCAAAGAGTGGAAATTGAAATTAGAAATTCCATTACTGATTTGGTAACTTATGAAACATACACCCCATGAAATAAGGATAATACAATGAAGATTTAAATACACATAATTTAAATTATATTACACAAAGAATACAATCATTGTAAGTACATACACAACACAAAAGTAAACAGTGGAAAATATCACATGAATCTCACGGGAATAAAAAGTGAGGTGAAAACCACTTACCTTGTACTTTTCCTTAGTTGAGGGTAAGTTAACCTCCTATGTAATGGTTAAATAATTGATATTAAATTATAAAAGAACCACATACATAAATATGATATCATATATTATCCATTAATATTTCTTTGTTAATAATATTTCAGTAGTATCATTGTTTCGGGTGTTAACTGATTCATTTTCCTTTATATGTTTTGTTACATAAGTCATGTTTGTTATTGATAAGATGTATTAGATTCATATACATAATTATATTAAGTTCTTAAAAATTATTTTTAATCATCAAATGAAAATTATTTTTGAATGGTTACGATGGGGAACGAAATCTCATCGCGTCATGGAGAGGGTAAGTTGTACGTACGCACGAGCGACAATATCATTATATTAGTAGTGAAATCAAATATAATTGGATGGAATAATATGTAAACAAAATAATTAAAATTTTAAATTTATTATTTAAATCAATTATACTCATTATTATACCCATCCAAATAATGAAGTGTTGAATAACAAACTACACCATGGCTTGGAGACGGTAAGTCGTACGTACGCACATATGGTGACTTTGTCATTCATAGGATGGATAGAATAATGAATATGGTTGTAACATATTTATAATAACATATCAGTATATATAACGTACTGGAGTTATTATTTTAGTAGGGAAACAACAAAGAAATAGGAATTGGAAGAAGAAAAGAACTTTAAAATAGGTGATGAAGTAATTACATCTTCTTCAGGTGTTTCCTTTCGATTTGAACAAAAAGGCTCCTTAGTTTGGATTTCTGATCAATTTGAGTCCTCTTGGTTGACTTTAGGTTAGTTTGGAGGATATTTTAGCAAGATGTTTCTGAGCCAAATGTCTTTGGAGATGTGAATTTGAGAGAAGGGGAAGTACCCTTTTATAAGAGAAGTGAGGGGCGCTTTAGGAAAATCTTGAAATATTATTGTATTATAAAATAATTATCAGTTTCTAACAGCTCAAAATGGATTTATTTCTATTATAAGGTGGGTATCAGTCTAAAAAATCTCAACCAATAGGTTTTAGACAAGTTTAGGTTACCATATTAAACTTATTGTTTAGATTTAACTCTTAGTTAAATATTTTAACTTTTAGCATGTATTCTTCTATTCTTACACTATAGGGTTAATAAACATTCTATAAAATGCCAAGAGAAATTAAAGTGGTTAATTAATGACATATACAACATTATATAAGTCCTCTGGATGAAAATTATATTTTTAGAAATATTATATCATTTAATAAAATAGTTTTCGGTTTAAAAACACATTTATGTCAATTTTGACACTATTTAGTATTTGGTTTTTTTGAAAGTCATAAAAACAAGATTAATTCAAAAAAAATTATTGATTCATCCATAAAATGTCATATTAACCTATAAAAGTTTTTTAATGCATCAAAAGTCTCAATTTACATTTATTTTAATATTTATAATATCATTTATTTTAATCATTCATTAATAAGATAATTATTGCCTCATCATTGTGTCATAAATAAATTTAATTATATAATGTCTAAAATTTATAAATAAAATACCATGATGTGGAAAATATTTTTATCTTTCAAATGAATATTTCTTTTTGAATTTATCTTATTTATAACCCCATATTGAAAATGGTTTAGTTATTAAAATCTGAATTTAACACTTTTAACTCTTCTTTAAATAAAATATAATAAATGTCCTAATGTAATCCAAATGGATAAAAAAAGAATTATATTTTTTTCCTAAGGTTTATTTTGGTAGAAATAAACTTATCCTATAGAATTAGGGCATGTTTTGGGATAATTATAATATCATTTTTACCTTTAATTACCCTATTTACTTTTAATCGTGGTAAATAAAATTCAAAAGTTACAATTCACAAAAAATTATTTTCATCCAATTGAACCAAATTTTAATTAATTATGTCAACCATGCCTCTAAGTGTTTTGAAATTCAATTCACATAATTGGTAAAATTATGTTTTATATAAATTTGCAAATGTGCCTAGAAGGTGGGTAAAAGACGGTACAAAGTTCACTAAAATTTTATATAACTAATCTTATAATAAAATGACTTCAATGAATTACATTGTACTAATATAGGTATTATGTACCTATTTTTACATTAAAATAAATTTAAATAAAAATAATAATTATTTAACTAAAAAGTTTATTTTAAAAAATAACGCGGTGTTTTTCACTATTCATCAAAAATTGGATGTTTACAGAAAAATACAAACAATTTACCCCAAGCCAATTTAAATATTCAAAATTCAAAAATGATTTCTATTTTACCAAATTCAAAACATAGAGGTTTTATTAATTAATTTAAAAATAATTCTCGTTGTCAAAACCAGAAAGCGGGTTTTTGAGAAATAAAAACTATCAAAAGATTGATATGTGTTTATGTCAAATTTAAATGTAAAATTACTTGCAATGACCAAAATTGGATTAAATGATAAAAATATAATATAATTATAATTAAAAACCATTCAAATTTATAATTTAACACTATAAATTATTTTGATCAAAAATTTTGTTTTTAATAAAAATTTAGTATTTTTCACTATTCATCAAAATATGAAAGTTATCAAAAAAGCACTAAAATTTTATCCAAACTAAATTTTTATTTCCCGATTCTAAAGAAGAATTTTATTTTACAAATTTAATATATAAAAGGTCCAAAAATTGTATTTAAAAAGGGTTCTCCATTAAAAGCCTATAAAATTTCATTTTTTGAAAAATACTTCTTTTATCTGAAAAATTGAATTTGTTCTTATATTATGTCTAATAAACACATAATATGGATGTTAAAATTATATGGAGTATATAAAATTCAAAATTTAGTTAATACTATTCATAACCGGTTTTTGAACGGCTAGTTTGGTAAGTCATGGTGCGCTCGAACTCTGTGTTGCGTGTAGCAGAAGCTATTGAATTACTTTAAAGAAAATAACATACTATGAAATATTGGGGTGTAACATTATTTACCCCTTTTGGAAATTTCATCCTTGAAAATTTAAAATTGGTCTTTGGAACTTCATTGAAAGTCCCACGTCGGAAAAATAGTCCATTAAACTATCACTTTACAAGAAATAAAGAGAAGTACAAAGGTCTCCCGAGATAACCCATACTATGATTCCATGTAGGAAAACATGGATATGAAAGATAAAATATGTGTCATGTTCGGATGGAGAGTGATATAAAATATGATCAAGATAAAGTTAAAAACAAGAAAACCACAAACTTGTGATGGGTTAAAGAATTATTGGTTTCACAGTAGGAAATGTAAACAGACAACGTTTTTGTTTTAAGTTCCATTTTATAAAGTTGGGGAATTTATTTATGAGACTGACTAAGAACATAAAGATATATACTTACTTTTCAAGTAGAGTGTCATCTTTTAATAGATTTCTACCACTAACTCATGTTTTCTCCAAACAATGAGTATTCAATATGTCTTGGTCACACCTGAAGTGCTAGAGTCAACTTCTAGAGAATGACATAATCCACAGAATATGAACTATATATTTACCTTGTTTTTAGAGATTAACCAAAACTAAAATGGTTAGTACAAGATCAGCTGATCCTCAAAATGGATAATCCTTTATAGAAAGAAATACTAATCTTAATTTCCAAAATTAAACAAATAGTACCCAAAGTTCAATAAAGACCATTCAATAAACAATTGTCCTCAAAATTCTTCAAAATAATCCAAACTAAGTTTGAAACCCAAAAGTCAGAAGGATTTGATCACATAGTCTTCCATGATAAATCTTAACATTTACCTCCAAATAACATTGAATACTCTTAAAATCACATACTTAAAGGTAATTAACCTAATAACATATTATCTATGGTAGGTTAATCATTTCCATGAATAACATAAACTACTATAAGTCCAAAATAAAAACATAGATTCTTCCAAAATAAAAAAACCGCCATTACTCTTCAAATTAAATCCTATAGTATTCTATTTTCCTTAGGTATATTGTGTTCCCAAAAGAGAGAACGTCTACCAAAACACAATTTATCACTTAATCACCAAATCATTTTCCTATACAATTCATATCAATTTGATAAATCATAAGTTCCCAAAATCAACATATTTTTTATCCATAAAATATTCTAACTAAAAATAATTAGTCATACTAACCAGGGACTTCTCGTAGTCCAGTGGTAGGAGATAAATCCCTGTCACACTTTGGTTGTGGGTTGGATTCCCATAGATTTGTCTGACACAATATGTTGTCACATGGTTTATGTGTTCTCCTTTTTCAAAAACTATATAATTTTATAACATTCCAAAAAAATCAGATAAATTCCTCAAAAATAACAATAACATATTTTAACCACAAATGTTTTCTCATACATCACATTTTCATCCCAAAAGCAAAAACCTATAATTGCCTCAAATTCAAGGATCATATAAACCCAAATTATTATTTATAACTATATCCACAAAAGAAAATATAATTCTTCCTCAAATAATATTTTCACATAACAAAATTCAGGGTTACACATACAAGAGAAAAGTATTCAAAAGTAATCACATCAATAAAGAGCATTAATACTTTTATACATTTCTCCATGCATTTATTTCAACATAGGTTCTTACTTAACATAGAGGTTATCCTATAGAATAGGGAATTGCTTCATGTGATGCCCAGGACCCCTACATTTACAGAAAATGACTATAAATGGATTCTTAGGATCATTTTTATTTTCTTCCATAGTACTCTTCAATTTTCCTCAGCAATTCTTTACTTTATGTCCTTCTTTCCCAAACATAAATCATTTCTTTGCTCCATTGAGACACTTTTCTGGGTGTTTCCTTCCACATTTCTTTCGTGATATAAATTGAGATATCTATTCTCCATGGTCTCCATTACTGGAGCTCTTATTATTCTCCGCCTTTCTCTTCTTTGTTGAGTTCATGAGTTGGTTAATGTATATGTTATTTATCTTATTTTTGGAAAATTGATTCAGCTAGAAGAAAATATCTTTTAAACCTATCAACATTCCATTTCATTTCTCATTTCCACCCCCATGACCTCCTTTTACATCATGTTCCATGTTACTCTCACTTCCTTGGAATCCATCCATTGACTAAAACTACAAATCATAGTGTGAGTAACAATAGTCAAAAAATCATTTAGAGAATATCATGACACATTATTTTCAATCTAAAACACATTAGGATTAAACATGGTTATATATTCTCATATTATATTAAAATCCTTCAAATAAATTTGTAAATAAAATATAAATTATCCTACGAATATCCCCTGAGAGTGTCAAACCAGGTGCACAGTAAGGCCCGTTGTCGTGTACCAGGATACCCCGAGTCAAGCCTGAAACTCCTTGTCAGAGTTTTCACTCCTAGGTACATATGTTCCAAAACCACATCCACTTATAGTATCTATAAAGGGATGTATTTCTTGGAAAACCCACATAATATTTACATTTCCAAACAATTTTGGATGTTCTTCTATACTAATCATCAAAGTCTATCTTGGGGTAATGTTCTCTAATCAGAGTTTTTCGAAATCTACTTTCCAAGGATTGTACTAAAATTCCTCTGACACCAAGTGAAAATCCCCGACTCTAGTTACCCAGAGTCGGTGCATTATTACATAACATTGGGATGATCACAATGGATCAAGTCCGGAAATACCAATCAGTTTAGTAGCCATGGAAGTACTGGATACATATATAATTTTTACATTACATTATGAAGTAAATAAACTTTGTGTCCCCTTTGAACACACTCATATCCCATAGCGTATCCTTGTAGTTCAATCATAATATACTTCTTCACATACTAGGAAAAATAAAACATAAGAAAGGGTTGAGCTTAGATGCTCAGTACGGATAAAAATATAGTGGAAACTATCATAAGAAAACATAAACATTTAAGGAAATGTATAAGACTAAAATACAAGATTTTAAACATAAACTTCGGCATAATATAGAAAAGATAAATAAAATAATTCCATTTACTTATTCACATGGATATTCTACTTGTCTAATAATCACATATAATATCAATAGATAATTTTATAATGATAGAATGAAAAATGTCAGACATCATAACCACATAGTCAAGGCCTCGTTCCAAGACTACAAATAATAATTTTGTCAAGGCCTTGTGCTAAGAAAATAGTTTGTCTCATGAGACCTACCGATGCACCGAGAAGCTATAGCAGGCTCCACCTTCTATTTACAAATTCCAATTCATTCCTTATATGAAAATTTTGAAACAAAATCTAAACATTCATATTAAAACTATCATACGAAATGTCAATACTTTAACCACAAACCATGAATGGTATAAAAACAGAACATCCACAGTCAATCATAACTCATTCAATAAAGTATGGAAGATTTTATTATAATAAATAAACCTCAATCAAGAATAAAATACAATGAAGGATATTTACATAGATTAAAATAATTAGTAAAACTATTATATATAAATATCCCATTTATTTAAGAACATTTGAAAGTTACATTATTTACCAACGAAGTCCTCTAAAAGATATTTTTGAATCAAAGTGTCCCATAACACTTGGAAACTTTTGAAAGGAATTTTAATTTCAAAACATTCATGTCCATATAAATAAATACTTAAAACCATTTTTAAACCATGGACATTAATGTGAAATATTTAGAAGAATAAATATTTAAAATATTTAAAATGATATTTTAGTTAAAGAGTTTCTAACCAAATGAGAGACGCTTGAATACAAATAATTGAGTTATAACATTAATCAAAAATTTATAATATTATTAGAATAAAGTTATTCATGATATAATATGTCAAAGGATAGTATATACACCATATAAAAGTGAATCAGTGCATAACAACAAAGAAGTCACAATGGAATGTAAATTGAGATGAAATCCCTTATAGAGACTATGCCCTTAGATTAAGGATAAATCAATGACATAATTATGTGAAAAAAATATAAATACACTCAATATTATTGGATATTCAATGTAAATCAATCAAAGGACATTCACACATATTCTTTTAAAAACAAATCTAATGACTTGGATGTTTAACTCAATGAATGGAAATTGAGTTAAGATTACCCTTATCACATTCATATCAATGACTTTAGAATTTATCAATGGTTTCATTGTGTGTATCATAAGTATATGCACAAAAAAGGGTAGTGGAAGTTACTACATAAATAAATAAATAGTGATTCCACACATAATCTTGGTGTAAAATAATCAATGAAGTATGCATAAAACCCAATTAGTGGACATTGAAATTAGAAATTACATTACCGATTTGGTAACTTACGAAACATACACCCAATTAAAGAAGGATAATACAATGAAGATGTAAATATACATGAATTAAATTATATTACACAAATAATATAATCATGGGAAGTACATACACCACACAAAAGGAAATATTGGAAAATATCGCATAAATCTCACAGGAATAAAAAGTGAGATGAAAACCCCTTACCTTGTACTTTTCCTTTGTTGAGTGTACATTAACCTCATGTATAATGGTTAAATATTTTTTATTAAATTATAAAGGAACAACATACATAAATATGATATCATATATGATCCTTTAATATTTCGTTGTTAATATTATTTCTGTAGTATTATTGTTTTAGGTGTTAATTGATTCATTTTACTTTATTTTTTTGTTTCATAAGTCATGTTTGTTATGGATAGTATGTATTTGATTCATATATAGAATGATATTAAGTTCCAAAATATTATTTTTAATCATCAAAGGAAAATTATTCTTGAATGGTTATGATGGGGAACGAAATCTCATCGCGTCTGGGAGACGGTAAGTCGTACGTACGCACGAGAGACAATATCATTCTACTAGTGGTGAAGTAGTATGTAATTAGATGGTATATTATATGAAAATAATAATTAACATGTTATATTTATTATTTACATAAATTATACTCATTATTATACCCATCCAAATAATGAAGTGTTGAATAACAAACTACACCACGACATGGAGACGGTAAGCCATGCGTACGCCCGTATGGTGACTTTGTCATTCATAGGATGGATATAATTATTAATATGGTTGTACCATATTTATAATAACATCTAAGTATGTATAAGGTACTAGATTTATTATTTTAGTATATAAAAAACAAAGTAATAGGAAGTGGTAGAAGAAAAGAACTTTGAAAGAGGTGATGAAGTAATTACCTCTTCTTTGGGTGTTTCCTTTTGATTTGAACAAAAGGGCTCCTTAGGTTGGCTTTATGATCAATGTGAGCCCTATAGGTTAAATTTAGGGTATTTGGGGGGATATTTTAGCAGGGTTTGGACGAGCCAACTGGCTTCGGAGTTATGAATTTGAGGGAATGGGAAGTACCATTTTATAAGAGAGGTGATGGGCACTTTAGAAAAAGATTGAAATATTATTTTATTATAAACTCATTGTCAGTTTCTAGTGGCTAAAAATGGATTTATTTCTAGGATAAGGTCTGGATGGGTCTAAATTCTCTCAACCAATAGGTTTTAGACATTTTTAGGTCACCATATTAACCTTATCATTTAGATTTAACTCTTAGTTAAATAGTTTAACTTTTACCATGTCTTCTTGAATTCCTACACTATAGGGTTAGTAAACTTACTATAAAATTCCAATAAAACCTCAAGTGGTTCATTAATGACATATATAACATTATTTAAGTCCTTTGGATGAACCATATATTTTTATTAATATTAAATAATTTAATAAAATAGTATTGGTGTTAAAAATTCATTTATGTCAATTTTGGCAATATTTAGTATTTGGTTTTTGGGAAAGTCATAACAACATTATTGCTTCAAAAAAATCATTTAATCAACCCTAAAAAAGCCATATTAACCCAGAAAATTCGTGGAATGCATCAAAATTCTCAATTTACATTTATTTTAATATTTATAATATCAATTATTTTAATCTTTCATTAGTAAGGTAATTACTGCATCATTATTGTGTCATAAATAAATTTAGTTATTTAATGTCTAAAAATTATAAATAAAATAACAAGATGTATAAAATCTTATTATATTTCAAATTAATATTTATAATCTAATTTATCTTATGAATAACCCTATATTAAAAATTATTTAGTTATTAAAATTTGAATTTAACACTTTTAACTCTTCTTTAAATAAAATATAATAAATTTCCTAATCTAATCCAAGTGGATAAAAAAGATTAATATTTTTTTCCTAAGGTTTATTTTGGTTGAAATAAAGTTATCCACTAGAATTTGGACATGTGTTTGGGTAATTATAATATCCTTTTTACCTTTAATTATCGTATTTACTTTTAACCGAGGTCAATAAAATTTAAAACAAACTATTCACCAAAAAATTATTTTCATCATATTGAAAACAATTTACACACTTATGTCAACCATGTATCCATAATTTTTTAAATTCAATTTAAAAAAGATGTAAAATTACGTTTTATGTAAATTTGCAAATGTGCCTATAAGGTGGGTAAAAGACGGTAAAAAGTTCAGTAAAATTTTATATATCAAATCTTATTATAAAATCACTTAAATGAATTACATTAGACTAATATATTTATTATTTATATATTTTTATTTCAAAATAAATTTAAATAAAAATAATAATTATTTCAATAAAAAGTCAGTTTTAGATAATTACGTAGTGTTTTTCACTATTCATCAAAAATTGAATGTTTTCATAAAAATAACAAAAATTCACCCAAAGATAAGTTTGATATTATAAATTCAAAATTGATTTCTATTTTACCAAATTCAAAACATATAAGTTGTATTGATTAATTTAAAAATAATTCCCATTGAAAAAACTAGAAAGCGGGTTTTTTAGAAGTAAAAACTATCAAAAGATTGATATCTGTTTATGTTCAGTTTAAATGTAAAATTACTTCCAGTTACCAAAATTGGATTAAATAATAAATATATCATATAATTATAATTCAAAACCATTCAGATGTATAATTTAACACTCTAAATTATTTTTATTAAAAAAGTTTTCTATAATTAAAATTTAGTATTTTTCACTATTAATCAAAATATGAAAGTTTTCAGAAAATCACCGAAAATTTATCCAAACTAAATTTTTATGTCCCACTTATAAATAATAAGTTTAATTTTTCATATTGAATATATAAAAGTGTCAAATATTGGATTTAAAAAGGGTTCTCCATTAAAAGGGGTTAAAATTGCACTTTTTGGAAAATACTTCTATTATCTAAAAAATTGAATTTGTTATTATATTATGTATAATAAACACATAATATGGATGTTAAAATTATATGGAGTATATAAAATTAAAATTCAGTCAATACTATTCATAACCTCTTTTTGAACGGCTATTTTGGTAATTCATGGTGCGCTCGAACTCGATGTTGGGTGTAGTGCAAACTCTTGAATTACTTTGAAGGAAATAACTTACTATGAAATCTTGGGGTGTTACACCAAATATTTTTTTAACTTTTATTTTAAATTGAGAGATGAATTTTAATACCTTGGTTTTGTATGTAATCACCATAAGTCGTGTCATCCTATTGAAATTATCAATAAATAAGATATAGTGCATTTTCTATCTAATTCTTTAGGTGACATTGGCCCAAAAACATATTCATGAACTAAAACAGGTAACCTTAATGATTTTACTTTCATTATCCTGTAGGTTTTTCAAAAAATCTTTCCCTTTTGATGTGAATCACCTGTGTGTGCATCATCACATGTTTGTTTGGGAAGGTTTCACGAACTATCATTCTTGACCAAAATTTTCAAATATTTTTGGCCCAAATAGATAAGCCACAGGAAACACAACCTATTTTAAAATTCTTTGGATAGAATGCAAAAATTATCCCCACAAATAATGTAAAAAAATTACCTTGGTATGTTTGCCTTTAAAAACCACTAAACCATCTCTTACATTAACAATTCTTGTCTTCTTGTTTAATTTTACCACATGTTTCGAGTAATATGGTTGGATTATGATAATTGGATTGTAACTAAGACATTTAACTAAGATAAAATCCATAAATATTTGGTATTTTCCACCAAACATAGATTTTTTCTAGAAATAATATTCAATCCTTCTATATTGCTGAATAAAACAACACCGTTGTGGGCAATGAAAAATTTAATGCCACACACTTTTCAGCATAAATCATGATGTGATACTCACTTTGACAACACATGTAAAGTTTGAGTAATAATGTGTCTCCATACTAGAAGAATAATCATATTATATTTCCGTGTTCTATAAGATTTCTCACACATGGAGGGATAAATATTCCTCAGAAATACTTCCCAATCTAGTGGTGTGTTGGTGAGAAACTCCCTCCGCGAGTAGGTTATGAAATTATCAAATTTCTTATAAAAAGGTGTTAATTCCTTAAAACCAATTTTCAGAGTATTTAAATAATATTTTAGAATCATAAAACATGTTTATAGTGTGTATACTCCATATCTAGGGGCATATTTGTCTTTGCAGGCTTCAATTTGACTACTCACAGAGCCCAAAAAGACTTACGAATAAAAAGTCATGGTCATTAGAAGTTAGGAATTTGTCATAAAGGAATTTGAGATCACGCATAGCTCCATCATGAAACTCTATCACCATATCATGAAAGTAGAATCTTGCATGGACCACATATGTGAATAATCCTACGAGGAATAGCCTATATGAACCATCTGTGTAGTGCACTTATGTGACCAAGCCTGTGTCGCACACCTACGTGGCCACTATAGTGATATTTTTACATGAATGACCAACTTGAACAAACCATATACACAAGTGAACTTCATGAACTGACTCCTTCACCCAGGGTCCCTAGAATTCCTATAAATAGAAACCTTAGTCTCCTCATTTGACATGACTAGAAGATAAAGATTCATCCCAAATCTCTACTCACCAAAGTACTTCACTAAAGTCCCACAAACCTTCAAGTAGTCTCCTAAACCTACCAAAAAAGAGGGAACTAGTAATTTACATTGGATTTGAGCTCATAAAAGGCCTAGGAAAACTAATTTCTTATGTGAGGATTAGCCCCCTAGTCTTATGATACTAGGTTGAAGGTCCCTTGATTGGATCAAAACTTGGGTGTCAGTTGTCTAAGAGAACCTAAAGAGACCCTTGGAGATCATAGGATTGAATCAACCAAGTATGGTATCCTAGGTGGTTCTTCACCCAATAAGTCAATTTCGGCTCACCTAGGCAAGATCTTACTAGCCTACCCAAGTATCATCTGGTTCATTCTAGACTTCCAATGAATTATCTAGGTGAGGCCATGTCAATCTCTCCCAAGAAATACCCATGTGAGGTCACAACATGCTTTCCTAGTAATCACCTGGGTGAAATCCTCTCAAGCTTCCCAATCAATATCTGAGTGAATTCAAAGCTCCCTCAACCAGGAATCACTAAGGATAATCAGCCTCTAACTCACCCAGTTATCACTAGGTTGAAGTTCCCTCTTAAACATATATCATATCCTCAATGATAGGGAACATGTTTCCTTGGTACCCCCATTCGAGGGGAACCAAATCAAGACCTATATCAAGTCCCCTAGACATGTATGGTCAAAGCATAGGACACCTAGGAATTCCCTATAAATCATTCACTACTGGAAATTTGGGCTATAGCCACGGACCTATAGCCACGGTTTTATAAGTCTGTGGCTATAGCTTGGTTATACCCACGGTTCAATTTTCATCCGTGGCTACACATTTGCGTTTCGTTTTTTTTTTGATTCCTATCGGGCTCCTCCTTCCCCGATTTGAAACCCTCATCACGACACCCTGCACCCCTCGATGACCTCTCCTCCCAATGACCTCTCCTCCTTCCCCAATTTGAAACCCTCATCTCGCCAGCTTCGGTTCCTCCACTCCCGACGACCTCTCCTCCTTCCCCGATTTGAAACCCTCATCGCGCCAGCTTTGGTTCCTCCAGCCCTCATTGCGGTTCCTTCATCCACAATGGTGAATTCTCCAATCACGGCTCGGCTTCTCCATTCGGGGTTTCTCCATCCCTCGTGTGGTACTCCCCTCCTCCATACCCTTATTTGGGTGTTCCTCATCCATTCGGTGCATCGGCCGAAGGGTTCCTCCCCTCCTCCACACCCTGTCGGTGCATTTTCTATTTTGTGTCTCCTTCTTTGTGGGTTCTTTGAAAAAAATTTACAGTATTTATTATGTATGATTTTTATAAATGCATTACATCTCATCTTTCATGGAAGTGATCCATTATTTTTAATCTCAATCATATAAGTCCAGCTTATATGTTCGGGGATCATAATAAATCAAATATTGGGAAACATTAAAAGGAAAAATAACCCGTATCACATTTACCTAACCAATGAGGTCTAATGATTGTCCAAGATCTATCATGAGTTAGATGGAAATCCCTAGTAAAATAATGAGTCTTATAATCTAAAAATAAATTAAAAAATGACTCCTTCTAGATTTATCATTGAGGAATAGGTGTATGATGGTCATTAGTATCTTCAAACATAGTTGAATAAGGAAGATCAAAGACCCTACCATGGGCAGTATCATCTCTAAAATGTGTAATAGATTTGGATTTTGAGAAGATGAACTCCTAACATCCTAAATTCCTGCTAATTATAATAATTTGTAATCTATGAATGTATGGCCACAATTTATATTCTTTTAATCCACCAAGGTGTAATACCAAAACTCACTTAGGATCCCTTAGTTCAGACTTATTATTTTTAATGTGGGATTAATAAGTATACTCGATGATAGATAATTGTTAATAATTAGGTGAATTACCATTATATGGTTCAACTAAGGGTTTATAATGATTATCATAAAATGAGAACCATTTAATTAGGTACACTATCATATTGGTATATTCTTCCTAAGATTATTTGGGAAGCCCAAAGAATTCACAATGATTCAGAATCACTCATGAATGGTATCATTAATTATTTTATCAAATCCATTCTATTAGAGAGTATTTTTAATATTTTGGTGTCATGTTATTCATTTAGTTTGGAAAAAATATGCAAAATTAGTAGAGAAGTACTCCAAACTATTATCTATTATCACGACTATTGTCAAATTTCTAACTTTATTTTTAACAAGGTTTTCTATTTTTAATGATTTCTAAAACATATTAGTTTTTAGTGTAGAGAAATAATTACTTTCCTAGAGTATACATATATGAATGTAACAATATAAAAAATCAACCATAGGATGTGGTTCTAGAAGGAACCCATAAAATTGGATGGATATGCTCAAATGGTTTAGAAGAAAGGAATACCTACAAAAACTACTCCTAAAAGACTTACCTTTGATATAATATCTACAAAATATGATATTTCTTGGTGTAAAATTTTACAATATCCCTTATTTACTAACATCCTTTATGTTCTAGGGGAAAACAATACCCAATCATCAATGTCATTACATGGTATTACACCACCAATCTACCTTGAATTGGTATTCTCATTCTATAAATATAGCTTATTAACTAGATATTTATTAATTTTAGATATATATCCCTTGAATATTTTAGTCCATTCATATTAATATCTAAAGAATTTTTTTGTAGAGATCACCAAGGGAAATCAGGTTTCTGTGAATGTATGAGACCCAACTAACATATAGAGGGTGATGATTGAATGTTCATATAATTCTATAAGAACATAAAAAATTACTTAAACCTTATACATACTACTATTCCTTAAGATTACATCTCCCTCTACTCTCTCAACTAACTTAGGGAAAGACTATCAAGAAGGAACCACATTGACAAGGATGACTGAACCTAGAACCCACTCATCAGTTAGTGTATGTTGAGAAAAATTTATAACTTCTGTTGTATCAAAATCCAGAATCAACAAAAAGTGATCAAACACAAGGTTCTTGAGCCTTAATTTTTTTCAGATACTCTAAAATCAGGTATTCTATGCCTAGTCTTACTATTTTCGTAACACAGTACTTTCCAATCCCTGTACATTAACCTTGATTTGAGATGGTTAATTCTATTTCCTTTTTTATATACCATATTCTTAGTTTTTATATTTAGGTTGTGGTCTCTATCTAGGGAATAGAATCTCAAACTAACCCATTATTTTGGGTTTAGAATGAAACTCGCTAGAAAGAAGGGCATATTTTACCTCTCCAATATTTAGTTTGTGTCAACCATATATTATTGTTTCTACTAATGTGGTGTAAAAATATAAAGGATAATGTAAAATAATATTTGCTTATTCTTCTTCATCAATAATCAAATTTATGTTGCAATAATAAATATTTTTTTAAATTCATCCAAATTTGATTTAATATAAACATTAAAATTAATCTTAAAATTAAACATATGTTCTTTCATTTAAATTATACCAAAAAATGTGTTTTTCAAGAAATGATTCTCTTTTTTATGTCATATACTACTATTGGTATATTAAAAATAAACTTTCCAAAGGTCATTGTCACCAAGAGAGAGTAATATAGAACTACATGCCATAACAAGGATTTTAGTAGAGATGTATTGATAAATAGTAGTGGTTTTTTGCATCAGTAGATTGTGTAAAAATTAATTTATTTAGGACATATAAGGAATCTATGATTCCATGTTGTTCTAACATGGACCTTATCATAATTTTCCACAAAATAAAATCAATATCACCTTCAAACTATTTGATTTCATACTTATTTGAATCCATGAAACTTTATGCCTTATACTTCAAGTGCCTTTTTAACAATGGATGTTTTGGGAATTGACTAGTCTTGGGTTGATTGAATTCTATACCGTCTTAGAGATTGGATATTTGGAGGATCATTCTTCTAAGTACCGACAAAAATACAAAAATAGGATTTCATATTGGCATTTAGATGATAGTTATTTTATAATCGACATAAAAAAAATTAATGAAAGTTATTTAGATAATCAATGTTAAATGGATTTTACCAATGGGTTTTAATGATTCTTATCTACTCATTGCTCTTGCAAGAATTCCCAAGCTAAATTATTCTATACCTACCATGTGAAGGTTAAAATCCAGTTATTCTACACTAGTAATAATTCTCAACATCTTTGATTGGTTTAATTATTCTATATTCATTATAATGAATTTACTTTGTGGTGTAAAGTTTTATCGAGTTGTAATCACTCAACTCACATAAGGTTGTGCCTCCATCAAAAGGTAGTGTATTGGTTATGCTACCCTAGGAAAAAATTAGTTCTTAGGTTCTAATTTATCCCTAAAAAATGTAGGTGTTTGGGTTGTTCCTTCAAGTGTGAAAAAGGTAAGTTGGTTTGTTTTGGTTGTTGGGTATGATAAAAGAAGATTATAAAGAGTTTTCAATCTCCTTCACCATGATGTAGTGTTATACTCCATGATTAAAAGTCAACAATGGAATGACGTCGTGTCCTTACACTATGGTATATGATATGGTTTATATTTTCCATCATCTACCACTAATCAATGGGGTACGGGGTAAGGAATAAAAGAAAACTGAGAAAAATCACTAAACAACTAAACCACACTAGAAATTCCCAAGGATTTTATTAGAATTACAACAATGTAGAGTAGGGTAGGATAAAAGTTAGAGTGGGGGACTATTGCGGTATACAATTACTCATAACATTGATAGCACTTCACCACCCATCCATACAATAATTGAAATGGACCACTAAGGTGATGTGGGTATCTTCATTCACGTATTTGACCCAACAGTTCATAGATACGAGCAAGGGTGGGAACAACCAAGTTGATGGGATATCCCTTTTCTAAGGTGACCACCATCATTATTGTATAGGTTCAGACACTAGTTATTATTCTCATATTCTTACCATTGTAATTCTCAGAAAATTCATTAATATTAATGCTAGGTATATGATATGGTTTATATTTTCAAAATGTCTCTAAATTTCAATAAATCTTTGTAGATTTAATACGAAACATCACAACTCATTATGAATTAACCCAAACACTTTTGGGAATTGATTATTATTATCTCTTATATTTCATATAAACTCTTTTTACTATAATAAATCCTCATCCTTGGAACTTATGTATGGCTATTCGTGAATTTTTATAATTTAAAACATTTATGAATTCCCTAAACTATAATTTTAATATATTTGATATGATTTTTTTATTAACTTTTTATTGATGATTACATAATATATTATGAAACAATACATATAATGTTAAGTCATTTTCTTGATTATTTATTTAATGTATGTTTATCTTCCTCAGAATGGATAGATACTGGATGTACAACATTGATCGGATCACTGATGAATTTCAGAAGGAGTTACAATATTTTTTGGAATTTTCATTCACTAATGATTCAGATAGCGGATTGATTCAATGCTCATGTTTTGATTGTGTTGGAAGACCATGGTTAACTCATGAGGAAGTCAGTTACCATATCACTAAATTTGGTTTCCAAAAAAAATTATCATGTGTGGTATCATAATGGAGAAAAAGCTCAAGTGTTGAATGACATCGATTCAGCGGAAAATATTGGTATGAAAAATCTGATTTTTGATCGGTTTCCTTTTGTTTCTGAAGCATGCCCCTCATGAAGACCAGTGCAAGAGGAAATTAATACTGGAACACAGTTCTCAACTATTAATCAAGATGATGATGTTGATAGTGTTAGAAATCTGATGGAAGTTGCAAATACCCCAGTATATCAAGCATGTGAAAAAATGAGCAAACTTGGGTTTTTAATGCGATTATATCATGGGAAAACAATGTATGGATTTAGTAATACTTCGGTCGACTATCTCCTTACATTTATTAAGGATTTACTTCCTGATGATGCATGTATTCTAGAAAATGATTACATGGCATCAAAGTTGGTTGAAAAATTTGGATTTTCATCCAGTAAGATTCATTCTTGTCTCAAAGACTGTTGTTTGTTCTGGAAGGAGACTGCAGACTTGAGTCAGTGAAAACAGTGTGGCACATCAATGTGGAAGACTAATAAATATGGATCTCAATCTTGCATACCATAGAAAGTGATGTGTCACTTACCTTTAATTCACAGGCTTCAAAAAAATTATGTCAGAACAAATGGAAAAGAATATGAGATGGCATGAAAATGAAAGAAATAAAGATAACGATGAAATAGTGCATCCTACAGGTGGGTTGTCTTGGAAGAAATTTGATAGGTTACATCCTGATTTTGCAGCCGACCCACGAAATGTTAGATTGGGATTATCCTGTGATGGTTTCAACCCATTTCTCCAAATGCATATTGCACACAGTACTTGGCCTGTTTTCATTCACATTTATAACTTTCCTTCATGGATGTGTATGAAGGGGCCGTTCACTATCCTGAGTATATTGATATCTTGACCCAGTGATCCTGTAAATTATATTGATATATACTTTCAGCCATTAATAGAGGAGTTAAAAGAGCTTTGGATTGTTAGTGCACAAGGGTATGATGCATTCAGAAATGAGTACTTTATGTTTCGTGCAACTTTTTTATGGACGATAATTGATTTCCCTGCCTACAGAATGATGTCGGGTTGGAGTAATAAAGGGAAATTATCCTGTCCTATTTGTATGAAAAATACATGTTTCTGAAGATTAAAGTTTCGATGAACTTTCAGCTTCATAGGGAATTGACGTTTTCTACCAATGGATCAACCATACAGAAAAAATCAGAGATAGTTCAATAATGCCATTGAGACAGATGAGACACCTCAACGAATGTCAGGGACTGATATTGTTAAATAAATTGGTGATTTGAATTATGTTCTTGGAAAAAGTCAATCAAATATCAGAAAGCGAAAGCATGCAAATTCGAATTCCAAAAGCAATTAGAGAAAGAAAAGCATATTCTTTGAGTTGCTGTATTGGTCACCGAATTTATTACGTCATTGTTTCGATGTAATGCATATCGAGAAAAACATTTGGGAGATGTTACTTGCAACTATTTTAAATTTCAAAGGAAAAACAAAAGACGATTTGCGGTGTCGTCGTGATTTGATGGATTGGGGTATAAGAGCAAGACTTCATCCTGAGTTAATTGGTCAAAATAAGTGGAAAGTCCATGTTTCCTGTTATTCGATGACAAATGTGGAGAAAAAAAAATTTCTTCAGGTCTTGGAAAGTTTGACGGTTCTGGATGGTTATTTAAGTAATATTTCGAAAAGGGTGAATACACAAGATGTGAAACTCAAATATCTTAAAAACCATGATTACCATGTCTTGTTACATGAGTAGATTCCCATTGCCATTCGCCATTTAATTTCACATAATGTTAGAGTTGTGGTGATTAAGTTATGTCAATTTTATCGAGATCTTTGTGCCAAAAGATTAAGCAGAAGTGTTGTTCAGAAATTGCAGAGAGATGCACCGATTATTCTTTCCGACTTGGAGAAAATTTTCCCACCATATTTTTTCACATGTATGTTACATTTGACTGTGCATCTTCCCACGGAAGTTCTCTTTGGTGGTCCTGTTTCGAGTCGGTGGATGTATCCTACTGAAAGAATGATGTTTACATTGAAATCTTATGTGAGAAATAAATATCATCCTGAAGGCTCTATTGTGAAATGCTATTTATCACAAGAATGCATGGATTTATGTTCATCGTACTTGGCTAACGTCACTACGAGGTCTAATCGACTAATGAGAACTGAAGATGAGCAATATGATCCCATTGAGCCTGCATTTCCTTTACTTCCCCAAACAGGGGGGATATCTAGATCGTACTCGTTGTGTACTTTAAGCAGGGAAGAGTGGGAAATGGAACATCACACAGTATTATTCAACTGTGGTGTGCTTGATGATTATATCAAGTAAGTAAACTAATAAATATGTATTTTTTTCATTGTGTGATTTCTTTATATCTTCTGACATTTTAATGATTTCATATCTATAGAGAATATTTAGAAATTATAAAAAAGATACATCACTCTCTATCTATTAAGAGGAAGGAACTGTTGCACAGCAAAGAATTTTCTTCCTGGTTAAAGTCAAAGGTAATAGATTTCTTTTTCTTCTTCTAATAACATAATCACATGTCTCTGTTTAATATTCTATGGTGGTCTCTTTTAGGTTTTAACTCTACTAATTATTGAAGTATCAGATGAAATGAAAGCATTGTCCTTTGGTCCAAACGATGTGGTACGTGATTGTAAGTCAATGGTTGTCAATGGATTTAAATTTTTTATAAAAATTTGTGAAAAAAAATGGCAACACAGAATGACTGTGTCATGATAAGCGCCACAACATATTGTTATGTGATTGCATCAGACAGGAAACCTCGATCAGAAAATATATCATATTACAGTGTTGTTGAAAGAATCATTTTATTAGATTACTATGCACATGGTCGTGTCGCAATGATGAAATGAAAGTGGTTTGATTCAATGACACAAAAATGAATGCATATTGATAACTGTGGATTTAGAGTGATTGATATGAACCACCAGCTTCGTACCGATGAACCTTATATTATTGCGTCACAAGCAAAACAGGTGTTTTATGTAAGTGACCCGTTACAACCACAATTTGGTGTTATTGTTGATGTTATTCCTAGACATATTTTTGACGAAGGCATGGATGAAAATGATGTTGTGGATGAACCTGTTGGTATTTATTTGAATGTTGCTTTTGATGATATGAATGATGCAATTATTAGAACAGATTGTGAACCAGAAATTGTCACAGACCCCACATAGCATTGACACATTTGTAAGTATATACCTGATATTATCGCAATATTGTATGTGTTTTTTTTAACTTCCATGAATGATATCAAAATAACTAGTATATATTATACCATTATTGAATATAAAAATATTAATAGCCTCACCAATTTATGTTTAACCACTTCTCTAGTAAATCTTGAACATAGAAAAGTCTTGATATTTTATCAATATAAATATCACACATGAAAATGTATCTCATTGTTTTATGATACAATTGTATCATTTAACATTTTACATTATTTCTATTTATTTGAGAATATTATTTTAAATTTCCAGGTCAAAATGTCTGATTATGATGATACTAGAAGGAGTAGAAGAATACCGAGAAACGAACAACGTAGGTCTCCTCCTAGAAACAATGTAAGTACAAATTATGTTTGAATATTATGGTCTTTCATATTATTTATCTTGTTATCATTCATTTTATTTTATCATCAATGTTATTTTAGGCTGCATCGTCGAGGAGACACTTGGATTATGCCACTGAGGATGATATTGTGGCGGGGGTACTGATTCTACAGGTCAGCCTACTACTACACCGCTTGAGACACCAGGAGGCCATCCTCCCATTATTCCACCTCCATATTATCCATACCCACATTTTTCGTATCCCTTTTTTCCCACACCAACATTGGATAGTAGTTATCAGACTCCCATCCCTCATTTTACATTCCCACCATCCACTGTACAGGGTACTGTGCCCCCATATATCCCACCGCCATATCCATATCCATATCAACCCTCATCTGTGCAGGGTTATCCATCGGGTTTTCTGCCTCCATCAGTACACTTTTAATCTAATATACATAGTACTCATGTAGATATCTCACCTACCATGGAGGCTACCCCCTCTAGACGCAGCACTTCAGGGGTCAGCAGATCCCCCATCTACTGGTATTTGTTTAAACATTACTGTTACTGATTAATGATAAATTCATATATATTATTTTCTTTTATTTTTGGTTTCATGATTAGCTCCAGCCTCTACCATATGATGAGGCCGCACAAAAATGCACGAGGTTTTGAATCGAAACATGAAAATAATATTTTATTACAGTGAGGAAAATTCTATAATTAATAAAAATGGAATGGAATGTAAAAGTTTTATGGGAACACTTTCTAAACACAACAATATCATTCCGGTTCAACCACTAAGTTGGAAGGAAGTTGGACAACAAAAAAAGGACAAATCCTGGGTATAGATTTGGGTAAGTAATGTTAATCACCTTTTATATATATATATATATAAATTTATAATATTTTCTTAACAAATATTATATCCATTGCAGCTTCGATATAATTTTCATGATGGACAAAATGCAAAGGCTGCAAGGATAATGGATTTAGGTGAAATGTGGCGAGCCTACAAGTATGATTTATATCTTGGTTGGAAAAAGATAGTTGGTACAGAGCTTGAAGAAGTACCAGTGATTCAATATTGCCTAATATCACAATATAAAGAGATGATCAGCTATTGGAAGAGTCCAGCGTTTAAGGTGTTTGTTAAATTTATATATATATATTAATTTATTTATTTGAAAATGATTTTAAATTACTTGTTTTATTTATGTTAATGAATTTATATAATTATTTGTTTATAGGAGAAATAAAATAGAAATAAAACAAACAAGAGTGCAATGAAACACATTTATACTCACGGATACACTTCATTGCCAGATCATGAGTAGACACAGGTAATTTAACATTTAAAATATTTATCTTTGTTTAGGTTAATTTTTTTAACTTCCAATTTTGATTTATTTATTTGTTTTTTTTTCAGAAAAAGGCATCAAATATCTAGGGTCGCGTTCCTCTCTCAACTTTGTTTTGTACAAGCCGAAAAAAGAAAGATGGTATTGTTCCAAATCCCGACACCGAGAAGGCGATTGTAAGTATATTTCAATTTCTTTGATTTTTACTGAATTTAATTCCTTATATTATTTTATCATTTTAATTTATGTTATATATCAATCAACAAAATGCTTTAGAGTAATTGGCAGAAAAAGAACCTAACAATTTGGGCCCAAATGATCATCTACATCAGGTATTAGGAGATGAGCATCAGGGTAGAGTGCGTTGTTGACCTGGGAAGAAGATTGTACCATCTAGATACTAGTATAATAACGTTTCTTCAAGTATCGGTTCTGGTTTTGTCACAGTGGAACAAATGAATGCCGCAATCAAAGAAGAAAGTCAAAAATCAGAATAGGCGATAACTGTAAATATGATGAAATTTATGTCTTCCCTTTCTTCTACACTTTCACCAGAATCAGCTGCAACGCTTGATTCCTTTTTGATGTTGATGTGTTATACTAATGTAGATTCTTCAGTCAGAGCCGGAGCCGAACCTAGTGCTGGACCCGGTGTTGTTGCAGGTTCGGATGCAGAAGCCGATGATGATGTTGGTGGTGTGAGAGGTGGTGAAGGTGTTTATGTAGGAGGTGTGGATGAGGGTTATCATGATTCTGATGATACTGATATTGAGACTCACTTTTGATGTAAATTGTGTTTTTGGATTGGTAATGTATGATGAGTTCCATGCATCTGATTACACTACTTTTTTATCAATATCATTAATATTTACCATATCTTATTGGGAATGAGAATGACTACTAACCTGTAGATCTACCTTAAGCTAACTATGTCTAGTATTAGATATAGCACTACTGCCATGACTTCTCAATCGATAAGTTTCTTTAACTACCTTAGTTAAAGCTATGTATTCAAATTCAGTAGCTGAAAGTGCAACAATAGATTACATATTTCAATTCTAGGAAATGAAACCTCCAAATTCAATAAACACATTAATAGTTAAGGATTTAAAATTGTAGACATTAATAGTATAGTTAGCATCAACCAAACCACAAATAATTTAAGTATTATCTACAAACTCCATTTTCATGTGAGCATCAAATGTCGTTGTTTTTCTCCTCCTGAAATTGAAACTAATAGACAGTCAGCGCTTCATCTCCCAAGGATGTATCCGTATTTGATCTGTACTATTTTGTATATGGTTTTTGACCTTATGTCTCTTAGTGAAAGGATATATTTTTCCCCCACATAATTGAAAGCTTTGTGATCTACTTTAATGCGTTGAGACTTATTTCATTTCTTATGTCACGTTCAAGGAAGATTTCAGAAAGCAGTTCAAAGAAAAACACCCCAACAAAAAATCTGTATCAGTGGTAAGTGACTTCGTGTTCCTCGTTGAAGTTGTGGGGGTATTTGATTTGATCTCTCATAGATTCTTACTGCTCAAAGCTCCATGTTTGTTTCATGAAAACCAGGTGGTCAAAGTTGGTGGAGAGAAATGGAAGTCCATGACTGAAGCCATAAGTTAATGATATTCGCAGCTCATCATGTATTCCACTACTCAATTTTGAAATTTTCAGGAAAAACGTCCCTTCATGGTGATGGCTGAGAAGTGTAAAGCCGAATATGAGAAGACTATGGATGCGTACAATAAGGGACAGGGAGCAAGCAAGGGTGAGGATGAAGATTCAGACAAGTCAAAATCAGAGGTCCATGATGAAGATGAAGACAAAGAAGAGGGCAACGAAGAGGATTGCGATAACTTGATCTATGTGTGTTTCATGGTGTCTTGCATTTATTTGAATCTCGGTTTCGCAGGAGGACAAGGAGTAGCCTTTAGGAGAGAGGAAATGCATGGCGTACCCTTTGTTTATTTTTGTGTTTCTCAGTATTATGTTTCGTACTAGTTATGAGTAGCGATGTGGAGTGTTATAGAATGACTATTTTGCTAATTGTAATTGACAGTCAGAACACCGTCTATGTCTTCTAAATCCCCAAACAGCTTCTGCTATCTCCATTTCATCATAACTATATGTTTGTCTACTTTGTTGTGTTTTTGAAATTTTGTTTCTTTACTGGATCCAATTGATTTAGCTAATTATCCATGCTAACTTGTATCCTTTCAAGCTTACCTTTGCTAGAGGGTATTATCGTTTACATAATTGCAAGCTTACTTTGTTGGAAGACCTCACATATAGTGCTCAGTTAGGGGGAGGGGGTGTGCAGGTGGGAGGGCAGGGGAGGGGGTGTGCAGGTGGGAGGGCAGGGGAGGGGGCAGGGGGTGTGCAGGTGGGGGGCAGGGGGCAGGGAGAGGGGGCAGGGGGGTGCAGGTGGGGGGCAGGGGGTGGGGAGAGGGGGTAGGGGGTGTGCAGGTGTGGGGAAGTGGGTGTGTGCAGGTGGGGGGGTGGGGGGAAGGGGGAGGGGGTGTGCAGGTGGGAGGGCAGGGGAGGGGGCAGGGGGTGTGCAGGTGGGGGGCAGGGGGTAGGGAGAGGGGGTAGGGGGGTGTGCAGGTGGGGGGGTAGGGGGGTAGGGGGCAGGGAGAAATTCTCATTTTCTCCCTTATTTTTTATCCCAAAGCAAATCTAAACAATTGTTTTTTTCTTTGATCTTAATTATCACAGTCCGGAGTGGATAAACCACTAAGGGGAAGGGTTGATTGTATGAGTCTTATGATCTTATTGAATTTATAAATCAGAACCATCTAACCCAAATGATAGTAATAATGTAAAATAAATACTATGTATTAAATTATTTTATGAATCCTTTACCATATTATATTTATATGATTTAACATGGCTGAATTGGAGTTGCGTTGGCTATGACTATTAACATTTGCCACTTTCTGCCATTACAACTAGGATTAAAGAATCATCATTTTTAACTATATCAAAACTAAGGAATATTTAACTCTTATATAGATCTGTTTTGGGTTTTCCATGACAAAATAGTGTTTTAAAATCCCCTTCGAAGCCTAATCCCTAGGATTATTCCATTTTAGGACCAGTTTTATCCTTTTTACTTCAATCCCAAAATAGACCGTGATCCCTTTTTCTTACTAAATGTTAAACAAAACTCAATAACATCAATCATATCCCAAAACCAATAAAAATTTTCAGGACTCCTAAAAAAAATTTAGAGTCCAATTTTCTATTCTACCAAACATTCTCCATGGGTTCGACCCCACACTATCAATATACTACAAAATTATAGCATGTGTAGTTTGGGATAAAAGAATTATAATTTGACTGCAGCCCATGTAAAGTAAATAATAAATTTGGGATCGTCAAATTTTGATGATGATTACAGGAAATATGATTACTATCCTTATGCATAGGGACCTTTAGCACAAACCTAGGATAACCTCACCCTCCCCATATTCTACTTTCAATCATTCCTTTTTATTTTGTAAGCCACAATCTCATTATTTTTAAAGCCTAGTTCATGTTCCATGACCCTCTAACAATTCAAATGGTGATGACACCCATTAAATGCTTACCTTCAAGCCTAAAATTGCATGGTACCTTTCCAATCTCTTCCATTTATGTGCGGAATACCACAACAAACTAGCCAGTCCCAACTGACCCAACATTCAATACGTTCCAACAATACATCAAGGAGATCATCCTAATATACAGGGGGGGCTGCTGTCCAATATGGGGGCTGTCCAGGGGGGGACTGCTGTCCCGGGAGCTCCAGCAGGGGGGGTTCTGTCCGGGGGGGGCTTCTGTCCTGGGGGGCGGTTCGGGGGGGCTGCTGTCTAGGGGGTCCAGCAGAGGGGGTGGGGGGCTGCTGTCCTGGGGGTCCAATAGGGGGGCTTCTCTCCAGCAGGGGGGGTGTCCAGGGGGTCCAGCAGGGGGGGCAGCTGTCCAGGGAGCTCCAGTAGGGGGGGTGTGTCCGGGGGGGGCTTCTGTCCAGGGGGGCTGTCCGGGGGGTCCTGTAGGGGGGGTGGGGTGCTGTTGTCCAAGGGATCCAACAGGGGGGCTGCTTTCCAGCATGGGGGCTATCCAGGGGGGTCCAGCCGGGGGGGGACTTCTGTCCGGGGGGGATTCTGTAAATAATCCTTTTAGAGTTCTTTCAAATTTTTATTTTCATTTATTGAGTCCACTTTTGTCTTTTCTTAATCTGTTATGTTAAAAGGTTCTTGTTCAATTGAATATTATTTTATAATGATTTGTTTCACATATAGGGATCTCTCATACAACTCAATGATGGGGAACTTACCTCATAGTTTCGGGTCCCTTTCAAGCCTTGGTAGTATTGTAAGCTACTGAGACTTTTTTTAATATAATTATCATTTTTTAATGTATTTATGGATTTATTCAGGTATTTACAGATCAATCAATTCACTGGTCTAATTGATGCCCTTTCTGGCATTCCCCTTGATGATTTGTAATTTGATGGTATGTCTAAACAACACTTACTTGAATTGAAATCTTTCTAGTTTACATAGTTTTTGTTACCATGTAATTAATCAGATTTCAATGCTTTAGTTTGTATGAATTCTGAGCATCCTTAGTGAAAAGTTTTTAATCTTTTCTTGCTTTTACTAATGCTATTAGGAATGTTTCAAAAAACCAATTTATTGGAGCTTATTTGTGTATCGTTGTGACATTGTTAGCACTTGGTGGACCTACCTTGTTATCTGTATATAGATTGTTACTATTTTATTTATTTTACTTTATATTCACTAACCCAACATATTATGGGATATATTAAAGTAATTAATATTAGTGAACAACTTAATTTTATGCTCATTCCCACACATGTAGACATATTGTTACTATTTTATTTATTTTACAGGTCTTGTGTTTTTTACTTTATATTGACCTCCATTGGGGGTGCTGGTGTAGGGTGGGCAGTCTAGGGAGAGGGGGGCGTGTGCAGTGAGGAGGGGGTAGGGGGTGGGGTGCAAGGTGCAGGGGGTGGGGCAGGGGAGGTTTGCAGGAGCAGGGAGTTCAGAAATTTGGTTTATGTAAGATGCGGGATGAACGAATTGGATTTGAAACTCTGGTACAAGGATATCCCAAACCAGATGATTTTTCTTGTTTGTTGAATGAGACATCAAGCACTTCCAATAGAGGAGAATATTTATAATTAGGGGGTGGCTCTGGCCTCTGGATGTCACTGTTGTACAAAGTCCACACTATGAATCTTTTTGGAACTTATTTTTTATGAGTGATTGGGTGAGGGGGATATGGTGGTTTATGGGACAATTTCTGAATATCAACAGTAGTGGGAACTCCATGTAGGAGATTATTAAGGCCTTGTTCCATGGGGAGATCCAGGGGTGGAGGTTATGATTCATTTATGTGTTTTCTTGTATGTGTGTGGGACTATTTGGGATGGTAGGAATAATGTAAGAGAAGGCAAGAGGAATTTCTCAATCTATTTTCAGGTTCAAGTGAAAATGATTTGGATTACCTTGTATGGGGGTTCTGGTGTAATGTGGGGGCGGTCTAGGGGGAGGGGGTGTGCAGTGAGTAGGGGGCAGGGGGTGGGGTGAAAGGTGTAGGGGGGTGGGGTAGGGGAGGTGTGCAGGAGCAGGGGGTGGGGGGGTGCTCGGGCAGTCCTCCCAACAGCCAGCACGGTTCACCGTGCTGGCTTTTTTTTATGCAGTGGAAAGCCCTATAGCCACGGTTTGCAAACTGTGGCTTTTACTGGCATCTATCGGGCTGACCCTATAGCCACGGTTCAAACCGTGGCTATAGGTCTTTAGCCATGGTTTCAAACCGTGGCTATAGGGTCAGACCTATAGCCACGGTTCATGAAACCATGGCTATAACCTATATCCATGGTTCATGAAACCGTGACTATAACCTATAGCCACAGTTTTGGGGCCTATAGCCATGGTTTAGAACCATGGCTATAGCCCAAATTTCTAGTAGTGATTAATTAACATGGTAAATGGGTTCACCTCAAATTTACCCTACCTAGGATTTGAGGGTCTCATCCTATCAATCATGCATTCTCATGGTATGGAAAATGTAACGCCCCGACCCCAGCTACCCAGAGTCGGTGCATTAGTTCGTAACATTGGCATGATCACAAAAGATCAAGTCTCGAAAGACCGATTAGTTTAGTAGCCTTGGAAACACTAGATACATTCATAAGTCTTTCATTACATCAAAAAGTAAACAAACTACAATAACATGGTCTTCATAGTCCACAATCATATCCCTTTCTGACTACCCCTGTAGGTCATTCATAAAATACTTCTTCACATCCTGGAAAAATATTAAAACATTGAAATGGGTGAGCTCAGATGCTCAGTAAGGTTAACAATATAGCGGAAGCTTTCATAAATAAACATTAACATTTAAGGCAATGTATAACTAAAACAAAAGCCTTTTAAACTTGAACTTCAACATAATATGGCAAAAGTAAAATGAGATAATGCCATTTACTTATTCACATATTTATTCTACTGGTCGAATAATCACATGCAATATCAATAACCACTTTCATAATGATGGAATGTATAAATCCAGACATTCTGAAACATTTTGTCAAGGCCTCGGCCAAGACGTCTAAAATGATTAAGGCCTCGTCCAAAACCATAAATCAAATTGGGAAAGGGCCTCGGCCAATTCCATGTCTAGTTGTCTCATGAGACCTACCGATGCATTTTTTTAGAAGATACTTACATTTAAAATTGCTCAAATATACTCCAGTGTTTTTATGAAAACATTAAGCAAGCTTCTGAAAACAAAATAACTAATTCTGAGACTGCTCGACTAATTACAGGCCATGATGGGTCCACGCCCAATCCCTTCCTGTCTACCACACTCAAGAGTCGGGTTTTCTGAAAACATTTTTAAGCTTGCGTTAAATACGTATACATTTGCACTGGATTTTCATATATTGGAGAGAAATATCACTTTTTTGAAATCATTTAAAAATCACATAATTATAAAAGAAAACCTTTTGAATAAATGTAAAAGTCAAAGGGGTTTATACACCGTATAAAAGAAAGTTGTGTATAAAACGAAATATGCCTCAATGAAAGGAGATTGAGACGAAGTCCTTACAAAGATCATTTTTAAAATAAAATAGATCTATTATGTGTATTCACTATAAGTACACATAAATATAGTAAAATTACAAGATAGGACATAATAATATCACGACATAATTTGAAATTATGAGATTAACCCAAAGAATAGAAATTGGGTTAAGAAGTTCCCTTACCTTGTGTCCGACTAGACTCAACCGTTCTTTAACCTCCTGAATAATAAACTAGAGTTAATATCTACCTTATTAAGAACCATTTTAAATTTCATTATCCTTTTTATATCACTTATTACAATGTTATGAACATTATGTAATTATTTAAGTTAATAACGGTCGTTTTGTCGATCTTTGGTAACTTGAGCCAACAATAAACTTCTTATAATTACAAGTTGTTCATGTGGTAGAATATCCATTATATCCAGAATTATATTCATGATTTAGATGTCATATATATCTTATATATCCAGTATATACATTCATTTATAATATTACGTAACATTTAGAGGTAAGAAATGAAATGCACCATTCATGGAGACGGTAAGCCGTACGTACGCATGAACGCTACTTTCATTTCAATTTCATATTTAATGGAACTAAATCATAATTATATAAATGTATAATATAATTCCAGTATAATATAGTGTATAATACCATTTTCTTCATCCTTTATACATCCCACATATGGCATTAACGATTCAAATCACTTTGAGGGGGCGGTAGTCCGCACTTCCTAAAATGAAATTATCGCGTTTTACCCATAATGGAAATAATAAAGTATGCCATAAATGAGAAATACATAAGCATAAGTAAAACATAAACATATTATATATCATATATAAAAATAGTGACATCTTAATGGCCACCTTTGAAGGTGTTATATGAGTGTTGAACAATCTTCGTTTCGTGAGGCAGAAATTCGCCATCCACAGAAACCGTATGTTCTTTAACCATTAGATGTAGGTGTGTGTAAGTGTAGCTCGAATAATTTTTATAACAACATCCTAGTATATTTAGGATACTGGTGTTGTTACAAAAGAAATGAATAAAAAGAGTTTAGGGGGTTGGAGAATAAAAATAAAACAAAACAACATTAGAGAAGACATTACCTCAAAATCGGGTAACTCTTTTTGATTTGAGCCAAAGGCTTCCTTGGGAAGAGTTATGCCCAAAGTAAGGCTTCTAGGAGTAAGAGGGGGAAGTTGGGAGAGTATTTGGGTAGAGTTTGTACGATCCAAATGGCTTGAATGTATAAATGAGGTGGGAGAGGTGGGGGCCTTTTATAAGTGGAGAGGAGGGGCACTTTTGGAAAGATTGAAATGTTATATTATTTCACAATGCTTTTCGGATTCTAAAGGTCCCACACTTATATAATTAGAGGCTAAGGTGATAAGGTTTCGAAATCTCCTCATCCAATAGGCTTTGTACAAGTGTAAGCCTTGGAGTTTGCATTATCTTCTCATTTTATTTAAATCGTAAAATAATGAGGTCATCGCTGCATCATAATGATGTCATAAATAATTTAATTTATTTAATGTCCAAAAATTATAAAAAAAATACTATGATGTAGGAAATCGTTTTATCTTTCTAATGAATATTTATAGTCAAAATTTGGACTTCTGTAACCCCACTTAAAAACTGTTTTAGTAAACTAACTCATGTTTGTGTCAATTTAATTTTAACATTAAATAAATATATATTAATGTCATTTTCCAACTAAAGTGGCTCCATGGGGTCCCCAAGTTGACCCATGGGTTGTCTTGGTCGGCCATGACTCATCCAATAGGAGTAGGACAAGTTTCATGCTCATCTCATATTATTAAAACATTATTTGTACCTTAAACTACACTAATTACCTCTAATCGCGATTAAGAACTTAAAAGTTACTATTCACCAAAAAATTATTTTAATCTCATTGAACCACATTTTACTTCTTAATGACAACCATGTATGTCGGATTTTTGAAAATCAAATCACAGAAGTGGTAATATTTCATTTAAACGAAAAATCAGTTATTTAACTACCACTTAGTGGTTTCACTATTCATCAAAAATTGAAGTTTTTCAGAACAATGCCAAAATTTCACCCTAAGCTATAATTGATATTCCGAATTCAAAAATGATGTCTATTTTACAAAATTCCAAACATATAAGTTTCATTAATTAATTTTATAATTAATTCCCGTTGTTACGACAAATAGCGTGTTTTTAAGAAACAATTTATATCAAAAGATTGGCAATTGTTTATGTCCAATTTCAATGTTAAATTAATTCTAATGACCACCATTGGATAAAATGGTAAAAATATATTCTAATTATACCTTAAAACCACTAAATATTATAATTTATCACAATAAATTATTTTGATTAAAAAAGTTGTTTTGAAGTATTTTTCACTATTCATAAAAATTAGAAGTTCTCAGAAAAATACCAAAAATTCAACATAGGCTAATTTCGATATTCCGAATCCAAAAATGAAGTCCATTTTGAAATATAAAATTTCTATAATTTTAAAAAGTGGTTATTACTATTCATAACGGCTACTTTGATTAGTCGCGGTGTTTTAGAACTCGAAGTTGCGTACAATACAAGCTATTGCATTATTGAATGAGAAGCGTACCGTGGAAGCTCGGGGTGTTAAATTCTCTCATCCTTCAATAAATTACGTCCTCGCAATTTAAAATTTTTCTTTGAAAATAAATGGTTGAAAAGAGAAAATACCTTTGAGGAAAACCCACATCGGAAATAAGGTTAATAAATATATAACATTAAAAGAAAGCAGGAAAAGTACAAAGGTCACCCGATATAGCCCATTCTAGGATTATATGAAAATATGGATATGGAGGAGAAACAAACCATCAAGGTCTGATGGAGAGTTATAGAAAACAGGATTAGGAGAAATTTTAACCACAAGAAAATCACAAACTTGTGATTGGTTAAACGGTCATTGAATCCCCAGTTGGAAAAGTTAACCGACAACATTTTTGTTTTAAGTTACCTTTTATAATGTTGAGGAATTTATTTAGGAGATTTACTAAGAACGTAAGGGAATATAAATACTTGTTATGTATACTTTCATTCGTTAATAAATTTTTACCACAAACCCAACTTTTACTCCAAATGGTAACGGAACTCAAAAATATTCTATTTATCCTAATTGTATAAGGTTAAAAATGTTAACACATACCATTTACATTAGTAAATATATTTTGTAATAACCAGGGACTTCCTGTAGGATAGTGGTAGGAAATAAAGGCTTGTCGCACTATGGTTGTGGGTTCGATTCCTGCAGCTTTGTCTGACGCGACGGGTTATGCCCCACCCTGCAGGTTGTCCTTTTCCTAAAACTATAGTATTATAATATTCCAAAAATAATCTTCAGAAATTCTTTAACCTTAAACAATACTATCCATGGTTTAACTTAATCCATTCCAACCTTAATAGTTATCCAAAATACCTCCGTCCAGACTTTCTCTAAAAGGTCTCTAAATTCCAAAATCAATTGTAACATCATATTCCCCAAACAAAGAAAAGTTTCTCTTATTGTCACATACTAAAAATATGATTACCTTAATCATATTAAAACCTTACTGAAATCAACAAGTACTGCAGTACAATCCATATATATATATCACATTATTATTATGACCAGAATATAATCCTTGAGTCCAAAAGCACCAATACATTAATTATTCCGCTTCAACTGTAATCACAGCATAAGATTGGCCTTGATCACTTGGCCTTTTCTGAGGTAAGTTTCCCTGACGCTTAGGACATTCATTTGCATAATGCCCTGTTTCCCTACAATTGTAGCATTCAACTTTGACAGCCTCTTTCTTTCACTTGCAATCACGAGCCTGGTGACCCTTTTCTCCACATTTATAACAAACTCCCATTCCTTTTAGGCAAGTACCAGGGTGATTCTTCCCACAATTATCACATAATGGAAAATCCTTCTTTCCCTTTTTCCCTTTATCTGTCTCTTGTTCCACCATTCTCTTCTTCTCTTGCTTTACTTTGTTGTCATAAGACTTAGAGAATTCTTTTTCTGTCTTGATAGCACACGAGACAATATCTTCGTATGATGAGAAGGATTGTGATACTAAAGCTCAACGGAGAAATGGTTTTAACCCATCAAAGAAACGA
Organism: Viscum album; assembly: GCA_963277665.1. NCBI lineage: Eukaryota > Viridiplantae > Streptophyta > Magnoliopsida > Santalales > Viscaceae > Viscum > Viscum album. The sequence goes on from OY728125.1 coordinate 109,548,448, forward strand.
TTAATCTTACTCCTTGGGTTACGTATATAATCGGCAGTATGCCTCGCTAACCTTGTAAAGTTAGCCTCATACTTTGCGACATTCTCATCCTCCTTCTGCCTCAAACTCAGAAATTGCCTTTCCATATCTGCTCGATGGTCACGAGGAAAATATTTTTCTAAAAACAGATCTTTGAACTCCCTCCATTCCATATTCGATACGTCATCATCTTCCTTTGTGTTTTGAATCAGCGACCACCACTGATCGGCATCTCCAGTGAGGCGGTAAACTGCCATGACAACCTTCTCCCTTTCGCTACTCCCCAAGGCATGGAATATTTTCTCTAAGGAGTTTATCCATTGCTCAGCTACTAACGGATTTGTACCCCCATTGAAGGTTGGTGGTTGTTGCCTCATGAAACGTTCTAGCATTGATCCTCCACGTTGCGGATCAGGGTGCTCCATACGAGTAAGGTTATTATTCATAACCTGAGTAAGTTGTCCCAGTATAGTGATTAGCTGATCGGCACCAGTTGCATCACCAGCCCCACTATAATTATCTTGAGCAGGAGGGAAATCCCTACATGGAGTGCGTGCATTGATACGGTTTCCATTTCTTCCACTAGGCGCCATTTCTAAACAATTGCATAAAATAGATTAGTTTATGGAATAAAATACATAATTCCATATTTGTAAAATACTTTACATAAATTGAACTATTTATGGATATAATCCATAATCATAAAAAGGTTTTCTTTGAGAAAGTATATACTCATAACCGTTCATAGTGGTTTGTAAAGAAAACGAGAATTATCATAAGCATATCCCCCGGGAGTGTCGTAACCAAGAGTACAGCAAGGCCCGTTGTCGTGCACCAGTTCCCGTTCGAGTCTAGCTCAAAGCGGTGTTTTCGGGTTTTACCCCTAGGTACATCTGTGCCAGATCCGCCTCTACCTGCTCGTATCCAGACAGGGATGTATTGCTCGGAAAACTCACAAAATCTCTACAATAACAAAATTCTAGGAAGTTCTTCTATACTAATCCTCAAAGTCTATCTTTGGGCTATGTGCTCTAATCAGAGTTTATCTACATCTAGCTTCCAAGGTTAGTACTAAACTGCCTCTGATACCAACTATAACGCCCCGACCCCAGCTACCCAGAGTCGATGCATTAGTTCGTAACATTGGCATGATCACAAAAGATCAAGTCTCGAAAGACTGATTAGTTTAGAAGCCTTGGAAACACTAGATACATTCATAAGTCTTTCATTACATCAAAAAGTAAACAAACTACAATAACATGGTCTTCATAGTCCACAATCATATCCCTTTCTGACTACCCCTGTAGGTCATTCATAAAATAATTCTTCACATCCTGGAAAAATATTAAAACATTGAAAGGGGTGAGCTCAGATGCTCAGTAAGGTTAACAATATAGCAGAAGCTTTCATAAATAAACATTAACATTTAAGGCAATGTATAACTAAAACAAAAGCCTTTTAAACTTGAACTTCAACATAATATGGCAAAAGTAAAATGATATAATGCCATTTACTTATTCACATGTTTATTCTACTGGTCGAATAATCACATGCAATATCAATAACCACTTTCATAATGATGGAATGTATAATGCCAGACATTCTGAAACATTTTGTCAAGGCCTCGGCCAAGACGTCTAAAATGATTAAGGCCTCGGCCAAAACCATAAATCAAATTGGGAAAGGGCCTCGGCCAATTCCACGTCTAGTTGTCTCATGAGACCTACCGATGCATTTTTTTAGAAGATACTTACATTTAAAATTGCTCAAATATACTCCTGTGTTTTTATGAAAACATTAAGCAAGCTTATGAAAAAAAATAACTAATTCTGAGACTGCTCGACTAATTACAGGCCATGATGGGTCCACGCCCAATCCCTTCCTGTCTACCACACTCGAGAGTCGGGTTTTCTGAAAACATTTTTAAGCTTGCGTTAAATACGTATACATTTGCACTAGATTTTCATATATTGGAGAGAAATATCACTTTTTTGAAATCATTTAAAAATCACATAATTATAAAAGAAAACCTTTTGAATAAACGTAAAAGTCAAAGGGGTTTATACACCGTATAAAAGAAAGTTGTGTATAAAACAAAATATGCCTCAATGAAAGGAGATTGAGACGAAGTCCTTACAAAGATCATTTTTAAAATAAAATAGATATATTATGTGTATTCACTATAAGTACACATAAATATAGTAAAATTACAAGATAGGACATAATAATATCACGACATAATTTGAAATTATGAGATTAACCCAAAGAATAGAAATTGGGTTAAGAAGTTCCCTTACCTTGTGTCCGACTTGACTCAACCGTTCTTTAACCTCCTGAATAATAAACTATAGTTAATATCTACCTTATTAAGAACCATTTTAAATTTCATTATCCTTTTTATATCACTTATTACAATGTTATGAATATTATGTAATTATTTAAGTTAATAACGGTCGTTTTGTCGATCTTTGGTAACTTGAGCCAACAATAAACTTCTTATAATTACAAGTTGTTCATGTGGTAGAATATCCATTATATCCAGAATTATATTCATGATTTAGATGTCATATATATCTTATATTTCCAGTATATACATTCATTTATAATATTACATAACATTTAGAGGTAAGAAATGAAATGCATCGTTCATGGAGACGGTAAGCCGTACGTACGCATGAACGCTACTTTCATTTCAATTTCATATTTAATGGAACTAAATCATAATTATATAAATGTATAATATAATTACAGTATAATATAGTGTATAATACCATTTTCTTCATCCTTTATACATCCCACATATGGCATTAACGATTCAAATCACTTTGAGGGGGCGGTAGTCCGCACTTCCTAAAATGAAATTATCACGTTTTACCCATAATGGAAATCATAAAGTATGCCATAAATGAGAAATACATAAGCATAAGTAAAACATAAACATATTATATATCATATATAAAAATAGTGACATTTTAATGGCCACCTTTGAAGGTGTTATATGAGTGTTGAACAATCATCGTTTCGTGAGGCAGAAATTCGCCATCCACAGAAACCGTATGTTCTTTAACCATTAGATGTAGGTGTGTGTAAGTGTAGCTCGAATAATTTTTATAAAAACATCCTAGTATATTGCGGATACTTGTGTTGTTACAAAAGAAATTAATAAAAAGATTTTAGGGGGTTGGAGAAGAAAAATAAAACAAAACAACATTAGAGAAGACATTACCTCAAAATCGGGTAACTCTTTTTGATTTGAGCCAAAGGCTTCCTTGGGAAGAGTTCTTCCCAAAGTAAGGATTCTAGGAGTAAGAGGGGGAAGTTTGGAGAGTATTTGGGCATAGGTTGGCCGAGCCAAATGGCTTGAATGTGTAAATGAGGTGGGAGAGGTGGGGGCCTTTTATAAGTGGAGAGGAGGGGCACTTTTGGAAAGATTGAAATGTTATATTATTTCACAATGCTTTTCGGATTCTAAAGGTCCCACACTTATATAATTCGAGGCTAAGGTGATAAGGTTTCGAAATATCCTCATCCAATAGGCTTTGGACAAGTTTAATCCTTGGATTTTGCATTATCTTCTCATTTTATTTAAATCGTAAAATAATGAGGTCATCGCTGCATCATAATGATGTCATAAATAATTTAAATTATTTAATGTCTAAAAATTATAAAAAAAATACTATGATGTAGGAAATATTTTTATATTTCTAATGAATATTTATAGTCAAAATTTGGACTTGTGTAACCCCACTTAAAAACTATTTTAGTAAACTAACTCATGTTTGTGTCAATTTAATTTTAACATTAAATAAATATATATTAATGTCATTTTCCAACTAAAGTGGCTCCATGGGGTCCCCAAGTTGACCCATGGGTTGTCTTGGTCGGCCATGACTCATCCAATAGGAGTAGGACAAGTTTCATGCTCATCTCATATTATTAAAACATTATTTGTATCTTAAACTACACTAATTACCTCTAATCGCGATTAAGAACTTAAAAGTTACTATTCACCAAAAAATTATTTTAATCTCATTGAACAACATTTTACTTCTTAATGACAACCATGTATGTCGGATTTTTGAAAATCAAATCACAGAAGTGGTAATATTTCATTTAAACGAAAAATCAGTTATTTAACTACCACTTAGTGGTTTCACTATTCATCAAAAATTGAAGTTTTTCAGAACAAGGCCAAAATTTCACCCTAAGCTATAATTGATATTCCGAATTCAAAAATGATGTCTATTTTAAAAAATTCCAAAAATATAATTTGTATTAATTAATTTTATAATTAATTCCCACTGTTACGACAAATAACGTGTTTTTAAGAAACAATTTATATCAAAAGATTGGCAATTGTTTATGTCCAATTTCAATGTTAAATTAATTCTAATGACCACCATTGGATAAAATGGTAAAAATATATTCTAATTATACCTTAAAACCACTAAATAGTATAATTTATCACAATAAATTATTTTGATTAAAAAAGTTATTTTAAAGTATTTTTCACTATTCATAAAAATTAGAAGTTCTCAGAAAAATACCAAAAATTCAACATAGGCTAATTTCGATATTCCGAATCCAAAAATGAAGTCCATTTTGAAATATAAAATTTCTATAATTTTAAAAGGTGGTTATTACTATTCATAATGGCTACTTTGATTAGTCACGGTGTTTTAGAACTCGAAGTTGCGTACAATGCAAGCTATTGCATTATTGAATGAGAAGCGTATCGTGGAAGCTCAGGGTGTTACAGAAAATCCTAGCTCTAGTTATAGTGGACGTGGATTTGGAAGAAACATTCATCCCTACACATCACTTGAAATGTGAAGAGAATTAGGCTATATCTGTATGGATATGTAAGATCTGACCCTAGGGTTTAGAAATAAGAGAGAATATGGAAACATCCAAGATCATTATTTCTTCATGACTTCCCCGTGATGAACTCACCCTTATTTTCCATAAAATGTGGAGAAAGTGTCTCCCTTGGGAATCCCTCTTGGAGTAATCCCGTAGTCACTCTTTTGGGGTATCTCTCACCTTCCATACCCTCACCCTCATCTTCCAATGAATGAATGAGTTCCTGAAAAATTACAAATATTCTATTTTGTCTGGTTTCTCACATTGATCATGAATCATGTGGGCTTAGAGGTTAGTGTTGATCATGTTAATGGCATGATCAAATACAAAATGGGACTCCTGCTAGGTGTAAGCCTAAAAACCATGTTACAATCCTCTTAAAGGGACATATTCCTCATGAGAAACCCCTTAAAAGGGTTGTATTCCTGATGAAGAAACCAAATGGGCCTCATCCTTAGGTATAATCCCCAACCCTTACAAACTATATACGCTTTGATTCATATACAAAAGGGTTACATAGGAAGCCTCCCTGAGGTTCAATCCCAACTCCAGGAACTCACCCAAATCTTCCCTAGGATATATTCCCAAAAGGGTCGTATCCAAACTAGAGGTATATATTCATTTTAGGTCCCCCCCATCACCATCCTTATTGGGCCATATTCCTAATAATATCATCCTTTCCTTCCTAGGAGTCTATATATCTTCTAGGTCCCTCGAGATGTTTCAACATAAGTCCCACACCATCCTTTTTAGACATCTTCTGCCTAGAAATCCTCACCATATATCATTAAAATACATGGTCTGGTCCTTGTAAAATGCCTTAAATGGTATGATGAGTCCCGTTAAGTGGCACCAAACTACATGGGTTCTGATTCCTTTCATTAGTATACATAGGAATCAGCAATCATGAGCCAGATCCCAATGTCAAAACAACTCCCATTTACCTTTATGATGATAAATTATAGAGAATTTAACAATGTGTCTTGAAACTAGCATCGAAAAACAAAGTACATAACCAATATAGAGAACCTCTGATAAATACAGATATTTCCATCGATAGTGAACCATGGATACATACAGATGGTTCCATCAATGAAGAATGTCACGACCCATCCTCGGGGCCCGTGCCGTGACTACCCCAAGCCCGCCTTCCATAGGCCAGGGGCTGGCGCCTAGCACCAAGGCATAAATCTCGGTAAAAAGGGAAGGCATTGGCTTTGTAAAGTAAACAAGCACCACAGAGTAAGCAAGCGGAAAAGTAAACACTAAGTAAGAACAGAGTACAACTGAAAGTGAGGAAAAGTAAATGGGCCAGTATACAAACCCAAACTGAAAGTAAAGTACAACTCAAAAGGGAAAACAACAACTGTAAAGTAAATGCTGCTACATCGAGTTGTCCACTGGAAATCCCACCTGAAGGGTGGGTACAGATAGCTCCACTGCTCCTCGGGTCCCGCCGTCTGCTTCGGGCACGTCCCGCCCAGTGGTCCACCTCCAGGTACAGTTCTGCTCTGCAAGCCTCAGCCACGATCAACGTTGTCCGTCGTCTGCAACCAACACAACGTAGTGCGGGCATAGCCCGTGCAGGGGTGAGTATAAGCTACTCAGTAGGGACCCCGAGACCCCTGAAGGTCTCCCAAAATCCACAAAGGATAAACCACAAGGAAGATACAATCACGAAGTAACAACCGACACTACTTAGGTATATGCCCATACATATACCTAAGTCATCAATTCTAATACGCTCCAACCTCCGAGCCCAAGTAAAACTCAGTCCACACAGGAAAGTATACGTATTCCACATAGGAAAGAAAAATGAAATCCACACAGGATAGCACAACACAATCCACACAGGAAAGCAACAAGATTCAGCTCACACAGGTATACTTCTTCGAAAGACGATAAAGATGATCTCTGATCCATCTAAGTCGTCGGACCCACGAAGGATCGATAGGTAACTAACCCCTGCAATGACCCACACAGGATCGGGCCCACACAGGACCTGTAGGCGCCGGTTCACACAGGACCGCTGAGCGCAGACCCACACAGGACCTGTAGCACTGATCCACGTAGGATCGCTGAGTGTTGTAGTCGTCGTCGTCGAATCCACCAAGGATCTCTGTACTGTCGTCGTCGCAGTCACAGTAGCAGTAGCAGTAGCAGTTGCAGCCAGCTCTAGGGTTCCCGCACACAGCAAGCTCGTTCGGGAGGGTCCACTCCACGAGCCGAGAGGCCGATACATCAACTGTCACAAAGTCCGAAGTTGATGTATCTAAAAGTTCCGTATCGTCAACAGGAACTCAACGTCGCAGACGGCGCATCAATCGGACGCCTGGTCTGAGAGTTATTGGCTTTTTCGTCTCAGGGGCCCGATTGGTTTTTAAGGAAAAACCAACCCGACTGTACTCCACCTGCGTCAAAACCTCGGGCGGAGTATGCCAAAAGATCTGTTTCACTAAGAGGGACTCAACAAAGCTGACGGCACGTCAATCGGACGTCTGTAGCTCAAGATATGAGCGTTTCCGCTCCGAGGGCCCGGTTGGTTTCGTGTACGAACCAACCCGGACGAACTCAAAGTATTCCGAAACCTTGAGTGCGATATACCTAAACGACCGTCTGGATCCAAGGATCGCATTACCACTGACGGTTCCTCAATCGGAGGTCCGTAGCTCACGTTATGGGAAAAAGACCGAAGTCGATTCGAAAACGGGGGGTCCGGGTCCGGACCGACCCGGCCCGCCCCCCCTGGGTCGGCCCGAACCGGGTCGACCCGACCCAGGTCCGATCCGGCCCAGCGCGGCGGCGCGGCCTGGGCGCCGCTCGGGTGCCACGCGCGGGGGGCAAAGCCCCCGCCTTCCTCTGCTGGCGGCGTGGCAAGATGCCGCACCTTGGATTAAACGGCCCCCCTCACGTGGGGGGCCTGCCTTTTAAAAAAACGGGGGGGGGGGGGGGGCACCTGCCCCCCCTTTGTGGAACCGGGCCCCCTCATTATGGGGGGCCAATTAAGCAGCCCGAGGGAATTTAATTCCCCCGGTTTCCACCCTTCCACCCGGCCCGACTTGGCCGGCCGGCTTCTTCTCAACAGGACTGGCAAGGGCCGGTCCTCTTCCGTCTTCCGACACCAGCGGCCCGGCTGGCTGGCGGTCATCACGTTCCACCACGGCCCGGAACCGGTCGCGGCCTTCATCATCCGGCGCGGTGCGACGGCACCGCGCCCCTCCGCCGCGGCCCCGCACCGGCCGCGGCGCCTTCGGTTTCCTTCGACGCGGTGCGACGGCGTCGCGTCCATGTAATTCTTTCCATGGTGTGGCGCGACGGTGCCGTGAAATAATTGCCGTGTGATTCCCGCGTGGTGCGAAGGCACCACGCCATCTCGTTTCATCCGCAAGAAACATTCAAGAACAAAGGAGGGGGTTTCGGCCGTGTTTGTGCGGTCCGGCCCCCCTCTCGTAAGATGATAGCACATAATCATTTATCCTCAAGATTGTCATGCTAGAACCAAGAACGAGAATAAATAAATTAAACAACAACAAACCCCAACCTCGGTTTCAAGAACGATGATCGTCAACGACCCACGGAAGACGAACGTCATTGTGGTTGGCGTCGCGGGAAAAGGACGTCGACGTCGTGAAGTGAGGATTCAAAGTTCTTTGACGGCGATTTCTTCGAGGGAAACCGTCGCGGAAGAAAATACGCGGAAGGAGACATCGTCAGTGTTGCGGATATGGCGTCGCGGAAGACGGTTCCCGAGAACATGGCGTTCTTCGTCGATGTCCGAATGTTCTTCGCGTTCTTCATCAAAGTTTGAAGAAGATGGATAGAATTCTTCAAAACCTCTCAAGATGGATAAGGAGACCAACCAAAATAAAATAAGCTAAGGCTTATTTTATTCACACAATTATCAATTTTAATTTCAAATGTTTGAAATTTAAACAACTCAACTCCATTAATTAACCAAGTTGTCAAGTTAATTAAAGAGGGGTTATTGGGAGTTTAAAAAGAGAATATGAAGAGTTAGGGTTCGTGTGGGCCCAACCACACTTAATCCTCTCAAGGGAGGTTAAGTGGATGTGGGTCCCACCCCTAACTCCTTTTGGGAGGAGTTAACCAACAAGTTAAAAATAAAATGTGTTTCCACGTTTTATTTAACTTCTTTTAATTTTTCCCAAAACTATCTTTCATTCCGCATAAAACACAACCTCGGAAAAGGTCTCCTTAAGTGAATATCGGCGCTGCGAGTTCATCGGTGTCCTCGGATTTCAATTCTGAGCACCGGATCAAAAGTTAGAAATTCCCGCTCGTTCGTTCATTAAACGTACCCGAGCCAAACTTTGGAAAATTATTCCGGGCACCCCGGGCCTCGGAATCAGGTGCCGTCAGAAACCGCATTCTTGTAAAATTCCAAAAAAAATTAAGAAAAAATCTCCCTTTAATTTTACGGGTCTTTACATTACTCCCACCTCAGGGATTTACGTCCCTGTAAAGATACATCAAAACTAGGGAAACAAATGAGGGTACTGAGCACGCATCTAAGCCTCCCGCTCCCATGTGCTCTCCTGGAGGTTCATGTGCTGTCATCTAATGCGCACAAGAGGAATCGATCGCCCACGTAAGACCTGCTCCTGTCGATCCTCTATCTCCACCGGGACCTCCGTAAAAATCGCCCCATCGTCAACGTCAATCTCCCCATGGTCAATGATGTGCGTCGGGCCGTGCACGTATCTCCTGAGCTGAGACACGTGGAAGACGTCGTGCACCCGGTGCAACTGAGGTGGTAGAGCTAGGCGATAAGCCACCTCGCCAATCCTGTTGAGGACCTGGAAGGGTCCGATGAAGCGCGGAGATAACTTGCCGCCTCAGCCAAATTTCTATATACCACGTCGAGGTGAGACCCGCAAGAAGACGTGGTCGCCATCCTCGAACTCTAGTGGTCTCCGCCTCCTGTCAGCGTATGACTTCTGCCGGCTCTGAGCTGTCCTCATCCGCTCCTGGATGACCTGGACCTTCTCTTTCGTGGCCTGGACCATCTCCGGTCCCACAAGTGCTGACTCCCAAGGGTCTGTCCAGCACAAAGAAGATCTACAAGGTCGGCCGTACAACACCTCGTACGGTGCCATCCCGGTGGTGGAGTGGTAGCTGTTGTTGTACGCAAACTCCACCAAGGGTAGGTGGTCCTCCCAGCTACGACCAAAGTCGAGGACACATGCGCGGAGCATGTCCTCGAGAGTCTGAATGGTCCTCTCTGTCTGACCATCCGTCTGAGGGTGAAAGGTTGTGCTCAGACGTTGTTGCGTCCCGAACGCCTCCTGTAACCCCTTCCAAAGCCGGGAAGTAATGCGAGCATCTCGATCGGAGACGATAGATGATGGCACACCGTGGAGCCGCACAATCTCCTGAACGTAGAGACGCCCCAAGCTCTCCACTGAGACATGCTCTCTGATAGGTAAGAAGTGAGCCGACTTGGTGAGTCGGTCAACAATCACCCAGATGGAGTGGTGAACTCTGGAAGTGCGTGGAAGTCCAGTCTCGAAGTCCATAGATATCCCGTCCCACTTTCACTCCGGGACCTCCAAGGGCTGTACCAAGCCTGCTGGTACCTAATGCTCTACCTTCACCTGCTGGCAGGTGAGGCATCGAGAAACGAACTCTGCTACAGCCTTCTTCATGCCCGGCCACCAGTGCTATCATCTGAGATCCTCGTACATCTTCGCCACTCCAGGATGTACCGCCAAAGGAGAAGTGTGAAACTCTCTCAGCACCTCCTCTTGCAAAGCGACTGGTACCATGGTACGTCCTCTGAAAAGTATGGCGTGCTCTGCTCCAAGGGAGAAACCATCAGGTGCCTGTCCCAAGGATATCTCTGCACGCCGTGTCTCACAGTCAGCGTCCTCACGCTGTGCCTCTCTGACCCACTGCAGTAGTGGAGGGGTAACTATGAGAGACTGAAGGAAGGCTGCTCCATCTCTATCCACGAAGGATATCTACAAAGAGGCTAGCTGCTCTGTCGCCTCCTCAAGTAGCTGAATGCCCGTCCTCCTACTGAGGGCATCGGCTACTACGTTCCCCTTCCCAGGAGTATAGACTATCTCAAAGTCATAGTCCTGGAGGAACTCGAGCCATCACCGCTGTCTCAGGTTCAGGTCCTTCTGCGAGAAGATATACCTGAGACTCTGATGATCAGAAAATACTGTAAAGCGCTTGCCCATCAGGTAATGTCGTCATGTCTTCAGAGCGAAGACCACTGCTGCTAACTCCAGGTCATGGGTAGTGTAGTTCTTCTCATGCGACCTCAACTGACGTGATCCATAGGCGATCACTGCCCGCTCCTGCATCAGAACACATCTGAGTCCGGTCCCTGATGCATCGCAGTAGACTATGTACCCTACTCCCTCCTCAGGCAACCTCAAGATAGGTGTGCTGGTCAATCTCTGTCTCAGCTCTTGGAAGCTCTGCTGACATCTGTCTGACCACACGAAGGGTTTCCCCTTCTTCGTCAAAGATGTGAGTGGTGTCGTAACTCTAGAGAAGTCTGGCACGAATATCCGATAGTATCCAGCTAGTCCCAAGAAACTCCGAACCTCAGTCACGCTCCTGGGTGGATCCCATGCTAACACAGCCTCGATCTTCGCAGGATCCACTGCAACTCCCAGCTCAGAGATAACGTGTCCCAAGAAGTGGACCTCACGTATCCAGAACTGGCACTTTGAGAGCTTACCATAAAGCTGGTGCTCTTGGAGTGTGTCTAGTACAACTCGTAAGTGGTAGGCATGCTCCTCCTCAGTCGTCGAGTAAATCAGAATGTCGTCAATGAAGACCACGACAAACCGATCAAGGTATGGCTGAAAGATCTGGTTCATGAGGGCCATGAACACTACTGGAGGATTGGTTACACCGAAAGGCATAACCACGAACTCATAGTGTCCATACCGACATCTGAAGGTCGTCTTCTGCATGTCCTCATCTCTAACTCTGAGCTGATGATAGCCTGACCTGAGGTCTATCTTCGAGAACCACCGTGCTCCCTTGAGCTGATCAAAGAGGTCATCAATCCTCGGTAGCGGATACCTGTTCCTCATTTTCACTTGGTTCAGGCGACGATAGTAAACATAAAGTCTCAAGCTCCTGTCCTCCTTCTTGGTGAACAATATCGGGGAAGCCTAGGGTGAAACACTGGGTCGGATGAACCCCTTGCCCTGCAAATCCTCCAACTGTACCCATAGCTCTCGAAGCTCAGCAGGGGCCATCTGATATGCTGGAGTCGATATCGGAGCTGTACTGGGGTAAAGTTCAATATAAAAGTCCACCTCTCTGCGAGGAGGTAGCCCTGGAACGTCGTCGGGAAAAACGTCCGCAAACTGATCCACCACTGCAGGAAAACCAGGACTCTGCACGTCAACTGCTCCAAGGATGAGGCTAGCCAACTGATGATTGATGGGCTGTCCTCTCCTCCGCGGAAGTCCATCCTGTGCTGCAAAGGCTCCCTTCTCACCGGTGAAGGTGAACCTTCTCCCGTCGGTGCGTACACATCGCACCTTGCGCCTAAAACAGTCAATCTACGCATGGACTGTAGATAGCCAATCCATGCCTAAGATGACGTCGTAAGGCCTCGACACTGCTACAAGAAGATCACAGCCAAAGCTCTCGCCTTCTAGAGTAAACTCACACTGCTGGCACTAGTGCGTAATCGTCGAGTCTGCTCTTGTAGGAGTCTCTAGCCATAAGGATCGAGCCAACGGCTCTGTCGGAATCTCCGAGATACGAACAAGGGAACCGTCTATGAAAGAGTGACTCGCTCATGTGTCTATAAGTACTGTAGCAAGGGTGGAATAGACACAGATAGTATCTCGAATCATCTTGGGTGTGTCGTGGTCGTAGTCCTCTGCTGCCTGGAGCTGTGCCTGTCTCTGCCCGCCTGCTCCCTGTAGTCGGGGTGGACCTCCTGGTGGTGGTGGTGGCAGAGCCTCAAAGCGTCGCCCACCACCTGCTGCTCGGCCAGCTCCTCTGCCTCGTCCGCCTCCTCCCTGCGGACCGCCACGGTCGACCCTCTGCCTCTGCCTCGGTGGTCCCTCAACCGTCTGCTGCTCCTCGGCACGGCGGGTCGGGCAGTCACGAGCCATGTGGCCCTGCCTGCCGCACGAGTAGCACTGCCTGCCTCTCGAAAGACTGTCTCCTCATTGTGTGCCCCGCACTGCTGAGCCAGCGTCCTGAGGTCGTCTGCCTGAAGGTTTGGTCTGTCTGGACCCCTGAGTCATCCGTCGACTGCCTGCTGCAAATGACTCTACCATGTGCCGCCATGCGGTGGGTCGTGGCACTAGTGTAGACTCATCAAGGAAGCTCTCGATCAAAAGGGCCCGCTCCAGTACTCCTGTCTGAGTCGGGATGCTGAGGGAGATCAGCGATGCCCTGATCTTGTGTCTCAATCCCTGCTCGAAGGTCCGGGCCCGGAAGAATGGGTCCCGTACCATGTCGGTCGAGTAGCGCAAGAGATCAGTAAATCTCGCCAAGTACTGAGTGACCGTCATGCTTCCCTACCGCAGCTGAAGAAGCTCCTCGATACGCACCGCACGAAGGGTGGCTGGGAAGAACTCCGAGAGGAAGAGGCTCTCAAAGTCCGTCCATAGTATAGATGTCTCATCGTGCACCTGGATCATCAAGCTCCACCATCGGCCCGCTGCTGCGTGTAGTAAGCTCGCAGCGAGGATCACCATGAGGTCTGCAGGTGTCCTCACTAGCCTAAAAACTCGTACCAATGCCTCCAGCCAGTCCTCTGCTGCCTGGGGGACCGTCTCCCCACGGAACCTAGGCGGTCGCTGGTGCTGGAACTCGTGCAGAGATCCAAGGCGACGTGCATCGTCAGCGGCTAGTGCTGGAAGCATCGATGGCTCAGCGGGTAGAGCTACCGCCGGTGCCACTGCTGTCAAAGGGCCCTACACTGAGGCCTCGTCACTCAGTGGGCTGTCGTCACGCTCGACTCTCGGAACCCTAGCTGGCTTCCATTGTGGGGCCATCCTGAAAAGGAAACAGGTGCGCCACGGTCAGAACAGTATACCTGGTGAGATGATATAAAGTAATCACAAAGAAAACTTTGAAACACACACGCAATCAATGTTTTCGTGCATTAAGTCGGAAATCAGTAGTCAGGGTCCTGGTGTACGGATACGTCAGCCGCCGCACCAACACTGGACTCCCTGGACTGATAACCACACTCAATACGCTAAACATTATTGCTTCACATAGAAAAGATCAGAGTTCGCGGTAGAACTGAACTCCTCTGATACCAATTTGTCACGACCCGTCCTCGGGGCCCATGCCGTGACTACCCCAAGCCCGCCTTCCATAGGCCAGGGGCTGGCGACTAGCACCAAGGCATAAATCTCGGTAAAAAGGGAAGGAATTGGCTTTGTAAAGTAAACAAGCATCACAGAGTAAGCAAGCGGAAAAGTAAACACTAAGTAAGAACAGAGTACAACTGAAAGTGCGGAAAAGTAAATGGGCCAGTATACAAACCCAAACTGAAAGTAAAGTACAACTCAAAAGGGAAAACAACAACTGTAAAGTAAATGCCGCTACACCAAGATGTCCACTGGAAATCCCACCTGAAGGGTGGGTACAGATAGCTCCACTGCTCCTCGGGTCCCGTCGTCCGCTCCGGGCACGTCCTGCCCAATGGTCCACCTCCAGGTACCGTTCTGCTCTGCAAGCCTCAGCCACGATTAACGATGTCCGTCGTCTGCAACCAACACAACGTAGTGCGGGCATAGCCCGTGCAGGGGTGAGTATAAGCTACTCAGTAGGGACCCCGAGACCCCTGAAGGTCTCCCAAAATCCACAAAGGATAAACCACAAGGAAGATACAATCACGAAGTAACAACCGACAATGCTTAGGTATATGCCCATACATATACCTAAGTCATCAATTCCAATATTCTCCAACCTTCGAGCCCAAGTACAACTCAGTCCACACAGGAAATTATACGTATTCCACACAGGAAAGAAAAACGAAATCCACACAGGATAGCACAACACAATCCACACAGGAAAGCAACAAGATTCATCTCACACAGGTATACTTCTTCAAAAGACGATAAAGATGATCTCTGATCCATCTAAGTCGTCGGACCCACGAAGGATCGATAGGTAACTAACCCCCGCAATGACCCACACAGGATCGGGCCCACACAGGACCTGTAGGCGCTGGTTCACACAGGACCGCTAAGCGCAGACCCACACAGGATCGGACCCACACAGGATCAGGCCCACACAACACCTGTAGCACTGATCCACGTAGGATCGCTGAGTGTTGTAGTCGTCGTCGTCGAATCCACCAAGGATCTCTGTACTGTCGTCATCGCAGTCACAGTAGCAGTAGCAGTAGCAGTCGCAGTTGCAGCCAGCTCTAGGGTTCCCGCACACAGCAAGCTCGTTCGGGAGGGTTCACTCCACGAGCCGAGAGGCCGATACATCAACTGTCACAAAGTCCGAAGTTGATGTATCTAAAAGTTCCGTATCGTCAACAGGAACTCAAAGTCGCAGACGGCGCGTCAATCGGACGCCCGGTCTGAGAGTTATTGGCTTTTTCGTCCCAGGGGCCCGGTTGGTTTTTAAGGAAAAACCAACCTGACCGTACTCCACCTGCGTCAAAACCTTGGGCGTAGTATGCCAAAAGATCCGTCTCACTAAGAGGAACTCAACAAAGCTGACGGCACGTCAATCGGACGTCCGTAGCTCAAGATATGTGTGTTTCCGCTCTGAGGGCCCGGTTGATTTCATGTACGAACCAAACCGGCCGAACTCAAAGTATTCCGAAACCTTGAGTGAGATATAACGAAACGACCGTCTCGATCCAAGGATCGCATTAACGCTGACGGTTCGTCAATCGGGGGTCTGTAGCTCGTGTTATGGTCAAAAGACCGAAGTCGATTCGAAAACGGGGGGTCCAGGTCCGGACTGACCCGGCCCGCCCCCCCGGGTCGGCCCGAACCGGGTCGAACCAACCTGGGTCCGACCCGGCCCAGCCGGAGGCGCGGTCCGGCGCGGCGGCGCGGCCCAGCGCGGCCTGGGCGCCGCTCGGGTGCCACGGGCGGGGGGCAAAGCCCCCGCCTTCCTCTGCTAGTGGCGTGGCAAGCTGTCGCGCCTTGGATTAAATGGCCCCCCTCACGTGGGGGCCTGCCTTTGTGAAAAACGGGGGGGCGCCTGCCCCCCCCCCCCCCTTGTGGAACTGGCCCCCCTCATTATGGGTGGCCAATTAAGCAGCCCGGGGGAATTTAATTCCCCCGGTTTCCACCCTTCCGTCCGGCCCGACTTGGCTGGCCGGCTTCTTCTCAACAGGACCGGCAAGGGCTGGTCCTCTTCCGCCATCCGACATCGGCGGCCCGGCTGGCCGCCGGTCATCACGTTCCGCCGTGGCCCGTAACCGGCCGCAGCCTTCATCGTCCGGCGCGGTGCGACGGCACCGCGCCCCTCCGCCGCGGCCCCGCACCGGCCGCGGCGCCTTCGGTTTCCTTCAACGCTGTGTGACGGCGTCGCGTCCATGTAATTCTTTCCATGGCGTGGCGCGATGGCGCCGCACAATAATTGCCGTGTGATTCCCGCATGGTGCGAAGGCACCACGCCATCTCGTTTCATCCGCAAGAAACATTCAAGAACAAAGGAGGGGGTTTCGGCCGTGTTTGTGCGGTCCGGCCCCCCTCTCGTTAGATGATAGCACATAATCATTTATCCTCAAGATTGTCATTCTAGAACCAAGAACGAGAATAAATAAATTAAACAACAACAAACCCCTACCTCGGTTTCAAGAACGATGATCGTCAACGACCCGCGGAAGACGAGCGTCGCGGTGGTCGGCGTCGCGGGAAAAGGACGTCGACGTCGTGAAGCGAGGATTCGAAGTTCTTTGTCGGAGATTTCGTCGAGGGAAACCATCGTGGAAGAAAAGACGCGGAAGGAGACGTCATCAGTGTTGCGGATATGGCGTCGCGGAAGACGGTTCCCGAGAACGTGGCATTCTTCGTCGATGTCCGAATGTTCTTCGCGTTCTTCATCAAAGTTTGAAGAAGATGGATAGAATTCTTCAAAACCTCTCAAGATGGCTAAGGAGACCTGTAACGCCCCGACCCTAATTACCTAGAGTCGGTGCATTATTACATAACATTGGCATGATCATGAGAAAGATCAAGTCTCGAAAGACCGATTAGTTTAGTAGCCTTGGAATAACTAGATACATCCATAAATTTTTACATTACATCATAAAAAAAACATCTTGTCTTCATATCCCCTCATACTATCCCTGCAGGTCATTCATAAATTACTTCTTCATAATCCTGGGAAAATAAAACATTGAAAGGGGTGAGCTCGGATGCTCAGTAAGGATAACATTATAGCAGAAGCTTTCATAAATAAGCATAAACACTTAAGGCAATTTATAACTAAAACAAAAGCCTTTTAAATTTAAACTTCAGCATAAAATGGCGAAGGTAAAATGAAATAATCCCATTTACTTACTCACATGGATATTCTACTAGTCGAATGATCACATGCAATATCAATAACCACTTTCATAATGATGGAATGCATAATGCCAGACTATCATAACCACATAGCCAAGGCCTCGTGCCAAGACTACAAATAAGATTTTGCCAAGGCCTTGTGCCAAGACACTAGTTTGTCTCATGAGACCTACCGATGCATCGAGGAGCTATAGCGGGCTCCACCCGTCACTTATTAAGTCCAATGCATTCCTCATATGAATAGGTTTAAGCATAAAATAAACATTCGTATTAAAACTAGCATACGAAATGTCAATACTTTAACCACAAACCATGAATGGTATAAAAATAGAACATCCACAGTCAAATATAACTCATTTGATACAATATGTAAGATTGTATTGTATCACATTAACCTCAATCATGAATAATGAAGGATGTTGACATAGATGAAAATAATCATCAAAACTATTTGAGAGAAATATTCCCCTTTTCTTGAAAACATTTAAAAGTCACACTATTTGTCAAGAAGCCATTTAAAAATAGATTTTTGAATCAAAGTGTCCCATACCACTTTGAAACTTTTAAAAGGAGTTTTAATTTTAAAACTTTAATGTCCATATAAATAAATCCTTAAAACCATTTTTAAAACATGGACATTAATGAGCAAGATTTAGGAGAATAAGTCTTTAAAACACTTAAAAATGGTATTTTAGTTAGAGATTCTAACCAAAAGAGACACTTGAATACAAATAATTGAGGTAATCAAAACTTTGTAATATCATGAGAATAAAGGGATTCATGATATACTATGTCAAAGTACATTATATACACCACATAAAAGTGATTTGGTGTATATCAACAAAGAAGTCTCAATGGAATGTAAATTGAGATGAAATCTCTCATAAAGGCCGTATCCTTAGGTTAAGGATAAATCAACGACATAATTATGTGTGACAAATATAAATACACTAAATATGATTGAATATTCAGTGTAAAACAATCAAAGGATATTCACACATATTCTTGTAGAAACAACACCAACGAATTGGATGTTTAACTCAACAAATGGTGAAAGAGTTAAAATTACTCTTATCAAATTCATATTAATGACTTGAGAATTATCAATAGAGTGATTATGTGTATCAAAATTATATCCACAGGAAGGGGAGTGTAAATTATGACATAATCAAATGAATAGTTATTCCACACATAATCTTGGAGTAATATAATCAATGAAATATGCGTAAAGCCGAATGAGTGGAAATTGAAATCTCAAATTCCCTTACCGATTAGGTAACATACGAAACATACACCCATGAAAGAAGTATCATACCATGATGATTTAAATACCCATAAATTAAATTATATTACACAATGAATACAATCATGGGCAGTACACATACACCACATGCAATAATTAAGTGGTGATCAATGGAAATATCACGAAATTAAAAGTGAGATAAGAAACCCCTTACCACGTTAATCAACTGAGTCGTATGGAAAAAAGTTAATAACCACCAAATGATTTACAGAATAACATGAATATAAAGATAATAATGATAATATATATCAAATGGCAGTACACAATACACCACTTTCAATAATTTAGTGGCGAACAATGGAAATCTCACGGAATTGAAAGTGAGATAAGAAAATCCCTTACTTTGTACTTTTTCCTTGGTCGATGGTAGGTTTACCTCCTGTATAATGGTGAAATAATTGTTATTGAATAATACAAGAATAATTTACTTTAATATGATATCATATATGATCTTTTAACATTGATTTGTTAATAATATCTTAGTATTAACGCCGTTTCGGGTGTTAACTTACTCATTTTCTTTTATATGTTTTGTTACATAAGTCATGTTTGTTGTATCTTATTCATATCCAGAATGATATCAAGTCCTTAAACATCATTTTTAAATCATTAAATGATAATTATACTTGAATGGATACGATGTATAATGAATCTCATCGCGTTCGTGGAGACGGTAGTCCGTACGTACGCACGAACGCTACTTCCATTTAATTTTTTATTTTAAAAGAATCGAATCCAAATGATACATAGGTATATTACTATTCCAGTATAATATAATATTTTATATATGTTACTTAAGTTCATTAACACCATCCTTTATACGTTCCATGTGTGGTATGAACGAGTCATATCATTTTAAGGGGGCGGTAGTCCGCACTTCCTCAAATGAAATTATCGTATGTATATACGACATGAAACGAATAATGGTATGAAATAAAATGGAATTACAGAAGCTTATATATAAAATATATATCATTAATATCATATTTAATTACAGTGCCATCATAATGGCCACCATGAGAGGCGGTAAGATGTTTTTGAACAATCATCGTTTCGTGAGGCGTTAGTTTGCCATCCACAGAAACATTATGTTCATCATCCATTAGATGAAGTTGTGTGTATGTGTAGTTTGAATACTTCTTATAACAACATCCTAGTATATTGAGGATACTGGTGTTGTTACAAAAGAAGGGAAATAAAAAGAGTTTGGGGTTTGAAGAAGCAAAATAAATGAAAATAATTTAAGAGAAATCGTTACCTTTAATTTAGGTAACTCACTTTGGTTGGAACCAAAGGACTTGTTGAAATGCTTTCTGCCTAATGGGAAGCTTCAAAGAGGAGGAGAGGGATGTGGGGAGCTTAGTTGGGCAGAGTTTGGACGAGCCAAGTGGCTTGATAGGTGTGAGGAAATGAGAAGGAGGAGTGCCCTTTTATAAGAGGGGTGAGGGGCACCTTTGGAAAAGCTAGAAATATTAATTTATAATAAATTCATATTCGGTTTCCAATGGCTCCAAAGTTGACTATTCAAAGGTTGAGGTGGGGATAGGTCGAAAAAAACTCATCCAATAGAATTTAGACAGGTTTGGGTACTTATATTAACCTTATCTTTAAGTATTAACTCTAAGTTAATTAGTTTCACTTTTACAATGTCTCTTTGTATTTTTATATAATATGGTTAATAAACTTACTATATACATCCAAAAGACCCCCAAGTGGTCCATTAATTATTAACCTATCATAATATAAGTCTCTTGGCCGAACCTTAGATTTTTAGGAATTTAATATCAATTAATAATATAATATTTGTTTTAAGAACTCTTTTATGTCAATTTTGACACTATTCACTAGTTGATTTTTGTGAAACTCATAACAGATTGATTACTTCGAACAAAGTCAAATAAATCAATACTAATATATCATATTATCCTAGAAAATTTTTTTAATTCATTAAAAGTTTAATATTATAATTATTTGGGTATTTATAATATCAATTATGTTAATTTTTTACTATTTTAGTAATTACTGCATCATCATTGTGTCATAAATAAAATAAATTATTTAATGTCAAAAAATTATAAATAAAATCTAATTATGTAGGAAATCTTTTTAGCTTTCTAATGAATATTTATAATCTAAAATCCAGCATATATAACCCTATGTAACAATTGTTTTGCTAAAAGATATATGCTTGTGTCATTTTTGTATTCATTTTAACTTAATTAATATAAAGTGTCATTATCACTTACAAGTGGATCCATGGGGTCCCAAAATTGACCCAAAGATGCCCATGGTCGACCATGTATCAACCAATAGGGTTACGACACATTTTAGGGTAATTTAGTATTATTATAATATTATTTTTTTTAACCCTTATTTACCGGATTTACCCTTAACCATGGTAAATAAAATATTTACCGCAGTAATTATTCAAAATGTCTAAAAATAAAAGTTACCTATTTACACAATTTGGACATCCTGATTCCAAATATGGAATCCATTTTTCTAAATTCAAAACACAGAAGTGGCAGAAATTAATTTAAAATTAATTCCCGCTGTCAAAACAAAAAGCGTGTTTTTAAGAGATAATAACTATCAAAAGATTGACACTTGTTTATGTTCGGTTTAATTGTAAAATTATGTCCAATGACCAACATTATATTAAATGGTAAAAATATATTCTAAATATACTTTAAAACCACTCAAATTCACAATTTATCACTATTAATTATTTTGATTAAAAAAGTTGTTTTTAATTAAAATTTAGTAATTTTCACTATTCATCAAAATATGAAAGTTATCCGAAAAGTACCAAAATTTCACCTTAGGCTAAATTCGATATTCAGAATCCAAAAATGAAGTCCATTTTGAAATATAAAATATATATAATTTCTAAAAGTAGGTATTACTATTCATAACGGCTAGTTTGATTGGTTGTGGTGTGTTAAAATCTCGAAGTTGCGTACAATGCACGTCATTGCATTATTCGAAAGGAAACATACCGAGGAAGCTTGGGGTGTTACATTCTCCCCTCCTTCAATAAATTGCGTCCTCGCAATTTTTAAAATTTTGCTTGGGAATATAATGGAAAGTCCCACATCGGAAAAAGTGTCAATAAAACTATCACTTTAAAAGAAAGAGAGAGAGGTATAAGGGTCATCCAAGATAACCCATACTAGGATTCCATGTAAGAAAACATGGATATGGATGATAAACTAAGTGTCAAGTTCTGATGGAGAGGGATAGAAATCATGATCAGGAGAAAGTTAACAATGAGAAAACCACAAACTTGTGTTGGGACAAACGACCATTAGTCTCCTAGTAGGAAAGTAAACGGACAACATTTTTTTTTAAGTTACATTACATAAGGAAGAGGAATTCATTTATGATATTGACTATGAACATTATGAGATATAATTACATTTTAAGTAGATTTTCATTCTTTTATAAATTTCCACCACTAACTCAAATTTTTTTTTTTAAACGATGAGTATTCAAGAAGACTTGGTCACACTGGAAGAGCTAGAATAAACTTCTATAGAATCACATGATCCATGCAGGATAAACCATATATTTACATTGTCTTTGAAGATTAATCAAAACCAAAATGGTTAGTGAATGATCTAATGATCCCCCAAAAGGATATTCATTGAGATAAATATGCACTAATCTTAATTTCTAAAATTAAACCAACAATACCACAAAGTTAAAAAAATACCATTCAATAATCAATTGTCCTTAAAATCCTTTAATATAATCCAAACTAATATTGAAACCCAAAACATAGAAGAATTTGATTATGTAGTCTCCCATGTTAAATTGTATCTCCAAATGACATCAGATACTCTTAAAGTCACATACTCAAAAGTAATTAACCTAATCACATATTCTCTATTATAGGTTAATCATTTCCATAAATAACCCAAATCACTATAAATCCACAATAAAAACGTAGATAAAAATCTATCATTACTCCACAAATGAAACCCCATAGTATTCTATTTTCCTTGGACATATAGTGTTTCCAACAAAGCGAACATCTTCCAAAATAACATTTATCACTTAATCACCAAATCATTTTCCTATACCAAGGGTATTCTTTTGATATGAAATAAGAACCCAAATCAACTTATTATTGATCAATAAAATCATTTAACAAAAAAAAAGTCACACTAACCAGGGACTTCACGTAGTCCAGTGGTAGGCGATAAATCCCAATCGCACTTTGGTTGTGGGTTCGATTCCCATAGCTTTGTCCGACGCGACGGGTTGTCACACGGTCTACGTGTTGTCCTTTTTCAAAAACTATATTTTATAATATTGCCAAAATGAGATAACTTCCTCAAAATACTATATCATAAATTTAACCACAAATGTTATATCATACCTTGAATCTTCATCCCAAATTAGAATAACTTATAATTCTCTCAAACCCCAATGATCATATAAATCCAAATGGTTATTTATACCCAAATCCACAAGAGAAGAGACAATTCTTCCTCAAATATCATTCTCACATGGCAAACTGCGGGGTTACAAATACAAGAGAAAATTATTCCATAGTAAACCCATCAACAAGGAGTGCTAATACTTTTTAAACATTTCTCCAACCATTTATTCCCACATAGCTTCTTCTTTGACCAAGAAAATATCCTATAGAATAGGACATTCACTCGGGTAATGGCCAGGTCCCCTACATTTATGGCAAATGACTGTAAATGGACTCTTGGGACCATTTTTATCTTCTTCCATAGTACTCTTCATTTTTCTTCGGCAATTCTTTACTTTATGTCCTTCCTTCCCGCACGTAAAACATTTCGTTGCCCATTGAGACACTTTCCTGGGTGTCTCTTTCCACATTTCCTACATGATGAAAATTGAGGGTTCTTTTCTCCATGGTATCCATTGCTGGAGATCTTATCATTTATCACCTTTCTCTTCCTTGTTGAGTCTGGGAGTTGGTTAATATATATGTTGTTGATCATATTTTTGGAAAACTGATTTGGCATAAAGACGATATCTTTTATGCCTATCAACATTCCATTTTGTTGCTCATTTCCACCACTGTTCCCAACTTGTACATCATTCTCAAAGTCACTATGACTTCCTTGGAATCCAGACATTGACTAAAACCAGAAAGTATTGTGTGAGTAATAGTAGTCGTAAAATCATTTAGAGATTAAAATGTCACCATATTCTCAATTTGAAACATATTAGGATTAACCAAGGTCATTTACTCTCATCTTATGTATATATTACTTAAATCGGTTTGTAAAGAAAATGTAAATTATCCTAAGCATATCCCCCAGGAGTGTCGTAACCAAGAGTGCAGCAAGGCCCGTTGTCGTGCACCAGTTCCCGTTCGAGTCTAGCTCAAAGCGGTGTTTTCGGGTTTTACCCCTAGGTACATCTGTGCCAGAGCCGCCTCTACCTGCTCGTATCCAGACAGGGATGTATTGCTCAGAAAACTCAAAAAATCTCTACAATACCAAAATTCTAGGAAGTTCTTCTATACTAATCCTCAAAGTTCATCTTAGGTTTACGTGCTCTAATCAGAGTTTATCTAAATCTAGCTTCCAAGGTTTGTACTAAACTTCCTCTGATACCAACTGTAATGCCCCGACCCTAATTACCTAGAGTCGGTGCATTATTACATAACATTGGCATGATCATGAGAAAGATCAAGTCTCGAAAGACCGATTAGTTTAGTAGCCTTGGAATAACTAGATACATCCATAAATTTTTACATTACATCATAAAAAAAAACATCTTGTCTTCATATCCCCTCATACTATCCCTGCAGGTCATTCATAAATTACTTCTTCATAATCCTGGGAAAAATAAAACATTGAAAGGGGTGAGCTCGGATGCTCAGTAAGGATAACATTATAGCAGAAGCTTTCATAAATAAGCATAAACACTTAAGGCAATTTATAACTAAAACAAAAGCCTTTTAAATTTAAACTTCAGCATAAAATGGCGAAGGTAAAATGAAATAATCCCATTTACTTACTCACATGGATATTCTACTAGTCGAATGATCACATGCAATATCAATAACCACTTTCATAATGATGGAATGCATAATGCCAGACTATCATAACCACATAGCCAAGGCCTCGTGCCAAGACTACAAATAAGATTTTGCCAAGGCCTTGTGCCAAGACACTAGTTTGTCTCATGAGACCTACCGATGCATCGAGGAGCTATAGCGGGCTCCACCCGTCACTTATTAAGTCCAATTCATTCCTCATATGAATAGGTTTAAGCATAAAATAAACATTCGTATTAAAACTAGCATACAAAATGTCAATACTTTAACCACAAACCATGAATGGTATAAAAATAGAACATCCACAGTCAAATATAACTCATTTGATACAATATGTAAGATTGTATTGTATCACATTAACCTCAATCATGAATAATGAAGGATGTTGACATAGATGAAAATAATCATCAAAACTATTTGAGAGAAATATTCTCCTTTTCTTGAAAACATTTAAAAGTCACACTATTTGTCAAGAAGCCATTTAAAAATAGATTTTTGAATCAAAGTGTCCCATACCACTTTGAAACTTTTAAAAGGAGTTTTAATTTTAAAACTTTAATGTCCATATAAATAAATCCTAAAAACCATTTTTAAAACATGGACATTAATGAGCAAGATTTAGGAGAATAAGTCTTTAAAACACTTAAAAATGGTATTTTAGTTAGAGATTCTAACCAAAAGAGACACTTGAATACAAATAATTGAGGTAATCAAAACTTTGTAATATCATGAGAATAAAGGGATTCATGATATACTATGTCAAAGTACATTATATACACCACATAAAAGTGATTTGGTGTATATCAACAAAGAAGTCTCAATGGAATGTAAATTGAGATGAAATCTCTCATAAAGGCCGTATCCTTAGGTTAAGGATAAATCAACGACATAATTATGTGTGACAAATATAAATACACTAAATATGATTGAATATTCAGTGTAAAACAATCAAAGGATATTCACACATATTCTTGTAGAAACAACACCAACGAATTGGATGTTTAACTCAACAAATGGTGAAAGAGTTAAAATTACTCTTATCAAATTCATATTAATGACTTGAGAATTATCAATAGAGTGATTATGTGTATCAAAATTATATCCACAGGAAGGGGAGTGTAAATTATGACATAATCAAATGAATAGTTATTCCACACATAATCTTGGAGTAATATAATCAATGAAATATGCGTAAAGCCGAATGAGTGGAAATTGAAATCTCAAATTCCCTTACCGATTAGGTAACATACGAAACATACACACATGAAAGAAGTATCATACCATGATGATTTAAATACCCATAAATTAAATTATATTACACAATGAATACAATCATGGGCAGTACACATACACCACATGCAATAATTAAGTGGTGATCAATGGAAATCTCACGAAATTAAAAGTGAGATAAGAAACCCCTTACCACGTTAATCAACTGAGTCGTATGGAAAAAAGTTAATAACCACCAAATGATTTACAGAATAACATGAATATAAATATAATCATGATAATATATATCAAATGGCAGTACACAATACACCACTTTCAATAATTTAGTGGCGAACAATGGAAATCTCACGGAATTGAAAGAGAGATAAGAAAATCCCTTACTTTGTACTTTTTCCTTGGTCGATGGTAGGTTTACCTCCTGTATAATGGTGAAATAATTGTTATTGAATAATACAAGAATAATTTACTTTAATATGATATCATATATGATCTTTTAACATTGATTTGTTAATAATATCTTAGTATTAACGCCGTTTCGGGTGTTAACTTACTCATTTTCTTTTATATGTTTTGTTACATAAGTCATGTTTGTTGTATCTTATTCATATCCAGAATGATATCAAGTCCTTAAACATCATTTTTAAATCATTAAATGATAATTATACTTGAATGGATACGATGTATAATGAATCGCATCGCGTTCGTGGAGACGGTAGTCCGTACGTACGCACGAACGCTACTTCCATTTAATTTTTTATTTTAAAAGAATCGAATCCAAATGATACATAGGTATATTACTATTCCAGTATAATATAATATTTTATATATGTTACTTAAGTTCATTAACACCATCCTTTATACGTTCCATGTGTGGTATGAACGAGTCATATCATTTTAAGGGGGCGGTAGTCCGCACTTCCTCAAATGAAATTATCGTATGTATATACGACATGAAACGAATAATGGTATGAAATAAAATGGAATTACAGAAGCTTATATATAAAATATATATCATTAATATCATATTTAATTACAGTTCCATCATAATGGCCACCATGAGAGGCGGTAAGATGTTTTTGAACAATCATCGTTTCGTGAGGCGTTAGTTTGCCATCCACAGAAACATTATGTTCATCATCCATTAGATGAAGTTGTGTGTATGTGTAGTTTGAATACTTCTTATAACAACATCCTAGTATATTGAGGATACTGGTGTTGTTACAAAATAAGGGAAATAAAAAGATTTTGGGGGTTGAAGAAGCAAAATAAATGAAAATAATTTAAGAGAAATCGTTACCTTTAATTTAGGTAACTCACTTTGGTTGGAACCAAAGGACTTGTTGAAATGCTTTCTGCCTAAGGGGAAGCTTCAAAGAGGAGGAGAGGGATGTGGGGAGCTTAGTTGGGCAGAGTTTGGACGAGCCAAGTGGCTTGAGAGGTGTGAGGAAATGAGAAGGAGGAGTGCCCTTTTATAAGAGGGGTGAGGGGCACCTTTGGAAAAGCTAGAAATATTAATTTATAATAAATTCATATTCGGTTTCCAATGGCTCCAAAGTTGACTATTCAAAGTTTGATGTGGGGATAGGTCGAAAACAACTCATCCAATAGAATTTAGACAGGTTTGGGTACTTATATTAACCTTATCTTTAAGTATTAACTCTAAGTTAATTAGTTTCACTTTTACAATGTCTCTTTGTATTTTTATATAATATGGTTAATAAACTTACTATATACATCCAAAAGACCCCCAAGTGGTCCATTAATTATTAACCTATCATAATATAAGTCTCTTGGCCGAACCTTAGATTTTTAGGAATTTAATATCAATTAATAATATAATATTTGTTTTAAGAACTCTTTTATGTCAATTTTGACACTATTCACTAGTTGATTTTTGTGAAACTCATAACAGATTGATTACTTCGAACAAAGTCAAATAAATCAATCCTAATATATCATATTATCCTAGAAATTTTTTTTAATTCATTAAAAGTTTAATATTATAATTATTTGGGTATTTATAATATCAATTATGTTAATTTTTTACTATTTTAGTAATTACTGCATCATCATTGTGTCATAAATAAAATAAATTATTTAATGTCAAAAAATTATAAATAAAATCTAATTATGTAGGAAATCTTTTTAGATTTCTAATGAATATTTATAATCTAAAATCCAGCATATATAACCCTATGTAACAATTGTTTTTCTAAAAGATATATGCTTGTGTCATTTTTGTATTCATTTTAACTTAATTAATATAAAGTGTCATTATCACTTACAAGTGGATCCATGGGGTCCCAAAATTGACCCAAAGATGCCCATGGTCGACCATGTATCAACCAATAGGGTTAAGACACATTTTAGGGTAATTTAGTATTATTATAATATTATTTTTTTTAACCCTTATTTACCGGATTTACCCTTAACCATGGTAAATAAAATATTTACCGCAGTAATTATTCAAAATGTCTAAAAATAAAAGTTACATATTTACACAATTTGGACATCCTGATTCCAAATATGGAATCCATTTTTCTAAATTCAAAACACAGAAGTGGCAGAAATTAATTTAAAATTAATTCCCGCTGTCAAAACAAAAAGCGTGTTTTTAAGAGATAATAACTATCAAAAGATTGACACTTGTTTATGTTCGGTTTAATTGTAAAATTATGTCCAATGACCAACATTATATTAAATGGTAAAAATATATTCTAAATATACTTTAAAACCACTCAAATTCACAATTTATCACTATTAATTATTTTGATTAAAAAAGTTGTTTTTAATTAAAATTTAGTAATTTTCACTATTCATCAAAATATGAAAGTTATCCGAAAAGTACCAAAATTTCACCTTAGGCTAAATTCGATATTCCGAATCCAAAAATGAAGTCCATTTTGAAATATAAAATATATATAATTTCTAAAAGTAGGTATTACTATTCATAACGGCTAGTTTGATTGGTTGTGGTGTGTTAAAATCTCGAAGTTGCGTACAATGCACGTCATTGCATTATTCGAAAGGAAACATACCGAGGAAGCTTGGGGTGTTACAAGACCAACCAAAATAAAATAAGCTAAGGCTTATTTTATTCACACAATTATCAATTTTAATTTCAATGGTTTGAAATTCAAACAACTCAACTCCATTAATTAACCAAGTTGTCAAGTTAATTAAAGAGGGGTTATTGGGAGTTTAAAAAGAGAAGATGAAGAGTTAGGGTTCGTGTGGGCCCCACCACACTTAATCCTCTCAAGGGAGGTTAAGTGGATGTGGGTACCACCCCTAACTCCTTTTGGGAGGAGTTAACCAACAAGTTAAAGATAAAATGTGTTTCCATATTTTATTTAACTTCTTTTAATTTTTCCCAAAACTATCTTTCATTCCGCATAAAACGCAACCTCGGAAAAGGTCTCTTTAAGCGAATATCGGCGCTGCGAGTTCATCGGTGTCCTCGGATTTCAATTCCGAGCACCGGATCAAAAGTTAGAAATTCCTGCTCATTCGTTCACTGAACGTACCCGAGCCAAACTTCGGAAAATTATTCCGGGCACACCGGGCCTCGGAATCAGGTTCCGTCAGAAACCGCGTTCTTGTAAAATTCCAAAGAAAATTAAGAAAAAATCTCCCTTGAATTTTACAAGTCTTTACAAAGAACCTCAAATAGATATAGATGGTTTTTAATCAATGCATATCTATAATTTATTATTGATACATAGGGGTGACTATTTCCATATTTATAATTTAAAATGGATTTATGAATATGTCCTAAACCTATAAGAGAGACCCAAAGTAGTCAATAATTCCCCTCTAAAGTGTATGATAAGCCTGAAATCCTATCCTCTTGACTAATGTGATATCTTAAGCATCGTTGTATAAATTTCCCAATGACCACCAGCCTTTGGAAGGAAACCCATGAGATATCATGGTTATAAGTGTTTTTAGGTGTTTCTAGTTCCATGAATAAACCTTGTTGGAAACCGACCCACTATGAAAATGGGTGTGAAACAACTATCCCTGTTTTATTTCGTATTGGTTATGAGGTCTTTATTTCCCATCATATGGGAAGTGAACCAACTATCTAGAATCCACATTTTAGACCTATTCACTTCTCTTCAGTCTATTGCAACAATATTAGCATTCTTATCTCTTCAGTTCTTGATCCATGATCGTTGGTTTGATTTGTTTGATGAGGACCATGGTTTCTTCACCTCCAACTCCTTATTTTCTTCCCCATGTTGCAAAAAAAATCAAAAAAGTTGATCTTTCATCTTGATTTATGATGCTTCCAACTATTACTTTCTCCTAATTTGAGTATCTATGGGAATATTTCTTCATGATTTATATGAACAATTCAATACCTTGTACTAAAAACCTTCATAGAAATAACAATACCCATAAAAATCCTACTGATATTACAAAAAACTTCTCACTTGTTTTTTTCTTTCTTGCTCCTTGAAGTTTCATCATGTAATAGAGTGCACTTATTAGGCATGTACTAGTTTTCCAAAACAAAAAAACCTGATATTATTTGTCTTATTTTCCATATTTATAGTATTTATCATAATTATATGAGTATCATGAAGCTCAATATTCTTCTAAGGTATATTTTGATAATATTTTTAATTCAATTCCACTAACTTATAGTTGTGATTTGGCACGATAATCGACATTACTTTGTCAGCAAACCATTATAATTATTGAATAAGAATAATTTATTCAGTGGAAACCTCATGAACTTATTTAGTGGTTGATACACTTTTGCTCCCAAATTCAATACCATGATTAAGGAGTCTTTCTTGATCTTTATGCTTTTTTCATCACATCATAATGTCTCCTTCAATTTCTGTAATTTTTTCGACTTGATCCTTCATAGAATTAGTTATCCCATAAATTATTTGGGCATAGTTCTTGACCTTAATCCTCAAATAAACTTTTTTTTAGCTTCAATAATTTCTAGATTTTTTTTTTCAATTTCCACTAGTATTTATGAATTATTATCTTCTTATTGGTGAATAAAAATTTTGGAGTCTTGTAAAAAACAATTATATTTTTTTTTAGATCTCTATATGTCTATTTATTCAAGGAATTATTCATGTTCAACTTTAAGATCAACCTTATCCTCAATTATATCATTTTAAAAATTTCTTCCATCCCCTTGATTCTTGTCTATAATATTACAAATGTTTGGGGAAGGGAAACTACAAAGCTACAAAGAATCATGAAAACATACATATGCAGGAAGCTGGGGACACTCAAACCTAAGACCTCCATAACACCCCACTGGTCCCTTTTCCACTAGGATAATCCCTAGGGGAAGATTGTCTATAACAACTACTATGAATTCTTCACTTAGATCTCTAAATTATTTGAGCTCCTTCACTTTTATTTCCCCTAATTCCTTATCTTCTTTAGATAGAAAGTAATTTATTCATAATTTATATTTCAGTTTCCACTTGATGTTCACACCTTTGAATGCATTTTTTAGATTCTTCTTCATCATCATAATCCTAGAATTTATTCGACCACCTAATAACGAGATGACTTACTTTTCTAATGATGGGTTTAGTTTAATCATCGTATGGTTATAGGTAGTGTAAAATAACCCAAAAATATGTAGATTTATATTAAATAATTCAAACATGTAAAATATCATAAAATAGAGAACTTGGATTTTGAGTACAACACCAACATCCATATTCTTCCTTGATCTTGATAGAGTATTTTTTAGGAACATCGTGAGGAGAATTGAACAAGATCACACTACCTCTAAGGTGATACACCAACCAAAGGATAAATAATCATATCATGTAGATTCTCATATTCCTAAAGGGATTCTAGTTCCTTTAAAAAAGTTAAAAATAGAATATTGGAAGGAAGATAGTATCAGATATGGCTCAGTAGTCTCACACACCTAATAGGAGAGGATCTCATACTATTATATAGACTTCCTCAATGTTCTTCATTAAAAAGAGAGTATTGTCTATAATTTTAATGTATCAAGTTTTATCATAAGGAACTCGTTTTTTATATCCTGTTAGAGTTCACTCATTTACTCCTTCAAAGAATGTTCATGTTATAATGAATCAAACACTTTGATTAATAACTAATAAAACCATTTAGGATTGTATTTGTTAGTCGCATGATTCACATGCATGGTTTTTTCATGCATCGCATGCATGGATATTATGTGCACTTTTAATAATCACCCACTTTCACTAAAATCTCATAAGGACTTTATGTAAAATTTAAAAAATCTATCCGAATCTATCCAAACTCTTTTGGATATAGTATTGTCAAAATATCTTCATTTTTCAAACACTTTGTCCAAAACATAATCATTATCCAAGGGCTAAATTATACAACATTATGGGCCTTATCAAAATTGAAAGAAATTATAAAATACCCATTTAATTGATATAATAAAATAGAGAACTCTAGTAAATAATCAATTCTACCCAAGATACTATGGGGTATGGTGTGATCTCTATCAAACATACTCAGATTCATACCCAGTTTGTAGGCTTCTTCATCCATGTCTTTCATTGAGAAACATTTATCTATCCACACCATCAAAAAATTTAGTGTTAGGATATAATTTCCAATAACTAGTATATCATATAAATAACATATCATAAATACTACTATTCTACCACTAAACTTCTAATATACATAGCAATCATTTTTATTTTTTATAAAACAAAAATATTTGATTACATCATCAAAATAGATATTCAAACTCTAAGAATATTTCCTCAATCCCTGAATCGATCATTAAAACTTTCATTACCTAGAAAACTCATTTAGAACCACAAAACCCTTAGGTTTTATAATATACACATATTTGGTGAAATTATCATTATGGAATTTACTTCAATATCCATTCGATATATCTCATAATCATAATCATCTATTATTGATAGAAAAAACTGAATGGACTTCACCATCACAATAGGTGAAAATATTTATTTATAATCAATACCCTAAATTTTATTGTAAACATTTTCCAATATACATGCTTTATAGGTATAAATTATATTATCTATGGAAGTTTTCTTATAGAAAAACCAATCAAAACCTATGGGCTTTAACACTTAAGTTGCATCTATGAAGTTCAAACTTAGTTAGTGTACATGGAATCAATTACAAATTCCATGGATTTTACCCATTTCTCAAAATTAAAACTCTCTATAGCCTATCAGTAGGAAGTAGGTTCATCTTAAATGAATTTTACTTCATTATAAATATCCATAATATATCAATATCTCTCAATTTTTTTATGAATCCAACTAGACCTTTGAGGTTCTTATGTAACTAGTGTTTGTACTTCTTCTATAACTCTTTATGAAATCGGATCAACTTTTATCTCAGGAACACTTTCTATTTATTGTTCATGAACTTATCAAACTTCAAATTTCCTCCCACTAACTCTTATATTGATGAATTTGTTTCTCAAGGAAAAAAATCTCATACAACAAATACTTTTTGTTCGTTTGGGTTATAAAAATAATATCCCTTAGTTTCTTTTGGATAACCAAAAAATATCCATTTATCATACATTGGGATAAGTTTATTAGAATCAAATTATCATATGTTTCTTTTTCAACCCAAAATATTACTAAAAGATAAAATATGATTCTTCTCATTCCATATCTCATTTGGTGTCTTCATGAATGATTTGTGTGGAACATGGTGTATCTAGAATGTATTAGTTTTTAGGGAATAACCCCATAATGAAATATTAATGTCACACTAACTCTTAATTAATCTAACCATGTCTAACATGGTATGATTCATACTTTATACAAACCAGTACATTATGGAATTCAAGGATGAGTGAGTTATAGAATAATTCCACAATTCTTCAGATGATTAGTAAATTCTTGCCTCATGTATTCACCACTTTGAATTGATCATAGAATCTTAATACTCTTGTCTAGTTGATTTTTCACTTCTTTCTAAAACTCCTTTAAATTTTTAAAAGCCTCATACTTGTTCTTTATTACCTAAATGGCTCGAAGGCCTTCATTTATTATGATTTTTGATAACCCCCCTTTCATGGGATAAGGGGGAACCCTTACAAGGCCCGCTGGCTAAGAGATTACATAGCCCATATGCTTAAGAGACATTAAATTACCCGAAGGTCTTAGGGAATTCAACCAGACACTAACTATAAGGAACTGCCCCTCCCTATCATTTTCATAGTGATGGTAACTCTCCACCTTTTCATGGTTTTCCAGCTAATCTTCTCGTGCAAGTACAGGTTGGTCTCGATGGAATTTCCATACCCTCTCATTCTTCCAAATCCATTGGTTCTGCTCTGGTGAGTGCACCTCCTCTGAATCATCCTCTAGGGAAGCTCATTTCAGTAGATTCTGTCCGGGGAAACTAAATTGTGGTCGAAAGGCCTTGAGGTGTCCCAAAGGCCTTAAAGGTGGACCGAAATCCTTACTAACCTAAAGGCCCGGGTGGCCCAAATTCCTTAAGGACTCTAAGCCCAAACTGGTGGCCCAAGGTGAATAGTCCTAACTAATACGGTTTTTCAATTATTGAACCAATACACTGTATAGACTTAGATCACAAGTATTGAATTTTAATGTAGTAAATTTATCTCCATTACTGACATTGAGATATAATTAAACCTTTATTAATTCTCTCTTAAATCTAAGTCTATATTTGTTAGCATAAATTTATGTTGTACACCTGATATCTAATAACCATGAGTCAAATATAGTGGAATTAATCTCTATAATATTCACATTCAGATACTCTAATTTTTTATCTGTGACAACAATTCTCAATTCTATATACTAATATTTAACTATTTTATTATTCATACTTATTATTGATCCCAATATGATTTTTATTAGTTATTCCATAATATACAACAAAGATATATCAATGAATGAGTATCATGTATTATATATTATAATTAATAACTTCAATTGAAATTTCTACCACTAAAAATGATGACCCCAAACATCATATCTATTTGGTGAGCCCATATCGATATTTCACTAAGAAACGAATCAGCTATGGCATTTCTCTCACTGCTTAGTTATATAAGTAGGGAATCATCCCAATCACAACAGTTGTGACTTTTTGATATTTGAGAGGATAACTCTTTTCTAAGTCTATAATATGGATTCAATCAACTCTATTCCACCTGTATACTAATCCTTTAGGGTATCTCAGCTAGTGTAACCCAAATAAGATTCCAAAAATATACTAAAAAGGTCAATCAAAGGGTTACCAACTATGGAATGACTTATCCAAGGATGTTCCAGTGTCACCCATAACATTCTTACCTTAAAAAAGATAATATATGGGCACCCATCTATGGAATGACCTAATCAGTTCGATGATCGAGGTCTTTAAGAGTGTCACTTTGGAAGGAATCTCATACTTAGTATTAAGGGGGTTTCAGTCTCACTAATTTAATATGAATCATATGTATATTAAATTTATAACTATTACATACTATATAATATATATCTTCTCTTGTTTTATTCCTTTCATGTACGCATGCTTATAACATTCTAGTTTGGTAACCCTTATTTTAACCACCAAATTAATTCATTTAAACCACATTAATGTGTAACTCTTTACATAGCCCAACAATTTGTGTTATTTACTAAAAAATAGAAGCCATACATATTCATAAATATATTAATTCATCGTATGAATAAGGTATATAAACTTTTCTTTTAAAGGCTTAGAGTTATATGATATTAAAAATCTCCACATGACTAAGCCCAAAGTGATAGATATCCAACCTCATTCACCTTTTTATACAAGGTATAACCTCTAGGATAGTAGGTGGTTCAATCATAAGACCCTATAACTGAGGAGTCGTTACTCAAGACATAATTCAATTCAAGATATTTATAATACCTAATATGTATAAACTATATTCAAAAACTATTCTTAATCTCATAACTCAAAATTTAAACAGAGGTCAAGGTAGGTAAAATATAATTTTTATGTAGTCTTACTTAACATGTAATACAGGTTTCTAACTCCTAGAAGAAGTTTAATAGTTAAACCTAAAGCATATATAATACTCAAATTTAGTAACATATTTATTAAACTTAAATATTAAAGGATTTTAAAAAATTAATAAATATTTTATTTATTTTCCAAAACATGACATAACTATTCATAAACATTCCATAAATAAATCCTAATTATAAACATTTTCTAAATTAATAAGAATATAACATTTTTATATTCATTTAAATTATAAACTCTTTAATATTTTATATTATATAAGTAATTTATATGATATTTCATGAATTATAAAAATTTTACAATTCAATATCTATTATATAAACATTTTATATAGTCTAAGTATCATACATTTTGTAATTTGTAAACACTTTATAAATTAATCCTTATGGTTTAAAATAAAAATTTTATTTTTAGATCCCAAGACATGTCATATAATATGTTAAAAGGTATTTAATTTTTGGTAATAAAATGTTTCATAAACATTTACTTAATTAATTATAAACATGTTACAATTAATTACTTAATTCCTAATAAATTAAATATTCCCAAAATATATTTTAACATGAATTATAAACATTCTATAAGCCATAAAAACCAGTTAAATATTTAAAAATTATTTTTAAATATTAGTTTATTTACTATTATGCAAAAAACCCTATTTTGCCTAAGGGTAACATCCCTTTACCCTTACGTATACACTTTGCATAAGGGTAAAGTGTCATCTCAAACAACTATGTAAAAGTAAGTTAGTGTCCACATTTATGCAACCCAAATGTAACCTATTGTGTAAAGGTATTACACTGATTACCTTTATGCATCCCATTTTAGGTAAATTTAGATTGGGTGAATCCTTAAATAGAACTCTTCTATGTAAGGGTAACCTTAATTTTTATTATGTTGTGTAAAGGTAAACATTAAAGTCTTTTTACGTGGTGCCTTCTTTACTTTATGTGAGAACCTGTGTAATGGTAATAATCCAATGACCCCATATATAACCATATCCATAAAGGTAAAAAAATCATTTTAAATTACCTTTATACTACTTAAAATGAGTCTATAGGTTTATGATAATGTTGTTATTCATTTTTATTAAAAAATAAATGATAAAAAAAATTAAATATTAAATAAAATCACTTTAGTACTAATGATGGGTTTTATTTATTCATATTATTATTACTATAAATAGAAAACAACCCCAAAATTAGTCAATCTATCTTTAATAATTCCAAAATATAAAATATCATAAAAATAGAGTACCAAGATTTTTGGTACAACAGAAGGGTTCATCTTATTCCTTGATCCTGATTGAGTATTTTTAAAGAAGATCACAAGGAGTAGCAAACAAAAGAATTTTAACTCTGAGGGGATACACCTATAGAAGAATCCAAAATCATTTCGTGTATACTCTCATACACTCAAATGGATTCCAGTTCCTCCACCAAAGGTGATAAACAGACTGCGGTAAGGAAGAGGGCATCATATATGGATCACCAGCCCCACACGCCTAATAAGAGTGGATCCTATCTTCTTATATAGACATCCTCAGTTATCTTAATTGAATGAAGAGTTTCATCTATAATTATAACTTATAGAGTTCTATCTGATGAAACTCATACATTATATCCCATTATATTTCATTCATTAAACTAATTAAATGAATGTACAAGTCATAATGAATCAAACACTTTGATTAACAACTAATAAAACCATTAGGAATTCAATTTCGAAGCCATATATATCACATTAATTTATTTTATGATCACTTTCAATAGCCACATCAAAAATAAGAAAGTGATATCATTACCTTAAAGTTCTCTTTTACCCTTTTGATATTAGAGAAAATAAATGAAATAATCTCATCAAATTATTTATCTTGGAGTTATTATATGAATAAAAGTTTCTCCAAAAACTGGAATGTTATCTCTTGAAAGTCTTATTTTTGTGTTTATTCGTTTTTATTGGTCCTCATCTCATATGAAATAAGAGTGTTATGTAGGCTAACCAATGTTACAACCTTCATGTCTTTATCTTCAATCATTGAAACCTTTGTATTGAAGCATGAGGGAAATCTACTCAAGATTTTTTTTAACAATTTTCACATAATAAATTATTTCCCCAAGACCATGAAAATATTGTATAATAATATTCTTCTGATAGAAAAAAGAATCAACTATTTCATTTTGTCTTGTTATTAAATAATCATATTTTTTCCACAAGACTTGACTATTTTCTTCCTAAATTATTAAATCCCCCTCATAAATATTTATAAATTTATCCCACATCACATGATATTTCTAGAATGACATTAAATTTGAATAAATAGGTTTCACCAAAGCTCCCCCTAAAGTATTTACTACCTTAACATCGACATCAAAATCTTTTTTATCTTTATCTATCAATGATCCTTTTTCCATACTTCCATATATTATATACATTTTATCCATATATACATCCACTCCCATTGAAAAGTAATAATGTTTCATTCAATTTTCATGTAGTTGGATGTTTCTACCTTCAAAAATATGGATTCCCTTATTATTAATTATCATCACTGTCAAGCCTTAGTGAGAGAGAAATATAGAAAGAAACTTCAGCTCTGATACCACTTGTTGGTCCTTGACAAGGAATACACCCTATTTGGGGGGGATCAGGGTGTGATACTTAAAAATTTCCCTTATAAATGATCTTGTTCTTTATCTATTAGGGATACTTCTATCTCTATTCCTTATATTAATAATGTGGTAAACATAAATGATACTGTAAATTTTACTTGGTTAACCCAAATGAGATAATATAAGAAGAATGAATAGTATTTTGTATGTACACAAGAGGAACTAAAGCTCACTGGTTTCTATTTAGTTGAATAATTGAGTGACTAAACTGACCCTATAGTCTTAAAAACCTCATAAGAAATGAAGAATGCATTGTTATTATTCAAAGTGGAATGCACTAATCCTTATGTAAACAACTTATTCTCCATGAAATGTAGATGGTGAAAATACACCAGTTCAATGTAGCACTTCAGCACTAAATGAAAAAACATTTGGTGTGAACTACTTCTTGAAAAAACTCATCAACACCTTGAACCTTCTAGCATGAAGTCTTAGAAATATCCTCTCTATTTTTATTTCTAGATTTGAATTACCATAATACCCAGCATCACCTATATTTCTTAAGAAGGAATTGATAAATTTTCAAGAAACACCTTTATAACCTTTTACACTCACAACTAAAAATATTCCTTGTTAAGATCTAAAAATAACATCCTTCCTTTTTTCCTTATTTTATACTTCTATTTTTATTCCTTATTTTCACATCACAGAAAATCCACCTTCTATATAAGGAAACATACTCTTTACATGATGAAATCATTATCCAATAATAAAATCCACTAACCTCTAACCAACTGGTATATTAATAATACAATTATATCAAATCTATTGCACCATCCATGCCGTATTTCTTTGGTTTCCATTAAGTGAAATATGGTCATTTTTGGGTACAAAAAATAAACATTAAAGTACCTTAAAAAATGAAATTACATGGATATATTTTCTCTTAATTATAGGATTTATTCTCTCCCTACAAGTTGGATGGCATATTAATCTTATTTTATGTTTAATAAAATCCATAGAAACTTCTTTTGTTGTTCAACATACTTAAAAAAAGTAATGTTTATATAGATCATGTTTATAGAGAGTCCATGATGGTTATGAATCTCCCATTTATTCTTATGGTTCCATGAGATAATGGTTACATAGGAAAAACCCATGATTATAAAGTGTGAGGGTGAGGTCTATACATAGAAAATGATCATTATATATCTTGATATGATTCTAAACAACTACTTAATGTTGCTTGAGTAGTGCTAAAAATGATGGTTATGAAGAGAACCTTCATCCTTACACATCACTAGATGATTATTATGTACACAATGAAAATTATTCTTATACACATGGGACTTTTTAAAATTATATAAACTGGATTCTCAACTAAATTTTCTATTATTCATTCAAAAAACATAAAATCTATTCAAAACCTATTCTATCTATCAAGAAATAGAGTTCACAAAACTATACAGTCCATATTAAAGATTCTTTCTAGTTCATTGTCAACAAAAATAATCCAAAAAAACTATAAAGGAATGTTTTAAAATAATAACACATAAAAAAATAAATCAATTTAAAAATACCATGAAAATTCCACTCACACCTCAATATTACCTCACATTTACTTATCAAAAATATGGAATATAAAAAAACTATTAAATTATTTTTATAAATTTATCTTTAGTACCTTTTTAATGTACATTATAAAATATAGGAAAAATATTTGTGATATCCAAAATATTTATATATAATGGTTTATAAATATTACTTTGGAATATTTTATTATAAATACCTAAAAAAACCTTATAATAGTTCAAACCTTAAAAATCAATTTTTAAAAACATTTAAAAATTAAAACCTTTAAATAATCTCAATGTAATTTTATAAAACCTATAATTAAAATTTCTTGCAAATTTTTATAGCCTCTATTTTACTTTAAAATAAATCCTTTATAAGATCAAACCTTATATTTAATCCAAAAAACATTGGATAACATCTCATAGGTTATAAAATTACTTCTCTTAAAGGATAAACACTGTGGATTTCATCATGAAACAAAAAATCTAATCCATCCAAATAACATAAAAAATCCAAAAAAACTATCTCAATTCAATAAAAATTAAAATTAAAATGTGATAAAAACAATTTGAAACCCAAAAGATTAAAAATATATAAATTTGAAAAATTTCTAACAAAGCATGGTTTAGAAAACTGTGTTCTAACCGTGATAATTTGTTTTACTAGATGTTTCCCAGGAGGGATTTCACTGTTTGCGTATGGTTTTCCAAACCTTGCACAGTAAATGTGCAATCATAAGTTTCTTTCTATATTCACTAAAAATATTGTATTCTCTCAAAACAAACCACAAAACTTTTATATAAATTTCAATTTCTAAAATAAACATTAAGAATATTAAGAATAATCAAGAACAGGGCATGGATTTGAGACACGCACAACTCGACTACCTCGGGTAACTCAAGGTTCAATAAAGAATGTTTTGTTTAGACACTTAATCATACCTATATTTTGAGCATGAAATATCTAATATCTTTTCTACCATTACTTAAAAAATATCAATTAGGAACTTATATGATTTTTTCATGAACTAAAATGGATCAATATTCCACATTATTCGAGATAGACCATGACCAAGCCTAAAATGAATTCATTATCTCTATTGGATGGAAACAAATGTCAGGGCATCAAAAAATTAATTATTTGGAATTATTTTTCCTAATAAAACAAAAAACAAAGGAGGAATACAACCTAAAAGTCCTACATAACCAATCCATGTGGTAGGGAATCATTAATATATAAATAAACAGTTTTGAAAAATAATGGGAACAAACAAGGCATAAGATTAAAAGAATAACTCATAAAAAAGAGAACCGAGAAAATATATCTAAACATCCCAAAATTACAAAATTTAAAAATATATAAAAGAACCAATATAAAATAAAAATGGCATAAAATAGGGCTAGTTGAATGTAATGTCAAAGTCGAATTGTAACATCCCGACCTGAATCACCAGGTTCGAGCCTAGTGTTACTAACCTCATGAGTGTCTCCCCATATGCAGGAGGCTATTGACTAGTAGCGAGGGTTTTATTCCATCAGTTGGGAGACTATATCCTCCATATCATGTTATAATATCCATAAGAACTAGTAAATAATATAATAAAATATAGGAGTATATATGATGAACTAAATAAATGGCATACATTTCATATAAATAGGAAAATACCTATGTGGAAAGCATGTCCATAATAATGAAATAAACTAAATAAATAAATAAATAATCTACTGGTCCTCTGGTGACAATCTGAGACAAATCAAACTTCATGCTCCATAACTCAACCATCCATCATAGGACCCTTTCCCTTCACCATATCCCTCATAAAATCTACAATAACATCAAAATACCTGAGTAGGGTGTGAGTACATGACTTAGAATGACACAACCAATGCATCCAAAAATGAATGAGGCACTAAAGTTCTGATTTTTTTGAATAATTGGTCACATCATGAATAAATGTTTTGAAGCTCAAAATCCCAATGATGTGAGAAAAACTCCAGTTATGTTAAGAAATAAATCAAGGAGAAACCACATGAGGTATAATTATTATGGTAAATGATTTATTTGTTCTAACTATAATAACATGGAAAGGTATTAAAACAGAAAGTATGCATTGGATGGAAAAATTCCATAAGTAGACACTCCACTCCTATTACATATAAGGAGACTGTTTATCCAGGGAAAAGGAATGTTATGCTTGAAAACTGGTTTAATGTTCTGGTGAAAAAAATGAGTCTAAAAAATAGAGCATCAAGAAACAAAATATATTCACTCACAATAGATATAATTGAATGAATAAAGGTAAATATTAAAAAAATGCAGGGATTTACTCTAGTTTTTAGAAAGGGGGAAGAAAAGGTGAAGGTTGTTCCACCAAGGAAGAAGATAGAATGCATGATGGAACTCTTGGACATCATTGAAGAGGTATGCATAATTGGTAACATAAAAACCACTAAAAAGAAATATATGAATCTTGGTGGAAGATTCATTTGATGGCTAAATAATATAGATTTAATGTCTACTAAATTTCATCAAAATTGGAGGTGTGTACAAGTGGAATCAATTCCACAATTATGGAAAATCCCAAGATACTAAAGAATGAGATTTATCTCAATCAAGAATAAATGTGTGTATGTGGTATCACACAAATAATATCCAATGGAATATTTTTAAAGAATCTGTATACAAACAATTTTCAAGATGGATAATATCTTGAATAGGTTGTGGAATTACTTTCAAAAAATCTAAGAAAGGGAAAAGGAAAGTATGGAGATGTAGGGTTGGTTCATCATGAACAACCCCATTTCTATTCTTTAGGAAATATGAGGTACCCCTCTCCCCATATACATTAAATTTTTATAAAATTATATGAATTAATGCATAAATTTGTGTGAAACCTGATCCATGGGGTAAAGGTGCTGAAAAAGTACAAATGAAAGAGTTGAATGAAAATATTTTTAAGTCAGGAAGTGTGTGAAAAACAATTTTCAAGACTATCCTAAACTCTATTTGATATTTGAAATGTAGATAGACGTTAAGTTTAAACCTAACTCAACATATGTTTTAAAATTAAAAAATTGGAATATGAAATCTCCATGCTAAAATGAAGGTCATTGTTCAACCTTGAGATGGTTTTTCATGCTCCAAGTACTGTATATGAAATGTTTCAGGTCATGAGTAATATGAACCCTAAAGGTTCTTGTTATAGATATTTATCATACTAAAAATTTCATGGGAAATGGAAATAACATTATAAATGGTATCAACCCACAAGAAGGAATAGAGACTTGGAAATGGAAGATGCTAAAGATGGTGAGATAAATGAGTTTTTCTCAGTAGGTTATATCCTCGAATTGACTATTACAATTGGTGTTAGCAACTGATGGACCAGGGGAGTTTGTGATAAAAATATAAATGTTTTTAGTCCTCTCTATATATTTTTTATTCTTGTGAAATAGCTTAAGAATATTGGTGTTCAATTGGTATCATTTTATCAATATTTAATAATTGGTGTCAAGTGACACTTCAATTGGTTGTGTTTTTCATTGTTAATGTGTGAATTCTAAGGCTACAATTGTATTTTTTT
This sequence comes from Viscum album, assembly GCA_963277665.1. Taxonomy (NCBI): domain Eukaryota; kingdom Viridiplantae; phylum Streptophyta; class Magnoliopsida; order Santalales; family Viscaceae; genus Viscum; species Viscum album. The sequence continues at coordinate 109,592,204 of OY728125.1, forward strand.
ATTTATGAGTGACATTGATAGCTTTTTTGAGGTTGACTTTGACTCTTGTTTCTAACATCGAGCCCTGGATAAATAGTCTTAGAGGATCTATTGACAACTCAAGTGCTATGTGTTAATTTCACTCATTGATTCATTGAGTTATTATAGTTTTCATGGATGTGTTTTTATGTTTGATTCTGAAATTAGACCTCCCGACAAAAAATGGTTCAAAGAAACTATTGATATAAGGGTATTTTTCACTTAGAGGAAGTGGATTTTTTCCCAATTCAATAAGACGGAGACAGTATCAAAAATATTTTTCTTTATTGATCTTAATTTCACAAGATAAAGGGGAAGATCTTTGAATAACCATGATCATTTCATGAAAAGGGGGGTATAAAGAAAAGTGTGTCCCCTTTGTATTTCAATGTTAATAAGAGGAAGGAAATAAGCTTAAGAGGGAAGAGTTATTATTATCAAAAAAATCCAAATGGGGAGATTATTAGAATCCATATGGTTTGTGTTGGATTTGTTGATAATAAGGTAAGTTGACAATAAGATAAGTTTATAATAATCCAATTTGACAATAATACAGTGAGAGATTATTGATATGTTTATTGGATTACCTAAAGGTTGTATTGTGTTTATTGATAAGACATGTGGAAGATGAAGGTTCTTGGAGGATTTTTATGGACCATTAAGTTCATAAGGTTTTTAAAATAAGTCCATCTAGTGCTTGGAATATATTGAATAAGATATTGGTTTGGAAGGAATACCCCACACCATAGAACATTCTATACATCATATGATGTGTTTACCTTGGGTAATAATCTCCATAGTATAGTTTGTTATTCCATAGAGGAGTTCATTCCTAAATACATTATATATATTAAAAAAAATCATGACATAGAATCAATGGTTATACCAAATGAAGGATAGAGGATTCAAAAAACATGCACATTCCCACTCATGGATAGAACCCATGCAGCCTCTATAAAATACGGTGTCCAAGATTAGGCACCACATATCCATGTGGGTTGGAAATAAGAATGTGTATGTGAGAACCCAAGTGTGTAGGAATAGGTTCATGTGAAGGCAGGCGATGGTGTAGGGTGAAAATGTGGTGAAGTGGTTATGGCATGGGTCAATACGATGGGAGAATTTTGAAATGAAATTGGGGTAAGATAGTTTATATAGCACAATATTTCTAAATGAGTTTTTGATGTGGGAATTTTAGTTTTTAGGATACACTACTATTAAATTAACCATTATATAAGGAGATTTCAGAAGAAGTTTTGATGGGTTTTAGTGATTCTGAAACATTTGGGGTGTCAACAACGGGAATGGATGGATATGGCATAGTACTCCTTGATGAAATATGACCGAACTGCATCTACACTTTGCATCGTAAAGTGTCTTAAGATCCTACAGGAAACTAAAATGTAGAATTTGGTTTATGAAGTGAATAATTATTTCTAGAAAATAAGTTTAATTAATGTTTCTAATCCTATAGGATGCCTAACCATATTAGAAGTTTCTATGACATAATGAGTTTAGTGAGTCTAAGATTTAAAGGATCTCATGTCAGATGTCAAGGGAGATTAATAGAGTAGTTAATGTGTGAAAAGAATGGATATGTTCAACTAATTAATGCTTCACCACACGATACATATATATGCCTCATAAGTTGATTCTAAACCATAGTTCATAATAGTACATCATAGAAAAAATCATAAATGTTTTTTATGCTCCATAGAATCCAAGATCATTCCATAACTAGTCAGTTTTATTTAGCTAGCAATTTCAGCCAAAAACTGAAAGAGGGTGTTATTGCTTTGATTTCTAGGTGTCTAATTAAAATTTAATGGCACATTATGACCCTATTAATTTCACGGGATGATTTGAACAATCCTATGAAATTTAAATTATATCTTATCCATTAGATTGAATAGAAGGTGAGGATTCATCTATAAAAGTTCTTGTATAATTTCTAGATGAAGGATTTGAATAGAGAGCACATTGTACATCCAAAATTCATATACGAAGAAGAGGAAATTGATACTATATAAAAAAATAATTAAATAAAGAGACTTTAAACCTATTAAAGATTTTTCCTAATTAAAAAGATATAACTATTATGTAGTGAAGATAAGTGAGATTTCAATACTATTCTAGAAAGATAAGGAAGGGGATTACATGAAATATCATGGAGAGAAGGTGATTCTCAAGGAAATTTCAATATCAAGCTTGTGAAGGAGAAAGAGTACATCAAAGGAACATATATTACATCTGGTGTATCTTCAAAAATATGGTGATATTATTATTTTTTTATGTAACAACTTCTACTCTCTTTCCTAGTGCAATTATCCAAATAAGATAATGAGAGGAAGTGATCATTGGGTTGTAATGAACCGACCCAAAAACTTTATAAGGGTAGTGGTCCCATGAATGGGTTACATAGAAAAAACCCAAGAAGGAGGCTTATAGTGTTTATTTGTAATGATAAATCATTGATTTAATGCTCCTTGGACTATCCTGTAGTGGTGAACCAAGTAAAAATACTTCTTTTTGTGTGTATGCATGATTATATTCTGCATAACACAAACTATAAAATGGGGTTGATCAATCACTAATATATTTGTTTAATTGATGATTATTTTCAAAATAGAATTAGATCAAGGATTCAATAAGTGAAAATCATGGTTACCCTTATTAATAAGAGGTTGATATCATTAGGACAGTGAGAGTAAAAATTAAAAATTGAAGAAATTGGAATAAGTTTGCACACTCTGCTTTAACCCTCCCCTCCCCCTCTCAAAGAATTTCTCACCTAAGTCCCTTGAAGGACAAAATATTTTATTGGCTACCACCAATTATGATGTTTAGATTATTATCTGAGATATATGGTTAATGAAGCGTCTTCTACCCATAAAATTCAACCTACATAATTTTTTCAATTGGAACTTAGTTATTTTGGTTATTCAATTTTCAATAAACTCAACTCTACGATCTCCTTCTTCTGATGAATGTAGGTTAGAAGCTTGATGATATTATTCAATCCAACATGATAAATAAAATGAAAATTGTATCCCCAATCAACCACACTCTCCTAAATGATGTTCCCCATTTATATAATCATAATTTCTGTGATAAATGTGGGGAATGCATGGGATTTCATTTGAAACTCCCTCTCACTTCATGTATTCAATCAACAACCTTAAAATATTCTAAATATATTTGAGATTTGACTTCATAAAATCCTCCATAAATATTGATGTCAATATCCTTCAACATATCCATAGATATTAGTTAGAATGATGAACTTTCATTCATGAAAAACATACTTTTAAGACCATCCCAGCATCATCATAATGGTTGTGATTTCAAAATATTTATTTGAATTTATTCATAACTTTCTAGAAAATGTACTTTTGTTGATTTTACTTCCAAATAATTTACTTTTGGTTATTATACTTATGGTTAGGGTACTTGTAAGTCCCTTATGGTTTCAAAGTGATATTAACATAATATAGGGGTGAATCTAGGTATGCAAAGTCTTATCCAATTAAAATATATTTTCTTTTAAATCTCATTTCTGAAAAAGAATCTTGAACTCTCAAAATTTAGGGTAACTTTATATGAACTTTTTATTAAGTGTTAATATGAATTAATCACCTCACCAGCCCTTTTTTATCATATAGTTTATTTGACTACTTTTATCCTATTTTGGTGTGCATACAAAAATTGAATAGGGACATGAGAATTTACTTGCTTCATCCTCACTAGGATACATCCAAGGACCATGCATAGATGATGTGTAGTAAAAAAATAACTATAAAGTGCACTCCTATGTTATCCTAGATAATTTCTATACTAAGACTAAGAGGGGAGTGAATTGAGTAATTGAAAATTTTATTTACATTAAAACCACCCTCTTTATGGTATGTGGTTTCCAATATTTTCCTTGAAAAATTAGGTAGTATAGAATAAAATCACAAAGGAAAAATGATCAAACACAAGAGATTTATAGTGGTTCAGGGAATAGAAACCCATAGTCCACTCCACCAACACTCTTCTCTATAATTTTATTAATTTTCACTATATTATCCCTTTTTCTAGGGGTCACCCAGCTATGTTCAAGAAACTATTACTTTTTATAATGGTCTAAGATATTTAAACTAGGTTGTCCATTTTCAAGAACAATCCAAACCCTTAACAAAATCAATCACATTGAAATAAAATAGAAACAAATATGAATAAAATTAATTTCGTAAAATTTTTTAGCACACAATTTAAATAAGAAAATGATGGTAGTTAAAGATATCTCTAGAGAAGATGAGAATATTATAAGTGAAAATCTTGAGGTTCTTTGATTGAAAAATATAATCTTATAAGAACATTGGGTAATAGTATAGTAGATTAAAGTATTATATCTTCATGCATCGTGTGATACATGTATATGTTTTATTCTATGTACATTCACCACTTCATGTAGTATCTAACTCTTCTATTTGTGTATTCAATGATTAATTTGAAATTAAGAACACTCGATAGTAACAGTGGTCTAGTGAATAATCCTTTTGAAAATATGATCAGATAGGTTCTTAATGGAATGTATCCTTATTTTATAAATATGAAATAACCTTCAACGTTAGAGATGGAAGAAATATTCTTTATCAAATCTATCCATTCTCAACAAAAATAAACTTTTTCCAAATCGGTCTTTCCTTATTTATAAAAAATAATTTTTTATGAACTTAAAAACATGAATTGACTTATTGATAGATTATACCATCATTTCCATCATAATAATGCAAATCTATAGGGTGTCTAGATCTTCATAAGATAGTTTTAAGAGCAACTTCATAAGATATAACATTATAGATCTTTGACTTCTACATTTAATAAGATAAATAGTATGGATTTAATTTTTTATAGGATAATTATTCTTTATAAGATAATATCTTGTCAATGTATGATAATTGTCTTTCACAGCTTCCTATTAAGTTCATAAGATAATTTATCTATAAAGTTCATCTTCATAAGATAAATGACTTTATTTATTTTCCATCTGACAGAGATTTATGATTTCAATCATATAGAAGTTATTTTTCCTTCTCTGTAAGATATTTTACTGATGTACAAAGATAACATTTATAAATTGATCTTCCATAATATAATATCCTTTATCACAGATTCAAGACTTTAGAATAAGTATGAGAATTTATTCATATGATGATCATGTTATGTATAAGATAATTTTTTTGTGTAGGATAAATTTAATTAACAACTAGCTAATTCTAGAAGAATAAATATCTTTCCACTTGCTTATAATAATTTCCTTTAGATTTTATAAAAAAAACAACTTATAAAATTTAATAATATATAGACATAAATTTCTAAAATAGTTTAAACAAATGTATTAGTAGATAAATAGGGATTTTTTGAATTATCAAAGCACAAAAAAACTAATATATGTTTGAAAATTTTAATTCTATCTAATAATTTCCCCCTTTATGGTGATCAAAAAAGCGATAATCAAATAACCAAAGAAAATATTTTATTTGAAGATTATTGTAAAAACAATATTTGTGAAAAATATTGTTCCTTTCATCTGAAAAATAAGTTTAGGACAAAGTTTAGGGTCACTTATCCCACTGTTTATGATATTAAAAATAATGAGGTTAAAAGAATTAATTCATTATAGCACAATAATACATATAGATTGTTACAATATGAATATGAATGGAATTTTTCATTGACTTCAAATAATAAGAAGGTAAAATTTAATAATAAAAACAAGAAAAGAAATAAATATGAAAATAAAAATTAGAAATTAGAAATAATTATGATAAAACTTAAAATAATTCAAGAATAATATAAATAAGAAATCATTAAAAAAATTACAAGACATTGCAATCATTTAAAATCCCAAATAAGAAAACAAGTGAGTCATGTGGTGTAGGATGATGTTTTGGAGGTGGTATTTTAAAGGATTGAGGTTGGATAGATGATAATGAATAGGTAGGTATAGGATATTCAATACTTTCTCTAATTAAATCTCCCAAGGTGAGAAAAGATCCACCGAGGCATGTTTGATCTCTATGAGAGATCCTTACTGAGATGGACAGGATAACAAGAGAAGCTTGCTAAGCTTGTACTAAATAAAAGTGATTTTATTGGATGAAGGGTATCTTAGTGGAAGTGGAAGGTAAATATAATTAAACATATTCAGAGAACCTATTATTATTCCTAGAATATATCTCGATTCGATCAAATATTTCTTTAATCCTTTAAAACATGCCATCATGTCGATCAGATATGGCAGGTCATAAAGATCCTCTACCCAAAAGACAATATAGTGCATCCATGCACATGCCAATTCACTTGACCAAGTCATGTCTACATTAATAGAAAAGATATATGATAAAATTCCACATAATTTTAGTAAAGTTACCAAAATACTTCTAAACGTCTACATTCTTGGTAAAATTAAGGAACAAATTCTTCAACACTTCAAATTGATTATCAGACAGACCAAATGAACCAAAGACAGGAGTATAAATTTGCAGTAAAACTACAATCTCTTTAACTTTAGATGAAATCCAACAATATTTTGGCTTAGTAAAATCATATTATTCTTCTAAATATGAATAGTTTGATCTCATGTTGTTCACAACTAGCTGATGCAGATTACTAAAAAAAATTCAAACATTGAAAAATTATTAGCCAGTAATCCAACCATTTTTCTTAACCTAGTAATAATAGAACCGGTATCTTTTTTTACTTGAACTGAAACATCCAAAATTTATAGAATTATTTCCTTAATAAAATAACTAATCTTATTATGAAATTGATAAATATTTTTTATGATGATCTTTGGTATTATTGTAATACTTATCATTTTAGAAATCAAGTTTCATTGAAAATCTTACAACATATCCCTAGAGAGGAGTTAACACTGCATAGAGACTATCCCAACAGTTAATGTGTTTTATTCCTAAAACATACCTTCCAGTTGAGATTCTATAGTGACCTTACCCAAATATTTCTAGACTGAGGATTATCTAGTTAAATTATTCAAAATGTTTTCAATGACAGATTGAAGAATCACCTTTAACTCATCAAAATAAATTTTGATGACTATTTATTCATGAAGAGTACTTACCTTTTCTTCATAATTGATAAAAATATTTTTCATAAAATTATCTTTAATCATCATATCATAGTATCTTTTGAAATATCATTCATCAGAAACACCTATATCTATTTGTGAAATCCCAGAACTGGTATGATGGGAAGGAATTGGTGAAAACAATTCTTGATGAAATTTTTCACTATGATATTTATATAATTAATTATTTTTATCAACTTATTGATTTTAATTAGTATGAGATACTTATTTGAAATTTGAGGGATCACCAGATCATAGTCTAGTTTTTTATCTCTAAACAGAGTAGATTCATCAGCTTCTTCTCCTTTTTCATCAACAATAGTATTCTGATTAATAAATCTAACAGATTCTCTTCTCACCTTTCAAATTGAATCAGGAGGTGGAGATATCTCAAAAAGAGAAATTTCTCTAGACACGATAGAGATGGTATTTTATTGATCAATTTTTACTATCTTTTTAATGGATACAATAAGTTTTTATCATGATACAGGAATAGGTGAAATGGATTTCCGAATAACCACAAGATCATGGGTGTTAAACACTTGACACATTCCTAAAAAAACTTCTAGAATGGTCTCTTCCATGGTTTTAGTTTCTTTCAAAATGACAACTTGGAATATTCTACATCTATCATCAAGTGTTTCATTATCCAAACGGTCTCTCACATCCACACTCTCAACATGTTATTCCAAATGTGTAAATATACTTATAATAGCTTGTGTAGGAACTTCTACAATAAACACCACATCAGAAGACTCCCCCTGAACATTTGTAGGGCCTGAATCCGCCTAACTATCAATAACATAATCATATAAGAACTTCAATAGAATACACTACACTTTAATTAAATATCACTAAAAAATAGACTATGACAACAAGTCGTTGCAGTCTAATCTAGATGGGCATGGGATTTAAAGAAAATCAAGGTTAATAACCTTTAATTGGGTTATAAATGTACCAATTTATTCAGGATATGTCACATTTACTTAATTACATACCATTCCATGTTCATAGTATTTTATATCATGAATATATATGGCAATATAACATATTGAAATAATATTTTCATGAAATAACTATTGTGTTGGGCAATTCCATATTGGATAAAATTCAAAAGAACCTTTATTTCTAGTTCCAAGTAATTCATAGGATTTATCTCCACATTAGGCATTACAAATAGAGAATTTTTTATCTCTGGAGGGATCACATCATTCATTAGAGATAAATAGGTGTTGAAATTAGAATGTACTTTATGAGGTAATAAAAAAACATCAGTAATTACTATAGAAGATATCAAAAGGTCCTTTTGGTTTGTGCTTATAATTATGAGATCCTCAAAATCACCAAAGTGAAAAACCACTGTTTAATGAAACTCTTGAACTTATTGATCATATAATAACTTTGTTCATTTCTCATTAAACACATATTCTCATCCTTGAAGATTGATTACTTTCTTGAGTAATATGTCAGTTTTGTCCAACTAGCTAAAATCAATAGATCTACCGCTCGACACTTTTCTTATAGAGCTCGATTTATTTGAACTAATAGAAGTAGTATATTCAATTCTATTAGTTTTCCCATTGTCGAAGAAGGTTTTAAGGATCAAATGATTAGGGTGGAATGGTTTGGATAGAAAGGTTTTCAAGGGTCATGTACACATGACCATTTTGATTTCTTTAATTTTGAGGTAACCAAAGGATCCCATAGTATGATATGTTGGGTAATCATAAAAAAATATCCTACATTTCATATTAATATGTGAATAATACTCAAAATAGTGGTACTAAATCTCTAATAAAATAAATTAAATAAAAAATTTCTAAATATAAATTCACACTCACTAGACTGAGTAAAATTGATTTAAATAAAATTAAACAAACCTAATTCAGATTTGATGAAATCAAATATATCAATAGGAAAATGTTTTTTCAATATATATGTTAAATTATTTTTAGTGAAAATAAATTATAAATAAATATCACATTTTTATGATCTCTTAATAAACGATACCTTATATTAATATGCTTTGTTCTGTAATGGTTTATCATATTATTTTAAATGTTAATTGAACTTGTGTTATTACATTTGATTGTAAAATAGTTAAAAATGAATCCAAAATCCATCTGGGTGTGTTTCACCCACAACACCTAAAAACAACAACTTCCAACTGTAATATATTCAGTTTTAATAGTTGAAAATTCTATAGTGTGTTATTTCTAACTAGAACATTATACTAAATATATACTCAGAAAATAGCAGGTTCTTGAGGTTCTTTTCCTATATAATATACATCAGCCAAAGTTGGCCTCTAAATATTAATTTAAACTAAAATAAGAGGTTTTTTAAAATAGTAGAGAAAGATAAATCGTTACCTTTAAATACCTTAAAATTATTTTGATATCATTTAAATGATATTCTTTTGGATTAGATTGAAATATTTCATAAATAAATACTTGAAAAATAGTTCTTGGACTACTTTCAATAAGATAAAGAAAGATTCCAATGATTCCCCTATATATCTTATTTTCATCTAGTTTTACATGCTTATTCAATTCAACTATAATATTTGAGATCATAGTATTTTAATAAGTCTTACAATTTTTAAGTCCATACTTTTTATGTAAATCAATTATGTGTTTTAGTTGGTTCAAAAAAGTACCAAAATCTTTTTAGTAAATTTGAAATCTATGGAAATATTTTAGCTCACCCATCATGCTCATATAAAATTCTTTTTGAATGAGTTTTGAAAAATCATTGTATAATATTTGGTTTGGTGACCCAAAAATGGAATAATAAACAAATATTTTCACAAAAAAAGTTTCTTTTGATGATGTTTTCTTGAAAAAAGTGGTCTATTATAATCCCACCTTAAAACCGTTTGATAAAATAAAAGAGATTAATCTCCCATACCATGTTCTAGGTTATTTTTCAATTCCATACTGAGGTTTGGTAAGTTTAAAAATAAAATTTTGAAAATGAGGGTCTTTAAAACCAGTATTTTGTTCAACATAAACTTACTCCATTAAAAATAAATTTAGAAATGTAGATTTAATATCCATTTGATATAATTTAAAATTCATATGATATGTATATACTAGAAAGATTCTTATTGATTCTAAACTAACTACCGGTGAAAAGGTATCTTCATAATCTATTCTTTATTCTTGATTACAACCATTTGAAACTAACCTATATTTATTTATACTAATCACACCCTGATCATGTTGTTTGTTCCAAAATACCCATTTAGTTCCAATAACTAGGTTTTCAGATGATCTATCAACTAGTTTACATACTGTGTTCCAATTGAACTAGTTTAACTCTTCTTACATTGTTAAATCCCAACTCTCATCATCTAAGGCTTCTTCTATAATTCTAGGTTCTAACTAAGATAAAAAGGTAGATAATACTATGAGATTTTCTATATTTATTCTAGTCCTAACTCTTTTATCAAAAATTCCTATAACTATTTCTAGAGGATGTTCCTTAAGGTTTCTAGTTTTTCTAGGTAATACACTTTTGGTTCACTAAAATAAAGTTCAAATTAATCATCCTTTTTATTTTTAAAATTGGTTCAGGTATCATGTCTTCAAGAGAATCACTTAACTCATCAACTTGAGTAATTTTCTAATCAAAATGATCACTCTCATAAAATTTTACATGAGTTGAATATTTAAAAATCATTGGACTTTTTTTAAAAACTATATAATATTTGGAAGTATTAGAATAACCTCGGAAGATTCCTTCAATGGATTTTGGATTGAACTTTACCAGATTATCTTTTCTTCTCAAGATATAAACCTTATATCCAAACACTTTTAAGGATATTACCTTTGGTTTTCTATTATTCCATAACTCATATGGTGTTTTCTTTAATATGCATCTTAATATAACTCATTTAATGACATAATAGATTCAACCCAAAAATGATTAGGCATGTTATATTCACATAAAATTGTTCTATGAATTTTTTACAAGGTCATATTCCTCTTTTCCATAACACCATTCTATTGAGGTGTATTGGGGAAAAAAGTATTCTTAATACCATGTTTTGGAAAAAATGAATTAAATTTATGGTTCTCAAATTCTCTTACATGATCTCTTCTTAAAGGTATACTTTTGGAATATTTTTCATTTTTCAAAATTTTATAGAAATTGATAAAAATAGAATAGGATTCACTTTTAAGTCTCAACAAATAAACCCAAGTAAATCTTGAAAACTCAACAACCAAAACATATATAAAGGATTTGGAAGCAAGGATAACTATTCTAAAAGGTCCAAACAGAATTATATGGATAAATTATAGGGGTCTATAAGTTGAAACCCTTTTAACTGGTTTAAAATATTAACTATGTTACATTCCCATTTGACATGTATCACATAGTTATTTTATACAATTTATGGTTAGTCATATTTGAAATCAATTTTATTGTGGATAAATTTCTTAATGAAATTTGTTTTCAATGTCTGAGCCTTTTATGCTAGATCCAAGATTCATTTACATTAGCATTCAAACAATTTACATTCAGCCTACAAAAATAATTCAGATCTTGAGTATATATATTATCTATTCTTGGTTCTCAAAACTTAAGATATTTTTCTATAAATATCGATCATGATTTGTTAGAAAAATCAACCAAATAATCCTCATCACAAAGATGATAAATACTTATCAGGATATACTTTAAGCCTTCAATGTAGAGTACATTATTAATGAGTATTGATTATGGATTTATAATATATCCAATTCCAACTATCTTTCCTTTTACATTGTCCCAAAATGTGACATAGCCTCCATAAATCTTAGATAATGAGTAAAACTATGAGAAATATCCACTCATGTTCCTTGAATACCCACTATCCATAAACTATCATGAATTTTTGTTTTTTTGGATGGTTTCCTATAATGAAAAATAAAGAAGAATGGTTTTTTAGTACCCAAATACTCTTGGGTATAGAGATGTTAGATACAAAATAATTGGGAACCCAAATCAGTTTACATTTTCCAAAATTAAACCTAAAATTGGATAATTTTTAAGGGATAATAGTCTTTTTTATTTCACACATTTTTATATTTCTTAAATAAAATCCATTTTCAAAATGACCATTTATTCCAAAATGAAATCAAATAATACTAGACATGGCTTTATTTTTGTAACTTGATATAAATTAATTTTTATAAAGCTTGAGTTTTCGCCCTTGATAATTATACCATATTGTTCTCTTTTACGTTGGTTTTTATCAGTGATTTTATTTAATTAATCCTCCCCTTAGTAAAAACATTTGAACCATATTTAGGATGTTGAAATTCATTTTGTAAATTATTATTTTTGTTACTTTGTTCAATACATGATGTAGCAGAATTTTCCAACTAGGTTTTCAAATCTATTTTTTTTAATATTTCCTCTTCATTAATAATTTTATTATAGTAATTTCTAAGGTATTTGTTTTTATTTTTCAGTATTTCATACGTATTTTACGAAATGTTATATTATTTAGTTAATTATTTATATAATCAATATTTTTAGACTCAAACTCATGCACAGAAGAATAATAAGAGTGTACCTCATTTAAATGTTCCATAAATCATATAATTTCCTTTAGATTAGATACTTTAGCCTTTAAATCTAATGATATATTATCACTAGAGTCTTCACAATCACTCCATGTTGCTTTTATATATTTCTTAGCTTCCTTATTATAATCGACCTTCTTGAAATATTTCCTCTCTGATTTTTTGTATTGCAACTGATGAGAATATGAATTGACATGTCCAATATTTTTTCATTCATATAATTTCACTTATTTAGAGTTTACATAAAAATTCATATTCTTATTTAAGTGTTTCTTACAACCTCTTCTCTTTTTATAAAACTTCTTGAAATTTCTATAAAGGTGAGAAAGATCACTAACTAAATAGGAACTACATAATGCATTTTTATCAGATGACTCATCTATTTGAGTCTCTATTCTTTTCTTATCATCTTTTGATGTTAAAATTTTTAAATAAACATTATTTTTTTTAACTAATATGAGTTCTCAATATTCAGATTCTATTCTTACCTCATACATCATAAGAGTTCCAATGAGATCCTTTATTTTAAATTTTTACATCTCTAGATTGTCTAATGGTAGTTGAGATTCCACTCCATATTTCTTGTTGAATTATGAGAAATTTTAAATCTTGAATTGGTTCAATAATGGCTGATCCTAATGAAAAAACAATTATTTACCAATTCACTATGTCTTCTATTAAGTTGGGTGATACTCACACCTTCCAACATTCTAAAATTATTAAACTTTTGATCAGAAATACTATACCTGAGATATAGCACATTATTTTTACCTTCCTAAGAAACCACTATAGTAGGACACATTTTGGGGATGTTTGAAATTTTTAAACTCAGTTAAAATCATCTGGACCTAGTCCTCAAATAACATCATTTATTATTTTGGAGTTTCAATAATAACTAGCTTCAACATCAGCATCCCAATTTTCTAGTTGTGTATTTGGAATTTTATAAGGCTTCATGGATTTGAGATAAACCTTTAGACTAATGTTTTTTAGATAGATAATCATTTTTATCCAGCATCCATAATTCTAACCATAAAAATAGGAAACTCTAACAATTATCATACCATCTCTATTATCAGTCATAACTTCCATTTGAAATAAGATATTTGGAATTCAACATTTGATAGATGAGAACTCAAGAGTAGTAATCTCTGATACTAATTGTTGTCGTAAATAATGTCTATTCAAATACATAATATGGGTTTAATTGAGTTATTTAAATTTTTATTTACTTTAAAACCACTTTCTTCAAGGTATACGGGTTCTAATATTTTCCTTAAAAAATTAGGCAATGTAAAATAAAATCACAAATTAAAAAAATAGAAGATAATATATTTATAGTGGTTTGGGGAATATTAATATACTAGTATACTCTACCAACACTCATATCTATGATTTTGGTTATTTCTACTATGCCAACACTTTTTGCAGGGGCTTCCCAACTGAGTGAAAGTAGTTGTTACTAGCTATAAAGTTCCAAGAGATTTCAACTAAGATATCCCTTTTCAAGACCTATCCATGACCTTAACACACTCAATCACACTGAATGTAAATATAATGGATATGAATAAAATAAATTTTTTAAAATGGTATAGCACACAGTTCTAAGAAGAAACTGGCAGTAGTTGAAGATATGTCCAAAGAAGATAAGAATCTTCTAAGTGCAGATTTGGGGGTTTTTTATTAAAAAGGATAATCTTGTAAGAACATAAAGGTAATGGTATAGTAAATTCCATTATTTTATATTCACACAATTTATGAAGTACATATATGTTTTCTTCTATGTATATACACCACTTATTGTAGTATCTATCTCTTCTATTTATATATTCTATTTTTAATTTGAACTTAATCACACTCGATAATCATAACTCTCACATGAATAATACTTTTAAAAATACGATGAGATAGGTTCTTAATGGAATGTGTCCTTCCTTTCCAAATATAGAATAACCTTTTATAGCACAGATAATATAAATATTTTTTATCATATCTTTCCATTCTCGACAAAAATATTAATTTTCCAACTTGATCTTTCCATATTTAGACAACTTATTTTATAATTCACTTAAAATAATGAATTAAATTATTAAGCGATTATAACAATGTTATGAGCATAATCATGATAATCTATAGGAAATATTATACTTCATAAGATAATCATTTTATAGAAATTTTCTCCAAGATAATTTTCAAAGAAGCTTAATAAGATAAAATATTATAGATCATTTACTTCTGCGTTGCATAAGATAAAATTTTTGGAATAACTATTGCATAGGATAATTCTTCTTTGTACGATAATATCTTAATGATGTATGATAATATACTTTCACAGATTCATCTAATGTTTTTAAGATAGTTTATTTATAAAGGTTTTCTTCATAAGATAAAATACTTTATTTATTTTCCATCTGACTGAACTTTGTGATTTCAAACATATAGAAGTTAATTTTCCTTCTCTGTAAGACATTTTACTTTTTAAGAATGATAAAATTTATAAACTGAGATTATGTTATATAAATACCTTTAGTACAGATTCGAGACTTCTATTTAATTATAAAAATTTCCTCGTATGATGATTATGTTATGCATAAGAAAATATTTCAATGTAAGATAAATTTATTTAAAAACCATATAAATTCAAATAGAATAAATATATTATTTCTTGAATATAATAAAATCCTTTATAGTTTATATATCCAAAAACTTATAATATTTAGGAACGATTAGACATAAATTTCTGAATCACTTAATACAAACATGTTAGTAGATAAATGGGTATTTTTTGAATCATCAAAACGCATAAACAACTTAGATATGTTGGAACAATATAAGTCTTCCCAACGTCCTCTTCACAATGGGTTTAGACTAGGTTAATACATTACTAGGATCACTAACTTACAAATTTTAGGATTGACTCACAATCTCCCAAGGATATCTTCTATCTCACTACCCTTATTCTCCTTCACTCACTGCTCTAGGAATATCTCCACATAGTTTATGGACATGTAGGTCCCTTCACCAGCATCACTTGTATGGTTGCACCGAGTGTGGATTGGTGTCATTGAAGTCCTATTTTTTATACTTCACAATCTATTAAAACCGCATTATCATGGAACCTTATTCATTCCATAATGACTCTAGAACTCCTCTTCTCTTTTTTTGCATAGAAATACCTTTATCTTCTTTGGAAGAGTCGTGAATAAGTGAAAAAACCTCCTTATTCTTCCTTCCAACCCCTTACTTGGAACACCTCTTCTTCACTTTATAAAAATTGGATATGGATTGGTGTGATTTGTTTATAAAACTCACTTCCTCTCCTTATCAATACCTCTATTTAACAACGAGATTCTAATCTAATAAATTGTCTACATATCACGCCATTAAAGCCTATGAAAAACACTCATAAATACTTCATGATTTTAC
Source organism: Viscum album (assembly GCA_963277665.1). Classification (NCBI taxonomy): domain Eukaryota; kingdom Viridiplantae; phylum Streptophyta; class Magnoliopsida; order Santalales; family Viscaceae; genus Viscum; species Viscum album. Next base: position 109,608,359 of record OY728125.1, read on the forward strand.
TCCACAATATCCATAACCATATTCAACCTCTATAAATACTTCATGGAACATTTATCTCCTCTTTATAGTGTGGAATTAATTATCATTAACCAACTTTGAATAATTCAACAAACACCCTGTTATTTATACTTGAATCATGAACTAAATACAACATTCATGAATCTTAAAGTATTCAAGTCTTGTTTGGGAATCATCTAATAAAATTCCTTCCCATTTGGTGTGTCTCATCCCGACACACCCACCAACATGGATTGAAGGTTCCAAGCACAAAATAACCAGTTAGGCATGTGATCAATTTTTTTTTCATCAACTACTTTGGATTTATCCTCAAAACTAGAAAGAAATGTATTCCAGGAATACATTAAGATATTATATTTTCACATATAATTTATAATTAATTTATTTAATTTAATAATTAAATTAAGTTTAATTATTTCTTTTTTGAATAATTGGTAGACCATTATTGTCGTAATATCATTATTTCAGAGGAATCAAGTATGTATTTCCTCTAGCAATGATCTATATGTGCTCCATGAACCTTGAATCATCAATTTAGAATTCTATGGGTGCAAGAACAAATGAATATATCGCTTGTGATGATAGATGTTGATCCTAGTTGAATATTTCAATGAATAAGGAATTCACTCTTGTGGTGGAGGAGAATTGATATGATTTCTTCAAAGAATTATAAGGAGGGGTGCTCTAGTTCTTAAGAGAGTTTTCTATATAACTTAATATGCACAACGAAAGAACATGGATCTCTTTATTGTAAAAAATGTCATAATTGAGTTCATATTTTTCTAGGGTTAGAAAATAAATAAGTACACAAGGGCATTTATTATTTTCATAATTCCCAAAAAAAATCCCATGTATAAATAATAAAATTATAATTATAATTTACTTGACATGTGCTAAACTCTTTGATAAAATTACTATTATTTTTATTGAATAAATAAATTAAATTTTATTAAAATAATATTTAATATGAAATTTCTCATCAAACCATTAAATTTGGTCTGTCAATACTCCTCAATATTTACTGCTCTTTTAATAATGAATATTTTTTTCATTAAATAAATACCATTTCATTATTTTCTAATAAATATATTAATATTATATTTACCGAAACTAATGAATAAATATTTATTAAATATTCATGTAACTAAATAAATACATATTTTTTTACCTTGTGAATGAACTATAATAAATAAATTATTTTATATTCATGTAATATAATAATTAATTACCTAGTAAATAAATATTTATTAAATACTCAACTCACATATATGTTATATATAATAACTGGTGATTGAATATTTATGGTCAAACCAACATGAACAATTATTAAACCATGTACGAGAATAATATTTATCTATCATGTTGAATTCTTATTGAATTTAACTAGGATTCTGAATATACTTAGTGTGTGGCCCTCTAGGACCCTTTATTAGTGGAATTATTCCACACTATCTAAAGTCCAAGGTTAGCATCTAGGAACACTTCAAAGATCTCATAGATAAATAGGTTAATGTCATAATGAAATGTAACCTTATATGAATTTACATTGTGTAATATAATCCCTTTAACTTGATATCTCTAATCAAGTAGGTTTCATGCACGTGTCATCAACCAATATTATCAATTTATTTTTCCTTGAATTTATAGAAATGAACTTGCTGGAAACACCACCATGCCAATGGCCTTAATAAATTATTCAATTTCTATCAAAGGGATTGAGATATATACTTCCATTAAAGAATGGAAGGGATAAATTTTTTATGGCATTATTCATTAATACAACATCACTCATGATGCACCAAACATTTAATACTTCTCCAAGAGAATATGTCATCACATATTTCAACAATACATAAAAATATAATAATCATAAAGTCTTAATATCATTACACACATCTAAAGATACGAATATCCAATGACACATATAAATGTATCTTTCTTATTGGTGGGTCATGGTCATTTTTTCCTTATCAAATGATATCATCTAGCTATAGAATATATATTTAAGAATATTATTATGTCACTTCTAGTTTTACAAAAGAATGGGGAACTATTATGACCTTTTCGTGTGAAAAGTACACTTTGGACATTATCACATACTATGTCACACAAAAGAACAATCATGATGTGATGAGGTATTTTATAAATATTCAAATTAATTATTAAAAGAAACCATAATGTTTGTAAAAGTTTGTTCCAGGCCACCAACTCCAACAAACTCTCACTTTCACTAGAGCCAACTATTAATAATCTTGAATCCACTAGCTCTCACGTTATGTTCATGATTCTTATATATAATTCATTATTCAAGGGACTTCCATGTTTTCTTCCATGGAAAATAGACTCATAGTGACTTCATCCTTTTGAGAAAAGTCCCTCAATAGGTTATATTTTCGAAGTATGATCATAATCCATTGATGTAACCTTAAATCCTTTGTGAGAGACACTAAAACAGTATTATAAAAATATAAGGTGATTGGATACCTATTATTAGGCACCATATAAATATCTTGAACAAATTTTTTAATAAAAAAATTATTTTGTTGTATCAGAAGACACTATATACTCAGACTCCATTATAGAATGGGTGACAACTAGCTGCTTTGAACTCTTCCAGCTCATAGTTCCTCTGTTGATACTAAAGACATATCCAAATTGTAACTTCAAATCATTATATTCTTTTAGAAAATATATAGTATTAGTATATCATATGATGACTAGTTCTTTATCACCTTCATATACCAGAAAAATTTCTATAGTATGCCTTAGATACTTAAGGATAGCCTTAATAGCATACCAATGTTGTTCTCCTAGTTCATCTTGACATATACATACCATTCCTAAAACATATTTAACATGAATATTAGTACATAACATGGAATATATGATATATTCCCTCACCTATTCATATAGTATCCTACTCATTTTAGCTCTCTCCTATTATGTATGAGGGCGTATTTTCTTAGAGATATGTATACAATGTTAAACTGGAACAAATCCCCTTTTGGATCATTCCATACTAAATATCATTAGTATATGATCATTGTATGTACTTTGACTTAGTCCAAGAAGCCTTTTGGATCTATCAAAGACATGATTCCAAGGATATATGTTTCTTTACCTAATCCATTATTAGAGAATCATTTTTTTAACCAGTTTATAAATGAATGTTAGACTAAAATGTCATTTCCAATAAGTAATATGTCTTCAAAATATTCCACTAGGAATATGAATGTACTCCCACTAAACATCTTGTAAACACATGGCTCACATTCATTCTTTATGAAACAAAATTCTCTTATGGTTTCATCAATCTAAATTTTCATTGACCTATATGTCTGCTTTATCCCATAAATGGATCTCTATTACTTTAAAATATTATTATAATTATCTGGAGTCAGAAACCCTTCATGTTGTGTCATATACACATCTTCCAAAATATTTACATTATGGAATTATATTTTTACATCCATCTTACAAATTTCATAGTCATGGAGTGATATTATGGTAAGTAGAATTTTTATGGATTTAAACATGGAAACTAGAGAAAAGGATTAATTATTGTCAATTCCTTGACATTGTTTAAACCCTTTATCCACTTGGATTGCTTTATAGGAACTCACTTTACCTTCCATGTCAAGTTTTATTTTCAATACCCATTTTCACAAAATGGGATTTACATCAATTGGTGGATCGACTATGACCTAGAATTGGTTATAATACATGGAATCAATAACAAAATTCATGGTTTCGTTCTATATTGCATCTTTTTATAACTCTACTTCCTTCTTATAGGAAATAGGATTGTTACTTTCAACCAATAATGAGTCATGATCTTTTGTGACTAGAAAACCTTATCTTTCTGGTTCTATAACCTCTCTGATGCTCCTACACAATACTTGTGTTTTTTGGAACAACATATTCCATGGGGTCCTGTGGATGCTTTTCTTATACCAACATTTAATTATCATGAGCATAAACTTCATCAAATTCAATATTTATCCAACTATCCTTCTTGAGGATATGCACCCTCTTAAGAAAAATTGACTATCTTGCAACAGTCACCATTTGGTCCAATGTATTGAATAGATAGTATACCATTTTTCCTTGGGATACACTATAAAGATACACTTCTCACCTTGGTGTTCTAGTTTTTTTCCAGACTTTTTCTTTATAAACACCTCACAACCCCATGCACATGTATATGATATGATATATTTCTTTCCATACATTAACTCGTATGGTATCCCATATACCACCTTAGTGGGAACCTGGTTTATAATTTTTGTTAAAACTTTTAATTCATATCACTAAAATCATAATAGAATACTTTCATGGCTTATTGTTGACATTTAAATGTCAATAAAGGTACAGTTCCTCCTTTCAATAACATCTTTCCATTATAGTGTATAAGGAGTACTGGTTTGGGATACAATCTCACATTCCTATAGAAATTTTTTGAATTTTTAATTAAGATATTCCACAACATGATTAGATCTAAGTTTCTTTATCTTCTTAAAAAATTAATTATATACATCATTATTGAATTATTTGGATTTATCAAAATATTTTGAATTATATCTCATTAGGAAGTTATATCCATATCTACTAAAATCATCAAAAAAAGTAATGAAGTAATAATACCCACTTCTATTTTTATTATAAATGGTCTACACACATTAGTGCGTACCAATTATATAATCTATTTGGATCTTTCACCTTGTCCACTAAAATGTGGATTGGTCATTTTTATTGAAAATAAGCATGACATGTGCCAATTGGTTTTAGTTCAAAAAGAGTCTAAATAACCATCTTGATAGATCTTTGTCATGCAATTCTCATTTAAATGAACAAGATGAGGATATCATAGTTGGGTGTGAAATGATTCATTTGAAATTTATTTTTTATTAATTTATAATACTTGGTTTTTTCAATTTAATATATAAAGACAGTTATTTTAATACGCCATGACATAACATATGTTGTATTTATAAAAGAAACATATTTTATTTCTAAAATTGAAAATAAAACCATCAGTATCTAGGAAAGATACAGAAATTATTATTTTTGGTAATAATTAGTATATAATAATAATATTTTAAAACCAAGATTATCGCATTTAGAAATGTAATTTGGTAGTCTCTAATGGCAATATCAGACAACCTCGCACCATTGGTAGCCCGAAAATCCACCTCTCCTTAGGAAATATTTTGAAATATAATTTGTTCTTATATTTGAATAAAAATGTAAGAAACATAAGCTGTATCTAATACCCAATTTGTAGATATATAAATATTTGACTCAATAATGAATGCACTTAAATATTCCCCAAATAGGTGTAGTTATTCTTCCAATGGCCATTATTACCACATGAAAAAAATATTTCATCATTTTACTTTTCATGTATTTTGATATTATTTTTCTTGTAAGGATGATGTTTAAGAGACATAGAATTGGTATGAGTCTTGGTACCATTTGAATTGTTATTACATTTCTTGTTCCCCATAATGACCATAGGCATTTCATGCCCCATTTCTTTATTAACATGGAAAATAAGATTAAGGATTACTGCAAGTGTTTTCTCATTATTTCTCAAATTATAATTAACAATAAAACTAGAAAAACTCTTAGGTAGTGAGGATAAAATGAGATCAGTGCACAAATAATCAAGGATCATAAATCCCAAGATTTCTAAGAACTCAATATATCAAATCACCATTAATAAGTGAGGAATAGTTGGAATTCACTCTCTAATATTGCACTAGAAATATGCATTAGAGATCTCATATCTCTCTTATCTCACATTATCCTGATAGAAATCCTAAAGGTGAGACATTATATTATACGCTTCCATATCCTCATTTGAATTTAAATGATCATTTGAAATAGAATATAGCATAAATAATTTATATTTATGGCATCATCTAAATGTTTCATATAGAGAGACAATGCTTGGTCATTGGCCCCTTTTCTAGGTTCATCAGGAATAAGGTTTTCTATCACATATAATTTCCATTCATGGTGTAGTATAACACACATGAATCTATATAATTCCTAGAAATTTGAGTCAATGAGAATATTATCCTTCTCTAGAATGGATCATAGTGATATTTTTTTAAAAAAATTATTTCTATTTCTACAATAAATTAGAGAAAAAATGTAGTACTTTATCTGGATAAAAATTTAGATAATAAATTTAAATTAATTTATTAACCTCCCACTATTTTATCAAAACATAATATCCCACATTGTTAGTTTCATAATATCTCGTGACACAAATATCATAGTGGAAAGGATTAATATGTCCCTTTTCATAACCCAAACATCGGTCTAATAACATACTCAAAGGTATTTAGTTAGGTCTTACTTTCAAAATTTATTAACACATATATACTTGATCTATTGAGTGGACTCCCCAAAAATAAATTCCTAGATTAGGATTTCCTCAAAACTTTTAATACTAGTTTCACTATGTCTCATAATGGTGATCAAACCTTGATACTTTTGGAAGGTTATACCAACATAATATTTAATTTGAGATATTTTTATATTTATATGTAAACTGTGCATTTTATCATATCACATGATTGTTAATATTAAGTTTTTTTTCCTTAAGTCGTTAACTATGTATAGATAAAGTTTACACATAATATAATTTATATATATTACTTCTATTTTTCATTCTTGTTAATTATTTTATTTAATTATTTAAATATTCATAAATAATTAATCATCAAACAAAGAGAAATAAAATATATAAAGTGGAATTACCATGCACTTCTCTAATAATGGTTTATCTTATAGAAGATAAACCAACCCTTGACCCAAGGTAGTTGAATCCTAAAAACAATCATGGTTTGAGGTGAAATATTCCACTTATTCTACTATGTACCTCCTAGATTGGTTCCACCTTAGCTCTAAAATTGAACCACCTCCACTCACATGGGAGCTCTATCCATTACATAATCTTACTCACACACAGGTGAGGGGAATCAAGGGATTAGCTAATATGGGGTTTACATATAAGAAACTGCATGTATGCAAGCCCTTATATAATGAGAGGATGGGAATGAATCATAGACTGTTATTTAATTTAAAAAATTATTATAAAAACCATTTAATAATAAATTAAACAAAAAATAAAATATATGGGATGGTCTAATCTAATATTCATCCACATAAATACAATGAATAATCAAGAGTAAACTAGCTAGTATTCACTTTAATTCATTATTTATTATTAAGATGAACACAATTTTATTAATTTAATTAATTAATTAATTAATTAATTCCCATTATCTTCATGATTGTCCAAATTATCTTGTAGATACCCATCATAAATTAAATATTTAAAATAAATGGATTGACTAGTCATTATAGATAATTACATATAATTAATTGAACATTTATTAATTATGAAAATCTTATTACATAGTCAACACATCTAATATGAATAGTACAATTAGGTTTTCATGATGTAATTAATTATTCATTATATATTTTAATTTTTTCCTTCACTAGGAGACTAAAAAAAGTGTACTAATGAGAAACACACCATCTTCCTCACTTTCTATGTATCTAGGATTAGTTCCAAGGGAATCGGTGACTATCTTGGAAAGATTACAAAACATATACTAAAGAGCTAGATGGCATGTGTTCTGCTTTCCATGTGTTCTCATAACCAAACAGTTGACTCCAAATGTTTTTTGGACATGGGTATTAATGAGTTTCACAACATGTTTACCAGCTACCCGACATGTAACTCATTAATGATACATGCTATTATTCCTACTCGAGGATATGTCACATATTTGATCACATTGTTATCACAAATGTTTCTGTTAAACCGTGTAAACTACACGATATATACACCAGCTACACATCATGTGGCCTGATAGACCATATTTTAGCCTAACCTAGTTAATATGAAGTCTGAATTAAATGCACCTTCTGTCATTACTTCTCATCATAATAGGTATCCCGCGACACATCTAGGTGTAGTGAACTCGATTATACAACATGTGATTTTAATCACATGTGGTGTATTTGTGTCTATTAACCATAATTATCATTACCACTTTATGGAATCATTGATCATTCTTAATCTATTCTTAATATATTTAAGATGGTATGAAACTTGAATGGAGAAAATTAATATTTTTAAAATATTTTAAATAAACTCTGGAATGAAAAACAGATAATCTAAATAACTAAAAAAAATTACCTATACTCTATCAATGAATAATAAATTATTATAAATTATTATGTGAACACTCTAACACTGGTTGAATGTTTTAAGCATAGAAAAATCGATTGGGGCCATTCCAAATGAAATTTTTCCAACAAATTCTTTGGATTTCTCCCTATAACAAGATATAAATTCATTCCTAGAATCCATAAATACAAGATATTTTCATATATAATTTATAATTAATTTATTTAATTAAATAATTACTTTACATTGAATTATTTATTTATTGATGAATTGGAAGATCATTATTTTCATACAATTAATGTGTCAAATAAATTAAGTGCATATTCCCTCTAGTGGTGATCCACACATGATCTATGAACCTCTGATCATCATCATAGAATTATCTGGGTGCTAGAGTAGATGAATCTATCATTCCCTTGGATGATTTAACATTATGGTTAAGTTGAAATGAATTAAAATTTTAAGATTAACATATTTTTTCAAATAAACAATGTCTGTATAGAATGGTTTTTCATAGAGGAAATGTGGAACCTATAAGGGAAGTCACCAAGAGGAAAATATACTTCCAAATTATCATCTCAAGATAGTTGGAAATGGAATAGAATAGTTATTTCAGTGATGGATCATTTGACCAAATATATATATGGTGGTTCTATCTGTTCCATAGAGGAAACTGAACCACCATGAAGGAAGATATATGTTGTGGGGATTTCACGAGAAAACATCCCCCATTATTTAAAATCTCATTTGATCCTACGTTATTCAAATGATGGATCAATGCACTAGATAAAATATTTCAAATAATGGGATGTTTAGAATATAAAACTGTAACACTTTATATTTTTTATTTTGAAGGTGAAGTTGATCGATAGTGAATTTTCTCTACCAACATAGGTTTCATTAAATTACTTTCTACTAATTCATCCCAAAAATATGGCATTTGACACTGATTTCAATATAATTCCTCAGATAAAGACATTTTTATAATGTAATGAAACAACTGTTTTAAGAAAAGTCAACCAAAGTCCTAATGTGAAGTTTGTATAATGGAGAGTTGCACCGCGAACTTTTTGGGTCGGGCGGTTAGTATTTTCTATTTCTCCCTTATGCGCGCCGACCTTCCACTAATAGAATACCATGATTTGAGATACTCTTACGCACACCATGAAACACCTTGAGTCAACACATTCCTCTTGTTTTGTTTCTCATTTTGTGAGTTTGGATTCTCATCATCAATTCCCTGAGTACCTTTAGACGAACCATTTCTTAAGCAACTCATCCAAACCCATCACCTGACTCCTATAACAGATTAAACAAGAAAGGGCCGCTCTTGTGTAAGTCCCAACACCAGCCATTTCTAGGCACCTTAGGCCTAATAGTCCTCTCTACATGACTATAAACTGTAGCACACCCTATTTTGAAAATATAGGATGTCTCTTACTCTAAATAAGAGATTCCTTATGCGCCAATCATAAGATGTCAACAGTCCTCTCTAAATGACTATAAACTGTAGTATGCCCTGTATGAAAAACATAGGATGCATCTTACCCCAAACAAGAGAAGCCTTATTCTCCAATCATAATATGCCAAAATTCCTCTCTACATGACTTTAAATTGTAGTACACCCTATCATTCAATAATAGGATGCCTCTTGTTCCAAATAAGAGATTCCTTATGTGATAAGAATAATACCCCTCATGCCATGATTACAGTGGCGTAATTTCAAGAGCATTGGAAACCGTTCAAACATTCCATCACTCCACCTCACGCTTTGTGTGTCCTTCATTCAGATCTTCATCATCTTCCATGTCTGGAGGAACCCCCTAATGGCCAGGTCCCATGCCACCTCATCTCACCTACTGTTCTAGGCCGACATCCCAGAAGAGTTTGGATGACACTTTGTGTCAGGTCCTGTGTTTCGAACACAGTCATCAGTCAAACCTCATTTGTTTGTCCCCATTTCAAGCGAACATGATGTGGATTCGATGTTTCAAACACGGTCAACTACTATCCTCTATCTTCATTCCACCCTCACCACATTCCAAAGGTTGGGCATGTGATTCACACTTTTCATCCCCCTTTGTTTAGACTGATTCCATCACCCTTGGAATTATCTCTCTTGTGCACTAGTGCATAGGTGTAGTCTCCAATTATATTTCTCAACCCAACAAAGAGTTTGGACTTCCTTTTGGCAAGACATGAGGAAGAAACTCGGTCGGCTTCCTTGCGTAAGCCCCATTCTCCATTTCCGTTCCATAGTGTCACCCGGGCAACTTCCTTGCGTAAGCCCCATTCACCATTGTATCTCCTTAGTAGCACCCAGGAAGATTCTATGCGTAAGCCCCATTCACCATTTCTGCTCCATAGTGGAACTCGAGAAACTTCCATGTGTAATCCCCATGCACCATTGTTGCTCCTTAGTAGCACCCGATCAGGTTCCATGCGTAATCCCCATTCATCATTGTTTCTCCTTAGTGGCAACCAGGCACGCTAACGGCTATTGCTTCTTCTTATAGCCACGCTAATTTGGGCCCCTCAATGGATCACTCCATAACACCCCATAATCATGGCAATGATGATGCTTTTCCTTCCCCAAGGGCAGGTGGGTATCAGTTATGTAAGTCCTAGGGGTGTAAAGAGAACCTGCCTCGTCCGACCTGTAGGACGTTAAACTATCAAAAACCATCGTCCTCAGCACATGATGATAAGATATGACCTCACCCCATGTGTCGTACGTGGGGTTCCCCGCCTTGGACAATATGCACTCCCACTAGTCTCCAAGGGAGTGATATCATTCCTCACATGGAATGAGATCCTCTTTATTGAAGCGACATTTGTATGTGGGGAAAGGGAAACCATCTTGGTGTTATCCCCTAGCCTTTCTTGTGGGAGGTAGAATCCCTTCTCCTCCCATATTATTCCTTGCCAAAGACTAAGAGGTGAGTGGGGCGCAGGGGACTATGTTACCCCATCCCTCTCCCTCTAGGATTTGTCACCACCAGGCCCCCATCCTGGAGTAAGTACCAATCTCCATCTCCCTAGGCTACTAGCCATGCAAAAGCCCATGTTTCCTCTTTGGGTTGCAGACCACATGTAAGACCCTATTTCCATTTTGTGCCACTCACTACATGTTATCCTCATTCAACTTCCAATGAATGCACTTATCGCAATGTGATCGTCAGGTCTTTGTTGCCTCTTATTTCTCACACTGAGCATGACTCATGTGGGCTTAGAGTAAGCATCGACCATGAAATCCTCTCTGGGAAGCCTAGAGTGAAATCCCCAAACACCTCTCTCGAACTACGTGGAATTTGATCCTTGCTAATGGAAGGTACATAGGAAGCCTCCCTGAGGATCAATCCCAACAACCATTGGTTCTAACCCCCTTCACGTTGTTTCACAAACACCATTACCAAACTACATGAAATTTGATAATTTCCAAGGAAAGGTATGTAGGAAGCTTCCCTGAGGTTCAAGACCAACACCTCCATTGGCTATGTCCCCCTTCATGACAGTTCACCAAAACCTCTCCCAAACTATGTGGACTTTGATCCTTACCAAGGTAGGGTACATAGGAAGCCTCCCTGAGGTTCAATCCCAACAACCATTAGTCCCAACCACTCCACGTCGGTCCACCCCCGTCCTGCATGATGTTAAACCTTGTTCCCCTTTTCTCCCGCATGACACTAAATTGTCCCCCCAATCAGTGATAAGACATTTTCAACCCCAAATCAATGGTAATCCATTTTCAACCCCAACCATGGGTAAGCCGTTGCCAACCCTAATCGACGGTAATCTATCATGTTCCCCAATCTATAGTATGTCATTGTAATCCCCTTTGTTGGGACCCATATCTCTGGTCCTCCCCAATGGAATCAGACCAACCTCGGGCTGCTAACCATGCATAAGCCCCAGTATATCATCAAGTCACTATCCTCTGCGCACACCCCAATCCTATACCCCATCCTGAACTACATGGAATTTGATTCCCTCCCACAGGGATATGTAGGAGGTCTCTTCGAGGATCATTCCCGACATCATTGTCACCCTCAAGTCAACTCCATTTCTTTCTTCATCAACTCTCAACCCTCCATCATCCATCCTAATTATTATATGGGCCACCACATCTTGGTGGGATCATGCCACCTCATTTCCCATTCCATTTAGCAACAACTGGGTAATTAACCATGTGTTATCCCCAACATCAGTGTTTCATCCATGATTTGCACCCATCTAATCCACTCTAGTTGGTGTTTCGATCAGTCCAATCTATCTCCACTATACGTTAAACATGCGGCATACCCTATGTTAACATGGGAAGCTGAGGAAATCCTCATAGACATTCCTATGGAATATAATTCCATGCATTCGATGTGGGATGCCTCGGGCTTCCGCACCCTTGAGAATCCCTATAATTAGGGAAAATCACCCAAACGCACTAGTGTTCCAGGGTCCAAACACACCAATTATTTCCAACATGACTACTCCCCCGATTGAAGGTTACTGCCCTGGTTGGACCCCTTGGAATTTCCTAACAGAAGTAGTGTAATTAACCGGAGTCCATGAAGATATGGAACTAGGAAGTGTTTAACGAACAACATCCTAATCTATATGGGAGACCCGGACTAGGTGATGAGTTTCGAGGAGGGATCCACAGAAGGAGGAAATGACATCCCATCATCTCATTTCAATCAAGGAGAAAACTTCCCTGAATAAGCGATGGATATCGACCACCATTGGAAAGAGGGAATGTGGGGCACCAGTTAGTACGTCTTCATCATCCTCTGACAAATGGATGTGCGCGCCCCAACAGAAGAGTCGAACACATTATTGAATAGTTAAGGTTTGACAGAATTATTTTTTAGAGCTTTCTCTAATACTCTTACAACTCTTAAAGCCTCTATGAACTTCCTGCAAACATATGATAACCTCTGGAATTGACTTTTTTGATATTTAAATATTACAAAACAGCTTAAACAAATTATTTCAAATGATGTTGAAAAAAAGTAAAAAAACCTTAAAATACCTAAGGTTAAATTCAATATCCCCCTATATATTTATTGGAAATACAACTATTTTACAAAATTCAATACCTTTTTTCATCTAATCACATCCTTTTCTCAAGGAGAAAAAATCAAAAACCATAATACTGAATAATGAAATTTGTTTTATAGAATTTTATCTCTCAGTTATAAGAAAAAAAATTCTAAGTGATTTTAATGTAATCCCTATTGATTAATATACTTTCCTTTAAATTTATTTAATTTATATCCACCTTTTTATGATAATTCTAGGCTCAGATCAATATAAGATGAAATTTTGGTACAAATTCTTCACGTAAAAATGTTTCACTTCTCTCCCCTTTTTTCAACATAATACAACGCAAAATGGGGTTGAATTAACCATACATCCATTAATTAGAAGGAGATGGTTGAGCATGAAGTTTTATCCTTATTAACTTACAATTTTCCATTATAATAGATTTAATGAAAATATTAGCAATTTAATCGTATTTTGAAATATTCTCATGCTTAAATTCCTCAAAATTAACTTTTAATTTGAGGAAATGGAACCTTATCTCAATATTTTTTGATGTGGATTATTTAATAGGGTTATTTAATAGATCAATTTAAATTTATATTTCATGGAGAAGTTTCAACATATGTTCAACATTCACATTAAATTATTTCATTTAAAATTTTACCCACATCATTTGAGTGAAATCATGGGTGGGAGAAACATATTATAATTACTTTATACTTAAATTAACTAAGTTTTTATTCTTACTATACTAGAAAACACAACTTTCTCTAAAAAATAATGTACCTTATGATGTTGATTTATAGTCATAAAAATCACATGACCAATTGGAATTTATGAACCCAAGTAAGTTTAACTTACCACTTCTCTGATACATCAGGCCAAATCATAATTATCCTTTGATATACCTCAAACTTCTTTTATCATCCATCAATTGTGACTCCTTAGGATCACTTTTATATATAGTGTACAAAGATAATACATACATAATATCTAGTAAATGTGTAGTTAGATAGGGTGGACTTCTGATTAACTTCTGAAAATATATTTTATTGACACTTTTATCATATTTATCTTTTCTCAACTTTACTCCAAAAGAGAGAGAAGTAGAAACTTTCTTATAATCTGACATTTCAAACGTCTCTAACATCTCTTTGGAATAAATTTCCTATTATAGGAAGATGTATCTTCCATTTTTTATAACTTGTAGCCCAAGAAAAAAATTCATTTTCCCAGTCATTGACATTTCAAAGTGTTCTTTTATTTTTTATCATAATTCATTAAATTTATTATCATTATAACTATAAAATATTATATCATCAATGTAAACAATGATTTCCAGAGTTCTACAACTTTCCACCTTCACATATAAGTTGCGTTCAACTTTTCCATTATATAAGTTCAATATATTCAAGAAGTTATCAAGTTTAGATTACCATGAATGTGGGGCCTACTTCAACCCATATAAATATTTACTGAGTTTTTATACCATACTTCCATCCATATCAAGTATTAATCCCTCTTGTTGTTCAATGTAAACTTCTCCTTCAACATTACAATTCAATAATGATGACTTTACATCCATCTAATAAATCTTATACTTATAATGAGAAATAACATCCAAAAACATTCATATGGTCCCAAGTCTTGTGATTGGAGAAAATGTTTCTACAAAATCAAGACCTTCCTCTTGTGAGTATCCCTTTCAAACTAACCTTTATTTATTTCATGAAACTTATCCCTTTTCATTTATCCTGTTCCTAACCACACACTTATTTATGATGATATTTTTTTCCTTCTGGTCTTAGGAATAGTTTCCATGTTTCACTCTTCTCAACCAGATCTAATTCCTTATTCATAGATTTTAATCATTTCTTATTCTTAATTGCTTTTAATACTGACTAAAGTTTAACCTAAGAGAAAAGTTTCATATGATTCTCCATTATTATTTTTATTCTTGTATAAATTGGATCTTTATAAATTATAGTGATATTACTTAGTGAGACTTACTTTTGTATTTTATGGAATTTAAATTTTCTACTTATGATAGATGTTATGGTTATAGAACTTTTATGGTGGTTCATTAGTATATATAATTTCCATCAACTTTTGACATAGAGAATCTTTTTTTTAACTTATATCTAACTTCCATTGTTTTAATGGAAGTATTTCCACTTTTTTTCTCAATTCATAATTTCTCATTTTTGGTTGAGAATCTTATATTGTTATTAGATATCAATTTATCTTCATTTTAGCAGAAACAAATTTTACTTATTTTTTTGAAGCATCATGTGAAGAATCAGATTTATCTTTAATTACATTATTTAAATCGTCTTTCAACTTCTTTAGAGTTCTTTCAACTTCAAGACATATGTATTTTTCCTTACCCATTTCATATTCTATAGTAGTAAGTTTCTCATTTTTATACTTTAAGATTTTTTCTTGTTTGACCACCTTTATTTTGAGGTTATTGATTTCCTCAACATATAAATTCTCCCTTATGAGAGAATCTTCTCCACATTAAATTTTCTTTTACCATTCCTTTATCAACAAGAAAAGTTCTTTCTTAAGCTTAGTGTTTTTTCCAATATAGTCTTTATGCCTTTCTTTGTATCCTTATTCCACATAATCATTTAAGGATTTTCATTAGTCTTATATTATTCACTTTCATTATTATTTTTCTTATGGGAATTTATATAAAACTACACAAATCCACTACACTCAAAATATTTCAATAGAAGATTGCCTTTTTACTTCTCTCTTCCCTTTCTAAGACTATAACAGATAAGACAAATTATCACCTTATACTTATAATCCTCCTTTACATCATATTTTATAGTATAAAAAGATTCAAATTATGGTCTCATGTATTCAAAATCCATCTCTTCCTTAGATATTTTTATTAATGCTAAATCCTTCCTCATTACATACAATATAAGAATATTTCTAAGTTCATCAAGAAATAATCCATCTCTATCTTCAAGGGTTGAGCTCTTAGTATCAAAACTTTCTTAGAAGTACCTCATTAAATTCTTTATATTAGTTGAGTCAGTTAGAGTTTCCCTAAATCCTAAAATGTTAGTGAATATTTTATTGACTCTTATGAAAAAATCATCTATGGTTTCCTTATTATCCATATTCAGGTCCTCAAACTAACTTCTCCATATTTTGATTTTTTTCTTCCATAAATTTAATATCACCTTTAAAGATTCTTCACATATTTTCCCAAGTTTCCTTATCTAATTTAAAACCAATTACCTTGGTGTAAACCTTTTCGTATAAGGTCACGATAATTGCATTATGTGATTTACCCTAAACTTATGTGTTTCTTTAGTGCACAAAATTCATAGGTGTATCTTTTTTCCTCAGTGTAAGTCCTTATATAGTAGCATCCACTACTTATAATCCAAGATATAGGAGATATGTTATCATCTTATTTCTTCATCAATGAAATTTTATACCATAAAAGGTAAGAATACCAGGTATATTAAAAAAAATTATATTCTCTATTAAATCAAATAGATCCAATAGAGGGAACCTTATTTAATACCACTTATGATACCTAATAATGGGTTAAACCACTGATTGGGGTTGAATCAATTTTCCACTTTTTTCAAATTTATTTAACTTGAAGTTAGCCTCTTCAACTAGTTAAGGTTATGATCTATTCAAGTAAAAGTACTCACTATCACTATATTAAGTAAAGTAAATAATAAAGTAAAATACATGGATTTTTATAAGGTTTATCCTTAATTAGGGAACCTACTCCTTATTGCACTAGTAATTTCTGATTCATGGATTTCCCACTATGATCAATCAAAAATTATAGTGTAATGGGAAGGTATAATCCATTACACAATAATGTATAGCACACATAAATCTATTAACTAAAATATTATACTAGTTCCAACTAGTTACAATGTTTGTCTTATTCTACAACCCTTCTAATTAGTAAACTATATTTTTCTAAAAAACATCAGTATCTAAAATTTAATTATTCAGAACTTCATTCTTTCAGTTATTTTGTTTTCAGTAAACTCAACTATATGAAATCATTCTTATGATGAGTGTATGTTATATTCTTGGTTATCTTCTTTACTAAAACAGGATCAATATAATTGGTGTCAATTACAAACCAAATCAACCATATTTTCCAAAATTATGTCCCACTTTATATAACCAGACTTTCTATGATAAATGTGGGGAATTTAAATACTCTAATTTTAAACTGCTAATGAATTCAAGTATTTAGTAAAATTCCTTAAATTATTTCAAATATATTAGGGTTTTTACTTTTTCAAATCCTCCACAACGATTATCATCAAAATCCTTTAACTTATCCAGATATCTCAGCTATAATCATAGACTATATTTTATGAAAAATATACTTTGAACACTGATCTTTTCATCATAAAAATGGTTGTGAATTAATTGTATTTATATAAATTTAATTTAAACCTTATGGTGAATATACGTATAGTGAATGTACTCTCAATGAATATACTTTTGGTGAATATACTTCTGAATAATGTACTTATGGTGATTGTACTTCCGGTTAGGGTAATTCTATTGAAATTACTTCTGGTGAATATACTTTCAGTAAAGTTACTTCTCATGAATGTAATTCTGATGAACGTAATTCTGGTGAATGTACTTCTAGTGAATGTATTATTGGGGAATATACTTCGGTTGAAGGTACTTCTAGTGAATGTATTTTTGGTGAATGTACTTATGGTGAATCTTTAGATTTAACTCAACTCATCAAGATATAGTCTTCTATGAATCTGGTGGTCTAAAAATTAATACACAAACACTATGTTTAAACATTTTCTTGTAGTATCCTCTTTTGATCTAGTCAAACTCTATTGTTTTAGTGATCCAACTTATGTAGCTTTAAACACTATTGGTCTTCTGTCAAAGTGATGTTCTTTTATTGATAAAACAATATAGTATCAGCAAACTTATTTTATAGAGCTTCATCTAGCACACATCTAACTCTTAACACCTCTAGGAACTTCCAGTGAACTTTTCGAAAACTCTTAAATCAGGTTTTTAGATTTAAAAAATTTAAATCCCAAATCAAAAACTTTTTTTAAAATGGTGTTGACAATAAATGAAACACCTTAAAAGATGTAAGGGGAACTTCAATTTTACATTTAAATACCACAAATACTTGATATATAAAAAAAATATTAAGAAATAATTATAGGAATAACTACCTGACTCATTGTGTGGAGATTAATAAAATCATCATGCCTATGATGAAAGTTGTGTGAACTTGAAATTAGAAAACAATTTCTTGAAAAACATACTTGAGTACTGAGTGAAATAATCTAAAAGGTGGGTATAAGTGTGTATGAGGGGATGAAAGAAGTGGGAATTAATTTAATGTACTTAATGAAGAAAATGGAAGTCAGAACCTTAAGGAGGAATGATAACATGTTTTATGTGGTGTTAAAATAGGAACTTACATTGTCTAGGTTTTTGGAGTTTTCTTTGGTAATCATTTGAAAATCAATTGTTTGGTGTCCAAGGTTTTAAGTGTGGTGGGATTAAAAATCCAATATTTCCATGATTTTTTTCTTGAATTTCCAATATTTAAAAACCACCATTTTGAGTAGAACTTGTGTTAATACCATATTTTGTAGTCTTAGGAATAATATGGAGTCTAATTAATTAATGGATTAGAACTTGTGTTTTGATTGATTAATTTTAACTTTGGATTTATTATATTAAAGCCCATACTTAATCATGAGTGTGTTAATGAACATTTTAGGTATTTGGAGGGTATTTAAAGAAATAAAATGTGTTATTTTCTAAATTTATCATTGTGTAAAATTTAAGAAAACTAACCAGAAGAATACATTTTACTGACCACATGAAGAACCTATCATGTGGTCTCTTTTCATACATGTAGCTAATTCATCAATAGCAAGAATAAATATGAATTATCATGTGAAAACATTGACCACAAGTAAAAATTAAAAAAATTCTTAATGTTTCCATGGGAAGAAAACATGACTGGCTATAAGAACTCAACCTTCCTCATAAAAAGATCCAATCTAATACACATTGATCTGGCCTAATATGTGAGGATCAACCATGTGAAGATTAAAGAAGAAATTTGATCGACCATGCCTTGCCTAGATTGACCACATGAACATATGAAGTTACTACTTGTTTGTAGAGACCTAGAGCTTAATGTACATGTATATTACATTAATTTTTCGGAATACTTAGTACATAACAAAAACACACACACAAGGACCGTAATAGTTTAGTGTCTTTGGAAACTCGGAATATAATCTTCTAATCGTGGTGAAAGATCTTTAACATCTCCCATAATGATCTTCTATTTTTCTAAAACCTAAATCCTTTCTTTATATCCTGGGCAAAATAAAACATAAACGGGTGAGCTCAAAAGCACAGTAAGGGTAAACAAAAGAAATATCAATCACATCATATTCATAAGAACATATCTTTTGGAAATATTAACCTGCAAAAGAGATCATAATTTCATAACATGGGATAAATCATAGTAGTGAAATGTAATCCTAATAATCATAACATAAAACATGAAACTTTGTGTCATACACACATAATCATAGAGAATCATTTCTTATTAGTCAAGACTCATTGCCAAGACTATCTTAGTGGACAAAGTCCCTTTCTGGACCAAGTTCACTCCTCGTTTCAGTCCTGTTTCACTGAACCGGTATAACCTACCATTCCAGTCATGTCTATCTCATGAGATATAAAATCTTTACCCAATGCATTGGAGGGATATATAGGTGCCACACATCTCATAATGATACCATTCTTATGTGTGCCACAAAATCATAAAGCATACATCATATCATAACCCATGTAATAAAAATGGGAATCTTAAACATCGTGACATCATAAAACAATTCATATAATATAAAGGAATTCATAAAAATAATTCCATCACAACATAATCAAATCAATGTAATAATAGGGATAAAAACAGAACCCTTTATTATCTTAGATGGAAAATAATTTTGATAAAACACTTGAACTCCATTCTTGAGGAAAATATCCTTTCTACTTCAAAAACATTTTCCTTTCTTAACATGTCATACAATTTTAAACTAAAAGAAGTTGATTAAAAATAATCTTGAAAACTTGTAAAGTAATCTTCTTGGAAATAATGTTTTAAAAATCCATTCATGTCGTATAAGTTAAAAAAACATTCTTCTTGTACTTTTGTCGGAAAAGTCAAAAAGAACCTTGTACGAAAAATGACAAAAGATTCATTTCATATCTTTCACTAAAAACTAACCTAAGGGTAAAATTGGTTTTAAAAAATTGTAGGTGGATGGAAATAATATTACATATTGAGGGAACATGGATGTGGATGATAAAATACACCCCAGTAAATACCAGAGAATAAACAATCTCGGATAAAATGAGATTGTGATATTTTCCCTTACCTTAGGTCCGATTTGCTTTGTAAGTGTCTGAACCTACTGTATAATGATTTAAATAATGTCATTGACTTATTACAGAATCATATTCATTTTTATGATATCATATATGGTTCACTTATGACTTTATATTACCCGTTCTTTTGTAAATTCCATGTTAAATAGTGTTTTGGGTAAAATCGTTTCATTTGTCGTCCGTGTTTTGACTTGTAGTTATTCATATGATTAATAAGATCATGATTACTTAATTTCAGAATATAAAACATTATTTATATATAATATATATTCATAATATACATATATATAATAAATCAGTAAATGGAAAGAAATACACCGTTCATGGAGACGGTAGGTCGTACGTACGCATGAACGCTGTTTTCGTTTCCTTATTGAGTTGAATGGAATTAAGTAGATGACATACATATATATACAAATAAATCCAGTATCATTATTATGTCATATATTTCATGATTACTTATTATATATACTTTCTAATCATTCATGAATGGTTAATCATTGAGAATGAATCTCATCGCGTCGTGGAGACGATATTCCGTACGTACGCACGAGCGATGATATCGTTCCCATGATCGTGGGACTGTATTGGAGTGTATGTATACTATTTCAGAATCAATATTAATTTAAAATAATCATATATAGTTATTATTTACACCATTATACCCATCCAAGTAAGGTGGTGGTGGAAAATAGATTACACCACGGCATGGAGACGGTATTCTGTACGTACGCACACGCTGTGATTTCGTTTTCCGTAGGATGGATAGATGGTGAAATAGGGTTGTTTCATACTTATAATAACATATCAGTATATGAGTGATACTGATTTTATTACTTCATAATGAAACAACCTTAAAAGAAGAAGTGGAATAAGAAATAAAGGTGAAAGAATCGGTAACGGAAATTACCTCTTCTTTGAAGCGCCTCTTTGAGACCTCCTCTTAGGGCACTAAAATTGGTCTTTGAGGAAGACCAGAACCTCTAGTATGTTTCTAGGGAAGTGGAGAAGAGAATTTGGCAGAGTTTGTCCGAGCTGGAATGCTCAAAGTGGTGTGAGGAAGAGGGGGAGGAGGTGCCCTTTTATAAGGGAGGAGAGGGGCACCTTTGGAATAACTAAATATATTATTTTATTATAAAGCCAAATTCGGTTTTAAATAGATCCAAATTGATTTATTTCGAAGCTAAGGTGGGTATGGGTCTAAATCCTCTAATCCAATAGAATTTAGACAAGTTTAGGTCATTATACTAACCTTATCGTTTAGTTTTAACTCTTAGTTAATTAGATTGTCATTTACCATGACACTTTGTATTTTTATATTATATAGTTAATAAACTTACCATATACATCCAAGAGACCCCCAAGTGGTCCATTAATAATACACCTATCATGATATAAGTATCTTTTCCGAACCTTAGATTTTTAGGAATAAAATAACAATAAATAATATAATATTTGTTTTAAAAATTATTTTATGTGAATTTTGACACTATTCAATAGTTGATTTTTTTGAAACTCATAACAGAATTATTACTTCGACCAAAGTTAATTAAATCAATCCTAACATTCCATAGTAACCTAGAAAATTAGTGTAATTTATAAAAAGTCTGAAATTATATTTATTTGGGTATTTATAATTTTAATTATTCTAATTTTTCACTATTATGGTAATTACTGCATCATCATTGTGTCATAAATAAATTAATTTATTTAATGTATAAAAACTATAAATAAAATATAATTATGTAGGAAATATTATTAGATTTCTAATTAATATTTAAAATCGAATTTATCTTATGTATAACCTTATATTAAAAATGTTTTAGTAAATAAACTTTGATTTTAACTCTTTTAACTCTTCTTTGAATTAAATAATAATAAATGTCCTAATCTAATCTAAGTGGGCCTAAATGGTCATATTTTATTCCTAAGGTTGTTTTTGGTCGAATTAATCATATCCAATAGAATTAGGACATGTGTTAGGGTAATAATAATATCATTTTTACCCTTAATTACCCTATTTACTTTTAACCGTGGTAAAAAAAAGTAAAAAGTTACTATTCACCAAAAATTATTTTCATCTCATTGAACCACATTTTACTTACTGACATCAACCGTGTCTATCGGATTTTTGAAATTCCACTCACATAAGTGGTAAAATTAAGTTTTATGAAAAATTCATTTTTTTAACTACCACTTAGTGGTTTCACTATTCATCAAAAAATGAAAGTTTCCAGAAAAATACAAAAAATTATGCCTAAGGTATATTTGATATTATGAACTCAAAAATTATTTCTATTTTACCAAATTCAAAACATATCAGTTGCATTAATTAATTTAAAAATTAATTCCCTTCGTCAACACAAATAGCGTGTTCTTAAGAGATAATAACTATCAAAAGATTGACACTTGTTTATGTCTGGTTTAAATGTGAAATTACATCCAATGTCCAAAATTGTATTAAATTGTAAAAATATATTCTAAATATACTTTAAAACCACTAAAATTAATAATTTATCACTATTAATTATTTCAAGTAAAAAAGTTGTTTTTAATTAAAATTTAGTAATTTTAACTATTCATCATAATATGAAAGTTATCCGAAAAGTACCAAAATTTCACCCTAAGCTAATTTCGTTATTCGGAATCCAAAAATGAAGTCCATTTTGAAAAACAAAATTTACAAAATTTCAAAAAGTGGTTATTACTATTCATAACGACTAGTTTTAATAATATTTTAATAGCATATCGTTGTTTAGCGAAACTTGGTATTACGTACAACACACGCTATCGTGGAAGGTCGTGCTTGCATTTAATGCAAGCCAAGTCAGGTTTGCGTGTTGTGCAAGAATCCTTCGTTGTTTCGTATAACATAATCCAACCATATTTAATTTATACATTGAATATATATATATATATATACTCAATGTTGCGTAGAATAACTATTATCAAAATTGTGTGTAACAAGAACCAAGAATAGTGTTGCGTATACTGCAAGCTAATACGGTGTTGCGTATAGTGCAAGGTAATCTTGGTGTAGCATAAAACACAATACATTAATGAAATTAAAAGAATATTTTTCATAAAATCTCGGGGTGTTACATTCTACCCCCCTTAAAATGAGTTTCTCCCTCGAAATTCGTCGGGGTTATAAATGGTTTACTACTCGAAAGTTTCTTTAATAGAAACCCACATCGTAAAAAGGAATACCAAAACCAATCTTTAAAAACAAAATTATGAAACGTAACGGTTACCCAAATAAACTAATCATTGGGTTTCCACATAGGTGAAAATATGGATATGGAAGAGAAATCTAACCATCATGTTCAGATGGAGAGTGGTAAAGAACATGGCTATGGAAAAGCCAGCAATCACAAAGCCATAAATTTGTGACGATATAAGGTACCATCTGATTCATCAGATATAAGAGCACTAGGAAAACATTTTTGCCTTCCAAGATCATTTCCCTAAAGTTGAATAATTTGAATTAGAATAAATACTTACTTTATTTTGGTACAATCTCACTGTTGTTCGTGCCTTGAACAATTTCCACTTCATCTTTTAAAGAAATGAATTTGATTTTTTTTTATTCGTGAAGTGTTAGCAGATCATGTGATAGAATGATGGGTCATTCCATCTGTCTCAAACAAAAGGTTAGAAAAGTTATCAAAAAATACGTAAGTCCATATATAGTGAGATTAATCATATATGGTTCCTAAAATGGACTTATACTTCTTATATTATACTTCTTAATATAATAAAACTAGTTTCTACTAAACAGGGACTTCCTATAGGCCAGTGGTAGGTGATAAAGGCCAGTCGCACTTCGGTTGTGGGTTCGATTCCCAAAGCCTTGTCCGACGCGATGGGCTGTCGCCCGTCCTGCAGGTTGTCCTTTTTCTAAAACTACATTACATAAATAATATCAAAAAAAGTTCTATCCTTAAACAATACTAACTTATGGTTAAAATAATCCATTCCAATCTTTAGGCTTATCTAAAATACTTCGGTCCCAGCTCATAGTATAAAGAAAATGATTACCTGAAATATCGTTAACCAAGCATGTGAATACCACCATTTATCCCCCATATATCTTGTTGGTCACATTCCAATCATGTGAATACCTTAATCATGTATTCTCTTGAAAAATGAATACCCATTAAACCTTAGTGAAAACATGAATGCTGTCAAAAGTTAACTCTTTCCACATACCAAAATCCAAAAATTCTATATACTCAAACCATGATATAACCTTCTCTTTATATCAGTCATGAGCTCATGAATACTATCAAACATTTAATTTTCTCCTTATCCCTTCATTATGCGCATATCATCTACATTCCAAAAATATCTGAATAACCTTTCATGGATACTGGTACCATTAATCATACACTTTCAAAACTCAAGGAAAGACAACAGTGTAACAATCCTTAGATGTATCTTTATTCCATAGTACCATGAGATTACTTATACAACATTACACATGATAAACATGTAATCATTCCACTACATTCTTAAACCATTGACCGAGCTTCAACAATTCTTTCATCTCACATATCATTTGTAGTCTCTTCATCATCATCAACATAAATACTACCCATACGACAATACTGATTCTCTTCATGAGACTTTCTCTTAGGGCATTGGTTTGCATAATTCTCATGCATTCCACATTTAAAACATTTAACCATTGTTGATGTCGTAGCAATACCATTATCCTCATCCCTGGTGTTAACTGAACCTTTTCCTTTGCACTTACTGGCTTTGTGTCCTTCTTTTCCACACCCAAAGCATCTTCCAGTTCCTTTGAAACATTCTCCTTGATGCCTCTTCCCACATGATTTACATAGGGTAAATTGAACTTTCTTTCCTCTATGATCATCATGAAACTCCATCTTTCTCTTATTAACCGAGCCAGGAAACTTACCAAATTTTACTTTATTGATCATATTATGAGATTGCTGATTCGGCATAATAATGATGTTTGGACTTCCAAATCCCATTTCATTTGGTTGCTCATGAATAATATCATTCCATTGTCCATCATATCCTCCATTATCGTGAATCATCTTGTTTCCAGCTATTTTCTAAAACCCAAAAAGAATAGTGTGAGAGGCAAAAATCATAATAAAGGGGGAGTAACTTCAATATCTAACATCTTTGGTTTAATCTAATATCGTTACCATAGTTCTAGGACTATATCCTATACGTATACTTATCCTTAGGGACATCCCTAGACATACCTTAGAAATATCTCTAGGGATCTCACTAACGTTCTCGCATCCTAATTTCCAAAGGTTGACTAAACCTTTCCTCTGATACCAACTATAGAGACCCGAAGCTTAACGTACATGGACATTACATTACTTTTGTGGAATACTTAGTACATAACAAAAACACACACACAAGGACCGTAATAGTTTAGTGTCTTTGGAAACACGAAATATAATCTTCTAATCGTGGTGAAAGATCTTCAACATCTCCCATAATGATCTTCTATTTTTTTTAAAACCTAAATCCTTTCTTTATATCTTGTGGAAAAGAAAACATAAAATGGTGAGCTCAAATGCTCATTAAGGGTAAACAAAAGAAATATCAATCACATCATATTCATAAGAACATATCTTTTGGAAATATTAACCTGCAAAAGAGATCATAATTTTATAACATGGGATAAATCATAGTAGTGAAATGTAATCCCAATAATCATAACTTAAAACATGAAACTTTGTGGCATACACACATAATCATAGAGAATCATTACTTATTAGTCAAGACTCATTTCCAAGACTATCTTAGTGGACAAAGTCCCTTTCTGAACTGAGTTCACTCCTCGTTTCAGTCCTGTTTCACTGAACCGGTATAACCTACCATTCCAGCCATGTCTATCTCATGAGATATAAAATCTTTACCCAATTCATTGGAGGTAGATATAGGTCCCACCCATCTCATAATTATACCATTCTTATTTGTGCCACAAAATCATAAACCATACATCATATCATAACCCATGTAATAAAAATGGGAATCTTAAACATCGTGACATCATAAAACAATTCATATAAGATAAAGGAATTCATAAAAATAATTCCACCACAACATAATCAAATCAATGTAATAATAGGGATAAAAACATAACCCTTTATTATCTTAGATGGAAAATAATTTTGATAAAACACTTGAACTCCATTCTTGAGGAAAATATCCTTTCTACTTCAAAAACATTTTCCTTTCTTAACATGTCATACAATTTTAAACTAAAAGAAGTTGATTAAAAATAATCTTGAAAACTTGTAAAGTAATCTTCTTTGAAATAAAGTTTTAAAAATCCATTCATTCCGTATAAGTTAAAAAAACATTCTTCTTGTACTTTTGTCGGAAAAGTCAAAAAGAACCCTGTACAAAAAACGACAAAAGATTCCTTTCATATCTTTCACTAAAAACTCACCGAAGGGTAAAATTGGATTTAAAAAATTGTAGGTGGATGGAAATAATATTACATATTGATGGAACATGGATGTGGATGATAAAATACACCCCAGTAAATACCAGAGAATAAACAATCTCGGATAAAATGAGATTGTGATATTTTCCCTTACCTTAGGTCCGATTTTGCTTCGTAAGTGTCCGAACCTCCTGTATAATGATTTAAATATTGTCATTGACTTATTACAGAATCATATTCATTGTTATGATATCATATATTGTTCACTGATGACTTTATATTACCTGTTCTTTTGTAAATTCCATGTTAAAGAGTGTTTTGGGTAAAATCATTTCATTTGTCGTCCGTGTTTTGACTTGTAATTATTCATATGATTACATAGATCATGATTACTTAATTTCAGAATATAAAACATGATTTATGTATAAAATATATTCATAATATACATATATATAATAAATCAGTAAATGGAAAGAAATACACCGTTCATGGAGACGGTAGGCCGTACGTACGGATGAACGCTGTTTTCGTTTCCTTATTGAGTTGAATGGAATTAAGTAGATGACATACATATATATACACATAAATCCAGTATCATTATTATGTCATATATTTCATGATTACTTATTATATATACTTTATAATCATTCATGAATGGTTAATCATTGAGAATGAATCTCATCGCGTCGTGGAGACGGTATTCCGTACGTACGCACGAGCGATGATATCGTTTCCATGATCTTGGGACTGTATTGGAGTGTATGTATACTATTTCAGAATCAATATTACTTTAAAATAATCATATATAGTTATTATTTACACCATTATACCCATCCAAGTAAGGTGGTGGTGGAAAATAGATTACACCACGGCATGGAGACGGTATTCCGTACGTACGCATGCGCAGTGATTTCGTTTTCCGTAGGATGGATAGATGGTGAAATAGGGTTGTTTCATACTTATAATAACATATCAGTATATGAGTGATACTGATTTTATTACTTCATAATGAAACAACCTTATAAGAATAAGTGTAAGAAGAAATAAAGGTGAAAGAATCGGTAACGGAAATTACCTCTTCTTTGAAGTGCCTCTTTGAGACCTCCTCTTAGGGCACTACAATTTGTCTTTGAGGAAGACCAGAACCTCTAGTATGTTTCTAGGGAAGTGTAGAAGATAATTTGGCAGAGTTTGGCCGATCTTGAATGCTCATAGTGGTGTGAGGAAGAGGGGGAGGAGGTTCCCTTTTATAAGGGAGGAGAGGGGCACCTTTGGAATAACTAAAAATACTATTTTATTATAAAGCCAAATTCGGTTTTAAATAACTCCAAATTGATTTATTTCGAATCTAAGGTGGGGATGGGTCTAAATCCTCTCATCCAATAGAATTTAGACAAGTTTAGGTCATTATACTAACCTTATCTTTTAGTTTTAACTCTTAGTTAATTAGATTGTCATTTACCATGACACTTTGTATTTTTATATTATATAGTTAATAAACTTACCATATAAATCCAAGAGACCCCCAAGTGGTCCATTAACGATACACCTATCATGATATAAGTATCTTGGCCGAACCTTAGATTTTTAGGAATAAAATAACAATAAATAATATAATATTTGTTTTAAAAATTATTTTATGTCAATTTTGACACTATTCAATAGTTGATTTTTGTGAAACTCATAACAGAATGATTACTTCGACCAAAGTTAATTAAATCAATCCTAACATGACATAGTAACCTAGAAAATTAGTGTAATTTATAAAAAGTCTTAAATTATATTTATTTGGGTATTTATAATATCAATTATTCTAATTTTTCACTATTATGGTAATTACTGCATCATCATTGTGTCATAAATAAATTAATTTATTTAATGTATAAAAATTATAAATAAAATATCATTATGTAGGAAATCTTATTAGATATCTAATGAATATTTAAAATCGAATTTATCTTATGTATAACCCTATATTAAAAAAATTGTATTAAATAAACTTTGATTTTAACTCTTTTAACTCTTCTTTGAATTAAATAATAATAAATATCCAAATCTAATCCAAGTGGGCCTAAATGGTCATATTTTATTCATAAGGTTGTTTTTGGTCGAATTAATCTTATCCAATAGAATTATGACATGTGTTAGGATAATAATAATATCATTTTTACCCTTAATTACCCTATTTACTTTTAACCGTGGTAAAAAAAAGTAAAAAGTTACTATTCACCAAAAATTATTTTCATCTCATTGAACCACATTTTACTTACTGACATCAACCGTGCCTCTCGGATTTTTGAAATTCCACTCACAGAAGCGGTAAAATTATGTTTTATGAAAAATTCATTTTTTTAACTACCACTTAGTGGTTTCACTATTCATCAAAAAATGAAAGTTTCTAGAAAAATACCAAAAATTAGGCCTAATATATATTTGATATTATGAACTCAAAAATTATTTCTATTTTACCAAATTCAAAACATATCAGTTGCATTAATTAATTTAAAAATTAATTCCCGTCGTCAACACAAATAGCGTGTTTTAAGAGATAATAACTATCAAAAGATTGACACTTGTTTATGTCTGGTTTAAATGTGAAATTACATTCAATGACCAACATTGTATTAAATTGTAAAAATATATTCTAAATATACTTTAAAACCACTAAAATTAATAATTTATCACTATTAATTATTTCGATTAAAAAATTTGTTTTTAATTAAAATTTAGTAATTTTCACTATTCATCAGAATATGAAAGTTATCCGAAAAGTACCAAAATTTCACCCTAAGCTAATTTCGATATTCTGAATCCAAAAATGAAGTCCATTTTGGAAAACAAAATTTCAAAAATTTCAAAAATTGGTTATTATTATTCATAACGGCTAGTTTTAATAATATTTTAATAGCATATTGTTGTTTAGCGAAACTTGGTATTGCGTACAACACACGCTATCGTGGAAGGTCGCGCTTGCGTTTAATGCAAGCCAAGTCAGGTTTGCGTGTTGTGCAAGAATCCTTTGTTGTTTCGTATAACATAATCCAACCATATTTAATTTATACATTGAATATATATATATATATACTCAATGTTGCGTAGAATAACTATTATCAAAATTGTGTGTAACAAGAACCAAGAATAGTGTTGCGTATACTGCAAGCTAATACGGTGTTGCGTATAGCTCAAGGTAATCTTGGTGTAGCATACAACACAATAAAGTAATGAAATTAAAAGAATATTTTTCATAAAATCTCGGGGTGTTACATTGTTGAAACTACCAAATGGTTGATCCATTAAGTTGGGATGAATATGGGTCAACCTACAATTCTAAGTGCTACATAAGGCTCATCCTATAATTCTAAAAGATTCATAAGGATAATCAAGGATATATAAAGGCTATATAAAGTTCATTGAATACCTATGTAAGGATTTTGTAAGGCTATGTAATATTCCTCTAAATAAAAGGAGACCTATGTATGGGTAACTATAAAACTCTAAATCCTATGTATATGTCATCAATATGTTTCAAGTGCAATTTAATGGTACCATTGTACTCCAAAACCCACATAAAGGTTGTCACTTTTCACTAGTAAAATCATATACACTTCAAGTGTATTCTTAGAGTTTCCACATCAACACTCATGCTTCCATTTATAGGCTTCCACATGGATATTTATATTCATAATATTTTGATCTTCACTAATGTAAGGATGATGGTATCATAGAGGATTAAATCATGAAATATATTTAACTCTCTAGGGAAGATAGAGACTTTATAAAGTTCAAGGAAATATATTCTAGGGGTTTTACTAACATATTTTAAAAAGGAAATTGCGTGCCTATAAGAGCATAGTATAATGTGTTATAGGGGGAATTTTGGGTTTTGATTTCTCATGACATGCTTGCGCGATTAGTATAATTGTTTTGATTTAATTTTTCATTTTACTTTTTTTTAAATATTTTTAATGCCTTTTATTTCCCTCTAATCATAATTACCCTTTTCATGGAGGGTAAACTCTGAGTTATTAATTAATGGAAGGATAAACCAATTTTTGAATCTTGAGTTTTTTTTCTTAATGAGATAAAATCTCTCTCTTATTTTGATAAAGTGGTATCAAAATTTATTTATCAGATTTTATTATCAAGTGATATCATATTTAGTTCAAATTTGGTTTTTGTTTATTGTCTTGTTAAATGATTCATCATATTTATCCACCTAGTTTTGGTCTATATATAATGGAACAGGATGTATGTAGGTAGTAAAGTGCTTAATAATTTCTATCACGTGTGGAAGTGGTGGTGGGAACTTTTGGATATTTAGAAATAATAAGACCTGATTGGGAATTTCCTAAGTTAATAAGGAGGGGTCTCTTTAAAACTTACCCATATAATGAGGGTGGATTATGCAGAGATCTTGGTCGGGGTTATTCTCACCATCACCATTATATCAAAGGTGATAGAGGAAGTGATTATGGAATCTCTCTCTTACCAATCTTAGTAATAGAAGATTGGATAACTTTGGGACTAGGATAGCATTATAATGGTTAAATAATACCTTGAACTAATCACCATCTCATTATTAGTTATTTCTAATTCACTATTTCAATTATTTTCTTTTTTTAATCAAAACAAAAAATCAAAAACTATTTCCTATAACCAATTAGAAAGTGAAAACTGATTTTTGTGTGCACTTCTCTATAAGTGAAAACCTTGGTTAACCAATTATTGCATTTAACTTTGGAAATTAATTTATTTTCCACACCACAAGACATGGTGTGTTCACATATCTCACTTAAAATATATTGTATATGCTTCATTTTCCTCTTGTCACAATTCTTCCATTTTCAATAATTTTCAGTAATATATAATCTTTTCTAAAGATAACCTCATTCCCTTCATCACATATCTAAGAAACACCTAATAGGTTCTGTTTTATCCCATAAACTTATAAGGTTTTCTTAGATTTCATCATTTCTTTACCAATCACAGCTACACCAAATCCTTTTTATTTTCTGTGACTCATCATTCAAAAAGGACATCCAACCTTATTTTTAATATTAAAAATTCTTCAAAAACATTAATTCTCTTATCCTATGTGAAGATAATTCACTATCCAATATCTATGGACATTACTCTTTTGAATCTTTGAGATAAAATTATACAAAAATATCATTTTATTTACCTTTACTATTCATATTTTTAGGATTTTGAGAATTTAAACTCGTATTATGTTATTAAAGTTGAAGGATGAGACATTCATTTGTATAGTGACCTGTTTGATCTTATCTTATATAGACTTCCTCAAGAATTTGAAACATATTCTCTAGTTTTTTTTCTATCATTTTCTACTTTTCATTAAACATGTATCCGTTTAATGGGATGAATCCCCCAAAAAAAATTTCAACCAAACCTTATATATTCATAGTAATGTTTATAGTTGGACCAATACATTATTTTTTCATGTATAAAGCCTCCATAGTTCCAATAGTATCCATAAAATGCATACTTTTCTTTGTAAGTAGTTATTTTATCCAGAATTTGTCACTTGTCTTTCTTCTATATTTTCAAAAATAATTTTAGCTTATTTGTGTAAAACAAAAAATTTATGAGGTACTAGAATCTTCTTCTTTGACTTGGTTCTTTTCTTAGACTCCTTAGTTCCACAAATTGTAGTAGTTTTTGGGTTTAATTATAGGTTACCATAATTTACAAATTTTTATGATTCACCTGATTTAGAAACAAAATTGGTCGTATTAACTTGATTATTATTTTAAGACTTATCATTAACATTTTTAGTAATATTTTATCACTTTTAGGGTGTTTTTTTATGATCTTGAAAAAATATATTTCTTATTTGAACATTCCATTACTTGTTAAAGAGAATCTTTGAAATTGGATCTATATTTTTTTAGTTCTTCTTCATCTTTGACAAGTTTTTTTGTACAACGCCAATATCTTTCCCTTTCAATTTCATTTTTTCCTTCTTGATATTCAAAGTCTTTTTATCATTAAACAACTTCTTTATATCATCTATTTATTTCATAAACTTATATTTTTCTTCCAAATGTTTAGATTCATGATGTTGGTGAGGTGATCATCCTCTTTCAGCTTCTAGTTATCCTTTTTAAGTTTTTAAATTTTTGATATATATTTTTTCAACTCTCTCTTAAACATAAACACCATATGAGTTTTGTATTATTAACTTCCATAATCTCTAGTTTCATCACTATTTAAATTTTTATCATTTATCTTTGCAATGAGTATAATCTCATCAACTTTATCACAAGAATACACAACTTCATATTCACCTTCACTATAATCACTTACTTAACACTTAGATAAGAAGTTTATATTTTTATATTTATAGAACTTCCAAACCTCTCATCTTCAATTATCCTTTGACTTATCATCCTTCTTCTTAAAGGATATTCTAGGTATTTTATCTTCTTTATCACTAGCTTCTCCTTCCTTCAATGCTGGATAGTTTACTTCAAAGTTTCTTATAGCTACACATTTAAATCATTTTATTGGAATATTCCCCTTATATTTTCATATTCCCATTATCACCTTTCTATATAAAGGAAACATAATTTCATCAAACATCTCATTCACTTATTCTTCTAAGACATGTCCACAAGATTCATCATATTCAACTTTTTTCTTAACATCGTCATCATTATAAGTTTTTATTAAAATGAAGAAAAAAGACCCAATCACATGAGGGATGAAAGTAATGTAGTCCGAGTGCATCAGACCATATAATAGTCTTTCAATTGACTGGTAAGGACCCAGGTGCACAATAAAATGTAATACCCTCACTAGAATTCCCTTTGTTGGACAGTGTATAGTCTGCACAATTCCTCACCCTTCAAGTGTGGACAACTTCAATGCCTTTCTTCATGAACATCCCACCCTTCTAAATATAATAATCCAAATCCAAAGGGGGTGACCCTACCATGAAAAAGATGAACCAACACTTTAGAATCCAAATCAACCTCTTTCATGTCAATATTATAGTTCCTACAGGGTATCTATATTCAAAGGCTAAGACTTTATCATCAAACCTGTCTATAAATATGTGCATAGTCTTGTCAACCATAATTGAATCTTCCAACTTCTCACCCAATATTTTAAGGGTGTTCACTATTTAATTTTCTCTTATGAAAAATACATCTATAGATTCATCATCCTTCATCTTCATATCTTGATATTTTAGTCTCTAAATATTAAACTTTTCTCACTTCACTTTATTGTTACCTTAAAAGATATTTTCAAGTTTATACCATGAGCCTTTAGCTATATTTACCCTATTTTACTTTCAGAAACTCATTCTCATATAAGGAAAATGGTATGGAATTTCAAGCATTCCCATAATTCTCAAGATTATTTATATCATTTTCTACCATGGAATAACCTTCAGTATAAGGATTTAATCAATAAATTATAGCCTCTAAAACATCTATAATTAATGATAAGAGATAGAAAAATATTTTATCCTTAAAAATGTGATAAATCTTACTATAAAAAATGAGAATACCCTTGTTATCAATTGAAATATAGTTTTCCATAATTAAAGGAATAGAATCAAGTGATTGAGTCTTGAACAAGAGAGAAACAGATTCACTTCATCATATAAAGAGTAGTGATCCACT
This sequence comes from Viscum album, assembly GCA_963277665.1. NCBI lineage: Eukaryota > Viridiplantae > Streptophyta > Magnoliopsida > Santalales > Viscaceae > Viscum > Viscum album. The sequence continues at coordinate 109,643,193 of OY728125.1, forward strand.
CAAAGGCAACTGATCTTTTCTACCAATTGAAAATCCATCCACATGATTAATGAAATCACTAAGAGGGGGTGAATCAGTGATTAAAAATAATTTTTCATTTTACCTTTAAACAATGTTCATTAATAATTAGAGTAATATTACTTATCTATTTAAACACACCCACATACACACACATGTAAGGTACATTCAAATTTATAAGGTTTACTACTCCATAAGAGTATTTAATCATTAAAATGATCTGGAAACACCTCATATCACACGGTCCACTAGAAAAAATCATGTGTATTACAAAAATTATGGGATAACCAGGAACCTATGATACACAATGCTCTCTCAATGGTGTATATTCATCCCACATATTATAATTATTCAGATATTTTTTGAAATAATAAAAAAATTCTTACACTACATCAAACATCAATTATGTTTTCATTGTGATGCATCATTCTTCCTAAATTTCACTGTCACAGGTATAGACTTCCTCTCCTTTGATTTCTTGCATAGTAGTGAGTAATAAATTCTTCTCATTAATTATTATCACTCTCTTTTTTATACAACCAACGTCGTAGTGTATCAGTTCTTCTAAAAATTATAAAACCTTTTATTTATATTCATTTATATCTTTAATATTCACTAAATATTTGTAAATATTATTTCTATAATTAATTATATAAATTCCATGAACTTCTATATCATCAAAAATCATTTCAACTATTCCCAAATCATTCTCTAGATTTCTTGAATCCTTAAATTTCAAATATTTAATTTGAAATTCCCACTTTAATATACAACAATATTATCCCATTTATTCCTTAACAAATATCAATAACTTATTCACTTCTTAAAACTCTCATTAAAACAACTATAATTACTCCATTTAAATATCAAAGGCATGTGTTCATCGATCTCTACACTCCCATTATACAATAGTTCTCCTTACAGTGTGGATTCCTCTAATATCGGCAAGAATCGTAGTATTTTATTATGGATTTTATTTTGATAAATAACATATCACATATCCTAGCCATATTTAAATCATTATTCAAAAATATAAAAATTATGGAACACTCATATTTTTTTTAAATAGATTAATTTCTAAAATTATGCAAAGTGTTGAAGTCGCATGCTTGGCATGAAATTATTACGATTCAATTTAGCTTCTTTGGTACAACTTTCCATTTTCATAAGACTTTATAAGTCATGAAAAATCCAAATTCATACACCTATAAGATCAAAGTTATAAGAAATCCAAAGTTTTAGGATTAAGTTATATAGAGTCCCCAAATTAATACAATTAAGGCATACACTCTTTCAAAGGAATACAACCTACAAGAAAGTCATGAAACACTTCCTTAAAAGCCATACTTAATCAAGGGTGGCTTTTAGACTTAGTGAAATTCTGGCTAGCTCCAAATTCATATGTCGGATAACTCAAAGTCATATGGGATCACCTAAAAACCAACAGTTCAAACCAAAGCTCCACTAATATATCTTCAAGTATTATCAAGAAACTATAATGATATTAAAAGACTATTCATATATCTCCAAACATCCATGAAACTTCACCTCACATAAAATGTGAGTCTTAATATTATTTATGCATTGATAAAAAAATCCAACACAATAGACCATGTCCACAAAAAATATTTTCCAAACCTTCTTCTCTAGATGATTTCTATATTTCTAGAGGAACTTCTTCAACTTCACTATGAAAGAACTTTATATCAGGTCTTTAACAATCTCCATCAAGTTCATCTTTTTCTCATACATTCCTTAACTCAAAACATAGTCTCAAAATTTAGAATAATCTTTCCAATTTTAACTTTATTTGATGAAACCACCTATTAGATAAACCTTTTGTTTCATTTAATATTTAGCATTAAACTCTTCAACATATAGTTTTATTTTCTAAAAGATTTTAGTGAGTGAATTTACCACTTGTAAATGATTCATTAACCACTCCTTTATTTCTATTGATTTGAAACTCAATGTAGTACATAATATTCAAATTTTTAGATATCACTAACTTACTTTCATAAATTCCATGTAACTTGAAAAATTCCATTATTCTTATATTTCTTCATGTCATCTTAGTCACACATACCCAAACATCAATAAATAAATATTAAAGTGAAAAGTGTGTGATACATACCGCTTAAATTCTTATCAATTGATATAAAGGGAATAAACACAAGGGCTTCTAATTTCTTCATAATCAGTGATCTTAAATTTTAGTAAACTCCTTAAAAATATACTCTCCAAGAATAAATAAAAATATTTTCAGGAGAATATATCAACTATAGAGTTCTTAATTCAAATGATATATAAATCTCATTCAATCATGTATGAGTTTATAAGATAAAAAATTATACATGAAATGGGAAATGTATCAAGATAATCCAAAATCAATGATATTGAAGCTACAATCATTCTTTCATAATGATATTTCATAATTAATTAAGTACTAATATCACTATAAATACGTTCCACAACCATTTATTAATCCTTTAATTCAGATTAATACTTATTTAAAATTTAGATTTGTCTTTGACACTAATTAACCTCCAAATTAAGCTCTATAACACCTTTTATGCTTTATTACAACCTTCAATTATAGATTTAATTTAGAATCTATTGTGGTTTCTTAAAATAATTTTTTAATTCAAATTAATCCGGATGCCATTGTTTTTTTCTCCAACACCACTTGTTACATGTATTTTCATTTAACACATACATATATTATTTTATCTCATACACCCCATGTATCTTATCTCTCCCTTAATATTATAATATTTTCAAGTAGTAGAGTTTGGTTTCTCATTATGAACAAAACCATAGCTTTTGATCTTCTTTGAATCCATTATTATGCCTTTGTATCTATTTTTTAACATGAATTCTTCTTATTTTATGGATTAGTACTCATTTACTTTGTGATAATCATCTCATTAGTTTAATATTTCTCCATTAATACATTGTCTATACATATTGCTTATGCATCTTTCTCCATGAAAGGGAAACTTCACCAGTACTATTCTATTGCTTTGTATTAGTGTGTATGAAACTAATTACATATGCCTCATTCTTTTCCTTTATGATTTCCATCAAAGATAATTCATATTTTTTATTCTTGATGAACTTTTCTTCGAAAATCCATTCCCCTTTTATTGAATGGGTGGAATATTATTTATATTCCTTAATATATTCTTTTATAACTATGATAACTTATGAATAATCCATTAATTATACTTGATATATCATCCTTTTCCTTCCATCTTCATAATCATACAATTCCAAAAATCTATTTTTGAGTGAAACATATCTTTCTCCCTTTAATTCATGTATCTTTATTTTACATGTGAGTGGGAAATGTCATCATCGAAACTCCATTACTCTTATTTCTACAATACCTCACCATATGACCATGATTGGAATAAATATATAATATTTCAAGTAATTCATGCCTCATGAAGAATTTTCATGGTTGAGACACAATTTTCATAGGTCTTCCTCCTTTTTTGACATTTATATCTTCCATAAAAACATTCATAGTGTATCACAATTTTCCAAAAAAGTAACATTGTAATTCTAAGTTATTTTGAGACCTATATCCATAAAATATTATAGGATTGAACTTCCATTCCTTTAACTTATTGAAGCTACCATGATGGGAGTCCTCGCCTTATCCTTTCCCTTCATTGAATTTAGTTTTGATTCAAGATACTTAATCACCACATCTTTCTCCTTCCATTGAGTAGGCATGGTCTACATTTGTTAGCATCTAATTAAATATTGGTGTTTGTGTTATATTTCTTTAATCACATGGATTTTATTTTTTTTGAATTTTTTATAGTAAATCATAGTAATTTTTGTTGATTATTATAATATAACACATTTGTAAGAGATGTAGAGTTATTGTGGAAGTTATTTTGGAAGAGGAGCTAAAGTGACTCTGGAAGTGGAGCTATGTATGTTTTGGGATGGGAGAACTAGTAATTTTTTATAGAAGTGGAAGTTTGAAAGTTATGAGAAATATGATTTCTAGAAGTTATTAAGTGTATGTTATGGAAGTAAATATTTTTTCTGGAATAAAATATTGATATATATAGAAAAAATACTCGGTTGTTCCAAAATTTATCCAGAAGCTATAAGGAATATGAGAGTCTACAAATTATGAAGTAGATGTTTTGAAATAAATTTTGGAAGGGTGGAATAAATTGTATTTTTAGTTGTTCTAGGGATGGATGATCCATATGTAAATTATAATTCTATAAGTTATTTTTGAAGGATAGAATAAATTTAGGTGTTTTGGAAGAATTTTGGAGAAGTTAAGTTTCATGCAGGTCCAAGAAAAAAAGGAAAAGTGTTGGCGTCAACCAGTTTTGTAAGAGTAACTACTACGTGATGTTTATAGAAAATAGGAATGGTATATTCACTCAGTATGATACTTAAAGTTCATTGATACCAATGAAAAATGGTTTCCAGTTACTATGTGTTGATCCCATGATCTTTTTATAATACGTTGATTACATAGGGATATTGTTGAGATACTAAGTTTTCTATATATTTTGGTATTATATATGAGAATAAGAAATCAAAATGTTGAAGTGGATATGATAACTATGTTTGATTTTATTCTGAATTCATAAATAATATTAAAACTCCCTTGATATAATATTTTTATGTGATGTAAAGGTTTATAGATGGTTAAAGTAAGTTTGGAGAAATTTGGAAGAATTATATAAGTTGGAATAATTGAAGAAAAATGAAAAATTGATTTACAGACTGAAAGAAGACTTTTGGAAAGGGAAGACGCAATGTTTGAGTATTTCGAGACTTGTGTATGACTCAACAGAGAGACACCTATGACTTAATATGAGTCATTTTTATTTAATTTGAAAATTTGGAAAATGTTTAGTGACTGCTTATGAGTTATAAAGCTCTATAAACGTGTTATTGAATCACAGTATGAGTCATTGGGAATAGAATACGTGTCACATTGACTTTCATACAAGTCATGGAATGCAGTGTATGAGTCATAGAAATTAATGGATGATTCATTTTTAAGAAAAATAATATATGTATAATTCATTAAAATCTATGTATACATAATTTTTAATTCTACATATGTTTCATTAAGGGATCATTATATGATTGTTTTCTGTATGTGTCATTTAAAGCTGTTAATGAGTCACCAAAAGTTGTGTGTGAGTCAATACTTAGAAAAAATAAGGAATACTGCAAAATAAAGAATTAATATATTTCCATAATATTTAATTTTAAAGAAAATATAATTCCATATGATTCTCAAGATGTGTATTAATGTTTTAAACATCAAAAATGTAAAAGGGAGAAAAATCTCTACATGATGAAGATAGTAGTTTTATCTAATGAGAATAAGTAGTTATTGATGTGACCACTTATTCATGTTATAACTATTTTCATTACTCTAATATGATCTGAAGCATAATTTTTAAATGAAGAATAAGTAGTAGAATAAGTTAAGAAATAGTAAACAAGGGGTTATTAGTTTGAATTTCAAATTCAAATTTAATGTCTATTTAAATTTTTTTTACAACTGGTGGTATGTGATAAAAAATATATTATTCATGAAAAAAAAATTATAATAGACTTCTCTTTAATAAAATTTTTATAGTGAATATATTTTAGACAAATAAAATAAGAATAATAATATGGTGTGTTGTTTGTACAGAGAGAAAAGGATGAACCTATGATAGTACATGTTGAGGAAGAAGAAATAAAAGTAACACTACAAAAAAATCTATATAATACTATTATGTTGAATAATTTCTTATTATTTAAATAATAATAGTTTTAGAATCACTTATCATAGTTGGGGTACATGTATCACAGGTACAAGGATATTACGAGCTCATTATAACTCACATGTTGATACTAGTGGATCGTATGGTCTAAGTGGAATCCAGGTCATTCTAAATATTAACCTTCTCATTTTGATAGTGGACCTTGTAAATATATTATGACTTGTGTGTGTTCTTGGATTTTTTTGATAGAAAAAAATTAACACTTTAATAGGTGATGAAGGTTTCTTCAAATTATAAACTTAAAAATAAATTGAAATAGTGATTCACCCACCCCCCCCCCCATCTCAGTGATTCTTCCTGATCTTATCTGGATTTTCAATGTTTTTCAAAGATATAGTTCCCTTAATTTGTAATATATTATTTAGAGTTTTATGTTTTTGGAGTTTCTATTATATTTAGTATTAGTCATTTAATTTCAATGGATAATGTGAATTTAGTGAACAATAATGGGATTATTACCTTTTATAAGAATAATTATCATATTTGGTAATATAGAATTCTTACCTATTTAATTTTCACCAATTTTGAAATTTTAAAGGCTGTAAATAATGGGTTTACACCTTATTATGTGAAATTTTCTATAAAAACAGTGGATATAAATAATGTAGAAAATTATAGTCTTTTTAGAAATGTAACACTCTATTCATTATCATAGAAATGTTTCATGAAAGTAAATTTTTTCAAGACATATAATAGAATATGGTTTATACTTGAGAAAATATTTTAAGGTAATAATCAAGTGAAGTAAGAAAAACTAAAAAAAATGAGATTAAAATATGAAAATCTAAAATTTTAGGACGATGAAAGTGTTAATAACTTATTCACGTGGGAGAATGAAATTATAAGAACGGACAAGAATTTTGGTGAGAATTTGGAAGATACGACTATGGTTGAGAAGATACTTTTCATCCTACCAAATGGGTTTAATGCTAAAGTATCATTTTTTGAAAGATAAATATCTAGGAACACTCCCTCTTAATTACTTACATGTAATTTTAATTACCTATGACATAATAAAATATGATGTTTTCAAGAAGAAGGTTAAGGATAAAAAGTGTTTTTCCCTTAAATCCTCAAAACATGAGAAGTATAAGAAGAATATATATGAATAAGAAGTCAGTTGTTCATATTTATATTTAGATATGGATCTAAAATTTGATAAAATGATGTCTCTAATCTCTATTAATGTCAGAAGAGGCAATGAAAAGTTCAAGGTAAAGACTCCAATCAAATTTATTAATTGTGGATCAGCTGAACATTTTACTAAAAATTGACTAAATATAAATAAGGTGGACCTAGTGATGAAGAATAAGAAATACCAAGGATACCATTTTAATGAAATCATAATTTCTAAAAATTTAAGGATTTTTTTAAAATGTTAAGTGAAATAATTTCTATAAATACAAAAAACAAAAACTTCTTATCCAATATTGAAGACAATAAAAGTAGTGATGAAGATTAGGAGGATGATATATATAGTGATATTAATGAAAAACTTCTAATTTCCAAGGTGAATAAAGAATAATTTACTAGTTATGAAATTAGAATTATATGAGTGAGGAATAATAATTTCATATAGAGTTTATATTGAAGATAAAATTGAAGGAATATATGTAAAATATCTCAAAGCTGGAGAAGAAGATCATGATTTTGAAGAAAAATATCCAATATTCTAGTAGTAATCAATTTGTACATGTAGAAGAAAAAAACTGCTAAAAGAAATTGAATATCTAGATTAGATAATTGATGATGATAAAACTCTAAAATTTTAGATGGAAGGAAAGGTAAAGGAGAAAGAGAAATATCTTTACCATATTCAATAGAAACTGGTTAAGGAAAAATAGGAATTGAATAATTCTAAATCATTCTTATAGAATTCTATTGTAAAGGTTAGAAAATTTTCAAATATGTATAAGTCTTGTGAACACCAAAAAAATTGTCATTTAAGGGTATAACCCTAAAAATTTTGGTGAAAATTATGAGATAAAGAAGACCACGTTTGTATAAAAATCAAGTAAATTTCAAAAAAAATAGAAATTCGGGGAACACCTAATTAAATTCAAAAACTACTAAATTCAGTGAATCCAAAAGGGATAAAAATAATTCTACATTAAAGAATAATTTTTCAAGATTCCAAAATAATTATTTTTCACAAATATGATTCGTGATTGGATACTCAAAGAAGGAAGGGAGATAGGTTTAAACATATTGACCATAGTTTATCTATAGAGAAAAGTATGTTTCTTATGGATATTTTTGTCACTATAGAGTATTATGTAATTTTTAAATAATTTTTTGGTTAAATAATCAACATTATTATGAGTATAGTAGGTTTTGAAGGAAAATATTGAGGGGGTGTCTCCCTCTCAATAGAGGAGAGTTTATAAATAGATTGGAAATTATGAACAGAAATTAGAGAACATGTTTCAAGTACTTAAAGAAGTATATGGAATATGTGACCATATGGGTCACCATAAAATGAATGCCTTATCCCCATATCATCTAATTAAATCATAAGTTGCAACAATTAAAATCCTTGTAGTATGAAGAGTAAACATAAGGAGAAATATTTGGTCACTGAAGTGGAACTTAAAGCATCAAAAGGGGATAGTCCATAGATTTTGGAAAATAAATTTTCCTCTCATATGATTAGAGATTTAAAACTCTTAAAATATTTTTAAAAGTGTAAGGAATTATTAGTGACCTTTATAAATTATGTTCTACCCAAAATCATAGGTTTTGGATCAATTATTATTAGGAAAGATAAAGTTAAATCCAATAACACTTTATATATTGAGGGATTAAAACAAAATCTGATCAGTGTGTCTCAGTTATTTGATGAATGAAATGAATTTATCTTATATAATTATAGATTTTTTGTTAATATCTTGAAATTTAAATGTATTTTGACAAGAGGATAGAAAAAAGGGTAATTTGTGGCAATTTAGTAATGATAAAAATTCTTTTAACATAATCATAAAGTAATAAAATAATTTTAGACATAGAAGGTTTCCTCAAATAGTATAAAATAATATGAGTAATATTATTAGAGAATAAAATGTTCTTGATGTTCCTAAGTTGAAAAGAGAAAGTAATTTTATGTGATTTACATGTCAAAAAGTAAATATTTTGAATTCTACACAAAAGAAGGTAGTGATTAAATCTACTCATCCTTTGGAATTTATCCACTATACAATATGTAGACCCATGAGGAAAAAATAAATAAATAAGGATAATTATTTCATTTAATTTATTGATGGATTTAATTGTATTATATTTATGAAATATAAATCAAAGACTCTAAGAATTTTTAATAATTTTAGAAGAGGTGAAAAAAAGGAGTGTGGTTTCTCCTTAAAGAATATTCAAATAAATAATTGTGTTGAGTATACAAGTGAAAATTTTAAATCATATATTTAGAAGTATGGTATTTTCCATGAAATTAGTTCACCATATACAGCATAAAAAATGGTGTTTCTGAAGGGATGAATATAAGATTAGTGGATATGACTCAAGCTATGTTGTTAGAACATGAAACATCATGTTATTTTTGGATATAATCCATTGGATCATCAATTCATATTCAAAATCAATGATTATATAGTAAAAATTTAGATATGTCCCCATATTATTTTTATTAAAAAAATATACAAGTTTAAAGTACCTAAGAGTGTTTCAAAGCCCCTGTATTATCAAAGTTAAAGGTCAAAATATGGTCAAGTGTGAACAAATAGATGTTGATGGTATCTTCCTAGGTTATACTCCAAATATAATAGGATTCTTCTATTACAATAAATATTCAAGGAAATTATTTATACTATTGATTTGAAGGTGATATAATACAAAAATAAAGATAACACACATGGAGAAAAAACTTCTAGAAGTGATGGAGATGGAGCTCTTTTATCAAATAGCCTAAATAAGCTTTAGAAAATGACGAGATTATAGAAGATACAGAAGATATATAAGTAGATTTATCCATTTAAAGTGATTAGGAACAACCTATTTAATCCCAGCCAAGTCTGAGAAGGCTGGTGGAGGTCCAAAACATCATTAGATAATAAGGACATAGGGTTAAAACTATAAGAACTTTGAGGAAAATAACACACACGTCATTATTTTCTTAGGTTAAACCAATATTTGTTGATAAATATATGGAGTATCAAGAGTGGGTTGGTACCATGAATAAATAATTTTACTAGATAGAGAATAATGAAACTTGTGAGTTAGTACCCAATCTAGAAAACAAAATTTTATTGGAACTGAATGGTTATTCTAGAATAAGTTGAATAAAAAGTTAGTGGTTTTGAGAAAGAAAGCATGACTAGTGTGTAATGTCTATTCTCGGTGTAACGTCCCGGACCCGGGTGCCACTCAACGGGTGCCCCGAATCTGGTTCGACACGTAACCTCAAGCGCATTTCCCCAAACGCCAGAGGCTGCCGACTAGTAGCGAGGGCCCAGGTCTGATAGTGGGGAAACTATGCCCTCATTTGTCAAAGTGTAGCGCAGTAGATTTGAAATAAAACATACAACAAACAGCGGAAGCAGTAAACCATACACAACTGAAATAAACAACCGTAGTATATATAACCAACTGTATATAAATAATGATTCAATATCTCTCAATTCTATGAAAACAGCCAGAACATGTTATACATCACTACAGTACAACAAAATGCAGAGTACAGCAAAACAAAGCAAAACAGCTGGCAGCGGCTTCACGAGCCTAGGCTCGGTCCCATGCCCTCCTACTCCACAGCAACAGTAAAGTACCTATATAGGGACTCTTGCCCCTATCTACACCTATATAAATGTAATCTGTTTGGGCCAAAAAGCGTGACCCAAACAGGGTGTGAGAAATATATCTTAGTAGGCACTCACCAAAGGCCCATGCCCAAATGCGTGTAAGCATGCAACAACAGTGTGTAGTAGTAAAATGAAATAAAGAAAGTAGTACTCAAAAGTAACTAACTACCGGTTATATTTCCATTTTATTATTCATTTAATCCATTTAATATTTAGAAACCACCACGGTGAATTTATAAGTAAACAGTCAACGTCCTCAGACAACCAAAATCTCACCCTCAGGTAATCAGAATCCAACCTGCAGTTATAGACCTTAGTCATAACAGAAACTACCCTCAGGCGTAGGAAGTGTCACCCTCAGGTACAGAAGTTAAGCCCTCAGGCACGAAAGGTTTCCCTTAGGCGAAATAACTATAGCCCTCGGGCTAAATAGTGCAGTTCCCACAGGCAAATCACAACCACGCCCTTAGGCTAAACAGGTAACCGGGTCATGCCCAACATATTAACAAGAATTAAAAAAGAAATTCCCTTCCAGGAAATTCTACAATTACTACTTTAAAGGCATACCCTTGGGTATCCTGGCCAAACGGCTAAACAGTGGAACACACCCTCGGGGTGGTTTTGGATCCAAGCAATGATCCCAACCAGCATTTTAATATCATATTTAAATACCTAATCAATTCTAGGTGTTTAAATATAGAAACGGCTTCATCCACACGACACCCCAACATGGATTCGTGGCACAAAAAATTACAAAACACATGATAGTTGGAAAAACAAACACCAAGCCACCTACCTTATATGCCAACGAACGCTATACCTGAACGATGATTTCAGAAACGCCCAAGAACGGCATAGATATGAGGTAAGAAAATTTCCATTCAACCTCAAATAACTCCCGTTATGGAAAGAATTGGTAAGAAACATGCTAGGAGAAGAGAGGGCTTACCCGCGCGGTTCCAACGTGATCGTCCGAGGCAGAAACGGATTCCCGATGCTTGATCGGCTGATCCACAAAGATCTGGCCTCTCTCCTCCACCCTCCCGTCCAGTTCTAAGCCAATCTTGTGAACAAGGTTGGCTACTACCCATTTTAAGCGAAAAAAACAAAGTACACGGCATGTACTTCTGAGTACACGGTGCGTACTTCTGAGTACACAACATATACTTCCTTCATTTAACTGTTCCTCTGGCGGCACTACCACACTGTTCATCTGCCGACTTGAGTACACGGCATGTACTCCTGAGTACACGGCATGTACTATCGCCCAGCTGGCGACTGCTCCACCGCCTTACTGTTTAGGCATGCAGACTGACTACACGGAGTGTAAAGGACCACTACACGGTGTGTAGTCGGTTCCTACACCCTCCGTCGCCGACATGGCTACATGCGCTGTGTACCCATCCCACACAGCCAAAAGTACATGGCGTGTGGAAAAGTACACGGCGTGTAGTTACAAAATTTAGGATTTTCCCCATTTTCCATATTTTCTCAAAAACACTTAAGGAAAAGAGAAAAGAAGAAACTCGTACCTCAAAAATAAGAACCGGGTTCTTACAAACTTCCCCCCTTATAGAAATTATTCCCTGAATTTCCCTTCCAAGGGTGGTGAAGATATAGCTCAGAACAGCTCTGGCCACTGAGCACGTACATCGTTTTCCCGCTCCCAGGTTTCGTCCTACACTCGGCCATGCTACCATAGCACCCGTACGAGAGGAACTGACCGGCCTCAGAGAACCTTCATGCTCCTGTCAACGATACAGATCGGATGATATTCAAAGGACGCGTCTGCTTCTAGCTCAACCTCTTCAGGCTGAAAGACGTGAGACAGGTCTGAATGATAGCGGCACAACTAACACACGTGGAAGACGTCGTGCATGGCTCGATACCGCTGCGGTAACCGCAACCGATAGGCAACCAGCCCGACCCTCTCCAGAATCTCAAATGGCCTCACATACCTTGGTGAAAGCTTACCCTATCTACTGATCTGCCTGTGTCCCAGCCTCGAAGAAACATGTAAGAAAACCTGATCCCCGACCACGAACTCCAAAGGTCGTCTATGCCGATCAGCATAAGACTTCTGACGAGACTGTGCGGTAGCCATCCACTTCTGAATCAGCTGGACCTGCTCAGAAGTCTCTTGCACGACCTGTGGTCCTAGTAAAGCTGCCTCACCTTCCTCTGACCCGCACAAAGGTGATCGGCATGGCCTACCATATAAAGCCTCATATGGTGCCATCTCAATAGTTTCCTGAAAACTATTGTTATAGGAAAACTTGACTAAGGGTATATGCTTCTCCCAAGAGACCCAAAGTCTAGGACGCATACACGCAGCATGTCCTCCAGCACCTGTATCGTACGCTCTGACTGGCCATCGGTCTGAGGGTGGTATGATGTGCTCAGAAGCACCTGTGTACCCAGTGCCCTCTGAAAACTCTGCCAGAAACGAGACGTAAAGTGGGCGTCCCTATCAGAAATGATAGAATGAGAGACCCCATGAAGACGTACGATCTCTCGGATATACAGCCTTCCGAGCTTGTCAAATCTAAAGGTCTCCTTGATCAACAGAAAGTGGGATACCTTCGTGAGTCTGTCCACAACAACCCACATGGCGTCATTGCCTCAAGCTGACCTCGGCAATCCCATCATGAAATCCATCACGACATCATCCCATTTCCACTTAGGAATGGGCAACTGCTGTAATAGTCCAGCTGGTCTCTGATGCTCCGCCTTCACCTGTTGATAGGTGTAACACCTCGCAACCAAACTAGCTACATCTCTCTTCATACCCGGCCACCAGTACTAACGTCTCAAGTCACCGTACATCTTGGTAACCCCGAGATGAACTACCCAAGCTGAAGCATGAAACTACCGCATCAGCTCCTCGCGTATATCTCCTGGAACCCATACTCGTCCATGGAAACGCAGTACCTCATCATTACCTATCGTCCAACCAAGAGAAGGGTCCTCACTTGCCACCGACTCCCGTAGAACTAGGCCTTCTGGATCAGATAGTTGCCTCATCCTCACTCTGTCTAGGAGGGTAGATTTCACAGCTAAAGATGAAAGATAAGTCTGCCCCTGACTGTCATGCACCTCCAAAGGCTTCTCAGAGAACAAATCCATAAGCTCCCACTCACCATTGGCCTCCTTCATTGCCTGTATCTGAGTCTTCCTGCTCAGTTCATCAGCTACTACATTACCTTTACCAGGTGTATAGGCAAGCTCAAAATTGAAGGAATGTAGGTACTCGACCCACCTTCTCTGCCTCAGATTCAGGTCACGCTGAGTAAAGATATACTTGAGGCTTTTGTGGTCAGTGAAAACCACAAAATTCTCTCCCAACAGATAATGTCTCCAACAGCACAATGCATGAACAACTACAGCCAACTCGAGATCATGCGTCGGGTAATTCCGCTCATGTGGCCTCAACTGCTAAGACCTATACGCAAAACTCAGTCACCCTGAATCAACACTGCTCCCAGCCCAATACCTGATGCATCATAGTAAACTGTATAGCTCTTCCCCTGCTCTGGGAGTATCAGGATCGGTGCTGATGTCAACCTTCCTTTCAGGTCCTGAAAATATGCCTCGTAAGCTTCTGACCAAACAAACTTCACACCCTTCTTAGTCAAACCCATCAATAGTGCTGCTAAGCAGGAGAAGTCCTGTATGAAGTGTCTGTAGTAACCATCCAACCCTAAGAAACTCCATATCTCAAAAACATTCTTATGCTGCTCCCAGGAAACTACTGCTCTCACCTTCTCTGGGTCTACTGCAACTCCTGCCTCCGAGATGATATGACCCAGGAAATGAATTTGGTCCATCCAAAAGTGGCACTTCGAGAGCTTAGCATATAGTCAATGCTCTCTCAGAGTACTCAATACGATCTCAAGTTGTGTGGCATGGTCGTGTCGAGTGCGAGAGTACACCAAGATGTTGTCCACGAATACTACAACAAAAGAATCAAGATACGGATGGAACACATGATTCATCAGATCCATGAAAACCGCTGGCACATTCGTGAGTCCAAACGGCATAACCAAATACTCATACAGACCATATCTACTCAGAAAAGTTGTAAGCGGTATATCTGATGGTCTCACGCGCAGCTGGTGATATCCCGATCTCCAGTCAATCTTCGAGAACACTCGTGCTCCATGAATTTGATCAAAAAGAACATCAATCCTCAGCAAGGGATATCAGTTCTTAACTGTCAACTGGTTCGGCTTCTGATAATCCACACAAAGTCTGAGGGTACCATCCACCTTCTTCACAAAAAGGACCAGCGAACCCCACAGAGAAGTACTGGGTCGGATAAAACCCTTCGCCTGTAGCTCCTATAACTGTCTATTGATCTCCTGCAGCTCAGGTGTAGCCATCCTATAAGGAGGAATGGACACCAGTGCTACTCCTAGCATGAGCTCAATAGAGAAATCCACCTCTCGCTCTGGAGGTAGACCTGAAAAGTCATTCGATAAGACATCCCTAAAATGATCAACAACTGGAGGAAAATTTGTCTGACAAGTCCCCTGGTCATCTAGATATAAGCTCCCAATCTGGGTTGTAACTCCACCTTGCCCATGATGCTCTGGTCCAGCTCGACTGGCCTGAACATCTCACTCGCCCTTGTATAGAAACTCTCCACCCTCTGGTGACTTGAAACTCACCCTGCGATGATAGCAGTCTACAAAGGCTCGATAGGGAACCAACCATTCCATCCCAAGAATAACATCATAACTTGTCATCTCCAAGACATAGAGGTCCCAAAGGAAGTGACACCCTCCAACCTCAAGGGGGCACTCCTTGCACTGACGCACACCATCCATCCTAGTCCCCAACGGAGTTTCTAGCATCATGACATTAGAAGAAGTATCCACACAGAGCCCAAGGCTCTACACAACGGGCACAGATATGAAACTATGTGTAGCACCCGTATCGAAAAGTACTGAAGATAAGATAGAAGCTACTAGAATAGTACCTTTTCCTGTAGAAGGTCTGGGATCCTTCTCCTGCTGGGTCTGCTGCACTGCATAAGTCTGCCCAGTGTCACGGCCCTGCGACACAGCCTGGCTACCCTGAGTTGTCCCGGCCTGCTGCCTCTAAGATCCTGGCATCTAGCTACCGCGGCCACGAACACCATCTCTACCTGCATGACCTGACGTATTCTAGTTCCCAGACTGGTAAGAATCCACTGGTCCTACTCCCGCATGCAGATTCTGCACAGAACCCCTCTCACTAGCCGCTGGTGGAAATGCCCTGCAAAAGCATTGCAGATGACCCATCTTGCCACAATCTCGGCACCCCACTGGGTCTTATGGACACTGTGGTCTCTTGTGCCCCTCCTTACCACACTGGTAGCACCTGATCGGGACACCTGAAGAAGCTTCATGGCTGGTACTTCCACCCTGAGAGAAGTCCATCTGTCTCTTCCTCTTGCCAGTAGAAATAGTACCAATAACTTGTGTTGAACCACCCTGGCCCACACCACTAGATTCCCGTAGGTTTCTCTCTGTAATTAGTGCCTAGTTCACAATAGCGTGGACTGAAGGCAACCTGAAAACATTCACCAGTGCTCGGATGTCATATCGAAGACCATCCTCAAAACGTCTGGCTCTCAACGTCTCATCACCCACCAGCATGGGTGAAAAACGCTGAAGCTATATAAAATAAGTAGAATAGTTCATCACCGACATGGAACCCTACTGCAGATTCATGAACTCTTGAGCTCTATCTGCCCTCAGCATCTCTAGGAAAAAGAATTCACAGAGGACTGCTTGGAAATATTCCCACACCATGTCCCGGTGATGCTCTGACTGGGTGGTAACATCCCACCAACTCTTGGCGGAATCATGCAGCATGTAAGTCGCGAGCTTGACCCTCTTCCCTGGAGGTGTCTCAAGATGCTCGAAAATAGTCTGCATCGATCCTAGCCAAGACTCTGCAGCCTATCGTCCGTCATCCCCTGAAAACGTAGGCGGATGCTGCTGCTGAAAGATATGTGTCAGCTCGGCCATATATGTGGTAGCCCATGGTGCTCTCTGAAAGTTCTGCATGAACCGCATAAAACCCTCATGAAACTGCGCATGTGTCTGATATAACAGCTGGCGTCGCATCTGGCTCTGCTGGAGGATCAACTGGTAGCCCATGGCCCACCATCTCTGGAGTATAGTCGTTGCTGCTCTCCGGGCGAACAACTCGTGGACGTCTAGGTGGCATGAAACTACAAGGTCAAAATCATGCCTTAGATTCCAGATTTATCAAGACTGAAAGTGAAGGAACCACAAGGAAACAAGAGGAAGAAGGAATTTCAAAATTTTCAAAACAAGACTACACGGTGTGTACTATTACTACACGGTGTGTACTTGACTTCTCTTCCCCTGCCCGGGTCCTTCTACACGGCTAAGCCACACAGCTCCCGTTGAACAAAAACTACACAGCGTGTATTATATCTACACGACATGTATGGTGTTATTTTCCAACTACTCGTGTCGTCTGTGACACGATTGACTACTCGTCTTGACACTACACGGCGTGTTACACCCACACATGGCGTGTACATCACCCCATTTCCCCGCCACACAGCTAAGTCCACACGGTCTGTCCTCAGACAAGACTACACAGCGTGTCCCATAGGTACACGGCATGTTCAAGGAGAGGTGACACCGGCCCGTGTTGTTAGTTACACGGCCAATTCCCTAGGTCACACTACACAGCGTGTCCATCATTGACACGGCGTGTTCTGTCAAGGAGTTCACCGACCCGTGTTGTTAGTTACACGGCCGGACTCTGGGTCGACACTACACGGTGCTTACATTTGGTAGACAGCGTGTTTTACCCAAGCTCTTCCCTTCCCCGTGTCGCCTCCTACACAGTTTGTGACACAGGAAGAGACTACACGGCGTTTACGCAGGGTACATGGCGTGTACGCAGGGTACACGGCGTGTACTCAAAAAGTTCATTTTCCTTCCCGAACAGAAGGACATACACGGTGTGTATGAGGTTCTACACGGCGTGTATACTGGGTTTCCCAACAGTATGCCTCAGAAACGTCTCCGGAACCCAGAAAATACCGAAAAACAACACCCAAGTGTCAAATTCCGACCCGTGGGGGCCCATACTCTCCATGAATCAAATTTTGACATCTTATATGTGTTATAACCAATAAACAGTCAATGATCCACCAAATTTCTGTCAATGGGGGCCTATACTCCGCAAAAACCAAAGATTGGAGTCCATTATATAAACATGCTCACACAAAGAATAACCTTTCACAGAGCAGGTATTTATCAAGCAGCTATCACAACAGCATGCTTTTCTAGCACAACAACTATCACAACAACCTGCAATTTCTAATGCACCTACATGGCCTGGAAACTATGCATGGCATGTGATTTCTAACATGTGCCTATATGATGAATGAGATGGCATACCCTCATCTCGACGGGTTGAAACTAAATATAACCCATAGGTAAAATATAAACAACACAATCCCAAGTGCGTCACCCAACGGTGAAAAAAATAAACTGTAAAATTTGCAAAAATTGAAAAATTGAAAAATACAAGGTAGACAAGCTTTTCCCTGTACACGGGTTAGCTACGCCTGGGCACAGCTTATTACCAACAACCGTTAGTCCTATCCCTGACTACGGATCCAAATATTAAGTCAAAGAAAAGAACCCCTTTGATACCACTTTGTAACATCCCAGACCCAGGTGCCACTCAATGGGTGCCCTAAATCCAGTTCGCCACATGACCACAAGCGCATTTCCCCAAACGCCAGAGGCTGCCGACTAGAAGCGAGGGCCCAGGTCTGATAGTGGGGAAACTATGCCCTCATTTGTCAAAGTGTAGCGCAGCGGAATTGAAATAAAACATACAACAAACAGCAGAAGAAGTAAACCATACATAACTAAAATAAACAACCACAGTAGATATAACCAACTGTATATAAATAATGATGCAACATGTCTCAATTATATGAAAACATCTAGAACATGTTATACATCACTACAGTACAACAAAATGAAGAGTACAGCAAAACAAAGCAAAACAGCTGGCAGCGGCATTGTGAGCCTAGGATTGGTCTCATGCCCTCCTACTCTATAGCAACAGTCAAGTACCCATATAGGGACTCTTGCCCCTATCCACACCTGTATAAATGTAATTTTTTGGGCTGAAAAGCGCGACCCAAACAGGGTGTGAGAAATATATCTCAGTAGGCACCCACCAAAGGTCTGTGCCCAACTGTGTGTAAGCATGCAATAATAGTGTGCAGTAGTAAAATGCAATAAAGAAAGCAGTACTCAAAAGTAACTAACTACCAGTTATATTACCATTTTATTATTCATTTAATCCATTTAATATTTAGAAACCACCATGGTGAATTTCTAAGTAAACAGTCAGCGTCCTTAGACAACCAAAATCTCACCCTTAGGTAATCAGAATCTAACTCGCAGGTATAGGCCTCATGTGTAACAGAAACTACCCTCAGGCGTAGGAAGTTTCGCCCTCAGGCATAGAAGTCAAGCCCTCAGGCACGAAAGGTTGCCCTCAGGTGAAATAACTACAGCCCTCGGGCTAAATAGTGCAGTGCCCACAGGCTAATCACAACCATGCCCTCAGGCTAAACTGGTAACCGGGCCATGCCCAACATATTAACAAGCAGTAAACAAGAAATTCCTCTAAAGGAAATTCTACAATTACTACTTTAAAGGCATACCCTCGGGTATCCTGTCCAAACAGTTAAACAGTGGAACACACCCCCGGGGTGGTTCTGGATCCAAGCAATGATCTCAACCCGCATTTTAATATCATATTTAAATACTTAATCAATTCTAGGTGTTTAAATATGGCAACGGCCTCAGCTACACGACACCCCAACATGGGTTCATGGCACAAAAATGCACAAAACACACGATAGTTGGAAAAACAAACACCAAGCAACCTACCTTATATGCCAACGAGCGCTATACCCGAACGCCGATTCCAGAAACACCCAAGAACGGCATAGATCTGAGGTAAGAAAACTTCCATTAAACCTCAAATAACTCCCGTTAGGGAAATAATTGGTAAGAAACATGCTAGGAGAAGAGAGGGCTTACTCGCTCGGTTCCAACGTGATCGTCCGAGGCGGAAACGGATTCTCAACGCTCGATCAGCTGATCCACGAAGATCCGGCCTTCCTCCTCCACTCTCCTATTTGGTTCTAAGCTAATCCTATGAACAGGGTTGGATACTTCCCATTTTAAGCAAAAAAAACTAAGTACACTGTGTGTACATTTGAGTACACGGTGTGTACTTCCTTTATTTAATTGTTCCTCTAGTGGCACTGCCACACTGTTCATCTACCGACTTGAGTAGATGGCATGTACTCCTGAGTACATGGCGTGTACTGTCGCCCAGCTGGCGACTGCTCCACCGCCTTACTGTTTAGGCATGCTGACTAACTACACGGCGTATAAAGGACCACTACACGGCATTTAGTCGATTCCTATACCCTCCTTCGCCGACATGGCTACACGCCCCGTGTACCCATCCCACACGGCCAAAAGTACACGACTTGTGGAAAAGTACATAGCGTGTAGTTCCAAAATTTAGGATTTTCCCCATTTTCCTTATTTTCTCAAAAACACTTAAGGAAAAGAGAAAAGAAGAAACCCATACCTCAAAAATAAGAACCAGGTTCTTACACTCAGGTTAAAGGAATGGACTTTGGTGAGACCTTTTCACCAGTTTCAATACATTAAAACATTATAATAATTCCTTCCATTGAAGCTAAGAGGAAATAATTTTTTTTTCAAATGCATGTTAAGTTAGCTTTCCTCAATGGTGATATAGAAGAGGATGTCTACATTGATCAAATGATAAAACACATTTTTATTGAATATTTTTTTGATAATAAATGAAAATATTTCCTAACATTGTGTTAAATATGTTTATTTATAAAATATTTGGGATTAGATCATTCATTTGAAAATTTTATGGAAATTCCAATTTTACCCTTTATAGTGCACTATAGCATTTCAAAGATAAATATTTTTATATTTTTTATTTGAACTTGAAATTTTGTAAATGTGTTTCTGACTTAATGGGATACAACTTTTGTTTAGGACATTGGAGCTAAATCTTTTATTCGGTTGGACTAAATGGACCATGAAGGAAAAGGTGGGCTGGACCCGCTAGATTAGACATCAGTTCTGTAATTGGGCCATAATGTCTTCATACATGCTTGGATTAGGCCCAACTCTTTAGAGGATCTCTCCAACCCAATTTTTCACAAATCATTATTCTGTAAGAATATCTAGTTCACGCGTTTTGGAGGTCAAATGGGTGTTGCAATTTGGATTAAAATATTTGGCCGAGATTCCCCATTCACACTTGAAACCACTTTAAACCTAGCCTCCCCTCCACTCTATAAATTAGTGTTTTTATCATTTTTATAGATAGTGACATGAATTATGAGATTTAAGGCATATAATATTTGGTTTCACTCAAATTATCCAACTATTGTAAGAGGGGTAGCTCTTGAAGCGAGGATCCCCTCATCGAAGCCTTCTTCTTCTTCTTCATGTGGTAATGTTTGCATTTGTGTAATAAACTTATTTTTTCTTCTTTTATTTATTCTATTTTCTTCTATTTGGTCAAATTTATTATTCTCTTAATATTACTAATTGGGCTGGAATCAAGAGGATAAACTATATTGGGTTCTACCCTCTATAAACCTTTGCAAATGCAAAACGTTTCTACGATAACTACACTGCCCATAGAAGAGTGGTTATTTTAAGTCATAAATCTACCTCTATCATTATTCATTAATTTATTTTAAATAAATGATATATAGAAATTCATATAATATGATAAATTAATTTATCTTTTAATTTAATTTAATCTAATCAAGCAATTGAACAATTAACACAAATCACACGAGGTCAGGAATTGTGTGAACTCTGAGAGCGCAACCTTAATCAGTAATACAAAACCATACGGGATCAATTTGTAGTGTTCACATATAATCCTTAAACTCAAATTAATTATAATTTCTAGAGATGAAACATGCCTTAATTTACCACTGACCATAATTTAACCTTAGAACATCAATCAATGAAAGGTGATGTGATTGTATGTTCTGAAGTTCGCCTAGGGTCAAATTCACTTCATCTTTGTGGTAAAGTTAATTCTCATAGGGTTAGGGATTTAACAAATTAATGGATAAAAATTCAGTGGATATTTATTTAAATGATAATTATTAATAAATTATTGAATAGGTAGAGTTTTATTGATTACGCCTTTTAAAATATTTTCTAAAAAGACATCTTCTTGTTGCATATTTTTAATCGAACTTCATTTCAAAAGTAAAAAAAAACGTAATCTTCTTCCAGAAAACTTGTTTTGGTTTTATAAATGATAGAAAACCCCCCAACCTTTCAAGTAGTTTTTTAATTCTCTTTTATTTTATTTTTATAATACCTTTAATAAATTGTTTTAATTTAGTTCCTCCTTTGAGAGACGACCTTGGTCAGCCACTCTGTTGCACTCAAGTACCCAAAAAATCATCCTTCATTTGAGAGCGCCCATGACAGTGACTTTCAAATTGGTACTATTTACAAGGAGGCAAGTAATTATTTCAACCATTTAGCGGTATTTATTTTATTTTACATTTTATTCTCCTATTCTCTTCTTTCTTCCTTCTTTACCCAAGCTAAATTTTTATTCTTCTTTGGTTTTCTTCTTCTTCTTATGTTTGGACCATCAACTCAAACTTCTCATTTTTATTATGGTCCTCTTTCCTTATTTTTATTTTTATATGAATTATGACATGATATAATGCCTAATATCTCTTATATCTTGATCCTAAGATTGAACGTAGACTTCAGGATCGAATCAGACATTCTCAGTCTATGGGAAGTTTCAACATTCAACTAGTTGGAGAATTCTCCACTCTCAGAACATTGAAATCGGAAGAAATTAAAATTCAACCATAAAACAAGAACCAATGGCTGAAAATAATGGAAATTAACTTAATATAACCATCAATGAATTTTTTTACCTAATATTAATTATCATCCAAATTTAATTGCATACCCAAATCTCGAATCAGAAATTAAACTAAAATATGGATTAATTCACCTGCTTCCAAAATTTCAGGGCCTCTCTGGTAAGGATCCCAATAAACACCGTAAAGAATTTAATGTGGTTTTCTCATCCCAGAAACAAAGAAATGTATTTTAAAACCAAATCAAACTAAGAGCATTCCCATTTTCACTTGATGGAGCTACAAAAGACTGCATGTATTATTTACAACCTGAATATGTAACTTGTTGGAACGATTTGAAATGTCTTTTCTTGCAGATATTTTTTCCAACATCAAGGACCGCTTCCATTCATAAGGAGATCTCAGGGATCATGCAAGCCCAAGGGGATTCAATGTATAAGTACTCGAAGCGATTCAAGAAGTTGTGTGCAAGCTGCCCACATCACCAAATCATTGAGAAACTCCTCATCCAATACTTATATGAATGACTCACACCTATGGAGAGGAGCATGGTGGATGCTGCGGCTGGAGGAGCATTGGTGGACAAGACACCAATAGTTGCACATGCATTGATTGACAAAATGGCCTAAAACTCTCAACTATTTGGTGATAGAGGTACACCACATGTTCAAGGAGTACATCAGATAAGTCATTATCTTGAAATTCATTTGATTGATTCAAAGTTAGAAGAACTGACCACTATGGTGAGTCAGATTACATTGGCTCAAAAAACATCACAACCCACTCCTATGAGGTAATGTGGTATTTTCACTAAAACAGACCACCCAACTAATTGTTGCCCCTAGTTACAAGAGTGAGAGGATTGTGTAATGGTATTCCCTGGGAGATTATATCAGCAACAACAACAGTCACATCCCCAAAAGAAGTTTTATTCCTTTTCACTAGCATACAACCAAGGGTGGAAGGATCAATCGAACATGAGGTATGTCTCTGGACAACAACAAGGCCCCCTTTTCAACAAAACTTCCAGAAGCCTCCACCTTACCAACAGGGTTTCCAACAACCCCAAAGGTGATTTGAAGCTCATGAATCAACAAGTCAACAACAAGGGAATCCCCAAACCAAGGTAGATTCTAACGCTGATGATCTTTTGAAATGAATTTTTATTAATCAACCAAATGAGATGAAGAGTCAAGGTTCAGAGTTGAGGGAGTTGAAGAAATAAATGAGCCAGATTCCCACCTCCCTCCATGAACTGGTAAATAAGAATTCTAGAAATCTACCTTCCCAACCTACTCTAAATCTCAAGGGGAATGTTAGTTCCACCACATTGAGAAGTGGGAAGGAAACAACTGAAACATCTACACCAATCATTCCACCTGGATTCACCTCAACTCTAGAGAAGTCTCATTCCATACCAACTGAAGAGAACCAAATGAGAAATACAAAGGTAAGAAAAATATTGATGATGTTCCTCTTAAACCCCTTCTTTTTCCAAATAGAGTTGTTAAAACCAAAAAGATAGTTGAAGAGGCAAGGAAAAAAGATGTTTTTCAGACATTAAATCATGTGGATATCAACATCCCTCTACTTGAATCCATCAATAAAATCACAAGGTATGCCAAATTCCTAAAAGAACTTTGTACCAATCAAAGAGGGATCAAGGGAAATGAGAGGATCAATCCTAGAAGGAATGTGTCAGCACTCATTACACCAACTCTAGCAATGCCAACAAAGTGAAAGGATACAGGAACATTCACCATCCCATGCACTATAGGGGATTTTCAATTTTCTAATTCTCTTTGTGATTTAGGAGATTCCATAAATGTAATGCCTCACTCTATATTCTCTTATTTACAGGTTTTTGAGTTGAAACCGACAAGATTAGTGATGCAATTGGTAAATAGAGCTATGACATATCCAACAGGAGTCCTTGAGGGTGTAATTGTCCGGGTAAGAGACGTGATCTTCCCAGCATATTTCTATGTGATTAACATGGAGGAAGATCATGTACATTCTCATGATCCCATTATATTAGATATTCCCTTCCTCAAAACTGAAAAAACTATCATAAATTTCAATGAGGGTATACTTTCCATGGATTTTGGAGATCAAGTTGTGATATTTAATGTTATGGACTCCATGAAGTACCCCTTAGAGGACCATTCTACTTTTTTTATCTCCCATTTTGAATCACCAAGTAAAAAACTCATGAAATTTGACTGTCATATGCTTAGTAAGATTATGAGCATTGGTTATAGTTTTATGTCTAACAGTACTTCCACACCTATTTCAAATGCACAAGACTCTATTATATTTTATTTTGAAATGGATTCATATTTTGATTTTGATCATGTTAAATCTGATTATGACATGGCTAAATACTATACTGATAGATTTGATTCTTTATTCTCTGATTTTGATGATGTATATTCTAATACTAATTTTCATTGTGCACATATTTTAGTTCCTTCAATTTCTCTATCCATACATTCCCCCCTTTATTGGAACTCAATCCATTTCCACCTAATCTCAAATACTCATAGTTGTTAAGTGGTGAGAGATTAACTATTATAATTTCTAATAATATTCCTTTTGAACATGAATATAAGCTTTTGAATATTTTGAGGGAGAACATCAAGGAAATCGGGTGGACCTTGGCTTACATATTAGGTATTAGCCCCTCCATTTTCTTGCATAAGATTCTTTTGGAGGATGGAGATAAATTGGTTAGGTAGCCAAAAATGAGACTCAATACAACCCTTTTGGAAGTTGTTAAAAAAGAAGTTGAAAATTTTCTCAAGGCAGGTATAATCTTTTCCATTTCAGATTCTCAATGGGTAAGTCCTATCCAGTTTGTGCCTAAGAAAAGTGGTTTTACTATTCTTAAAAATGATAAAGGGGAGTTAGTTCAAATGGAGGTGAAAACCTGTTGGTGTGTGTGTATCGATTATAGGAAACTAAATTAGTCCACTCACCAAGAACATTTCCCCCTACCATTAATTGATCATATGCTTGAGAGACTAGCTGGGAAAATACACTACTATTTCATGGATGGATTTTCTGGATATTTTCAGGTTTCTATTGATCTATAGGATCAGAATAAGACAACATTCACTTGTCTATTTGGTACGTTTTCCAACCAAAGGATTCCATTTGTACTTTTCAATGCCCTAAGTACCTTCCAGAGATGCATGGTGAGTATTTTTCTGATTTTACTGAGACCTACATAGAGGTATTTATGGATGATTTTATAGTGTATGGGTTTTCATTTAATTATTTTATCTCTAGTTTGGGAAAAGTTTTGAATCGTTGTATTGAGAAGAATCTGGTATTAAACTTTAAAACGTGTCATTTTATGGTAGATCATGGAATTTTCTTATGGGATGTGGTTTCAAAACATGGGATAGAGGTTGATAGATCTAAGGTAATTATTATTTCATCCCTACCCCATCCTTCATGTGTGCGTGATGTGAGATCTTTTCTAGGGCATGTAGGATTTTATAGGTGCTTCATCAAAGATTTTACTAATATTTCTCTTCCTATGTCACGATTAATTCAAAAGGATTCTGATTTTGTGTTTGATGTTTCTTGCAAGAATTAATTTTTTGAGATAAAATAGTGTCTGGCCACTCCACCTATCATACAACATCCACGGTGGGAGCTTCCTTTTGAGCTAATGTATAATGCCTCCAACTTCACAGTTGGAGCAGTCTTATCTCAGAGGGTGGAGGGACATTCACATGTGATTGCCTATACATTGAGGACACGAGATTCTGACCAATAAAAATACACAACCATAGAAAAGGAGTTTCTTGTTGTCATATTTGCTTTAAATAAGTTTTGTTCATATTTATTAGGCTCTAAAATGGTTGTTTTTTCTGACCATGTAGCTCTGAGGTACCTCTTGAAGAAGACAGATGCAAAGCCTAGACTTATCCGATGGATGCTCCTTCTTCAGGAATTTGATATTGAGATAAAGGAAAAGAAGGGGACAGAAAACCTAGTGGTGTACCACATGAGTAGGCTTACTCACACACTAGAGGATGGCACCTTGCGCATGTTTAGTGACCAAGTTATTAGAGGTGTGTTCCTGATCATGAGTTGTATTTTGTTTTACATTTTTTCCATACACTTTCTTATAGTGGACACTTTGGGACCCAAGGGACAGCTAGGAAAGTTTTGGAATCTGGATTATATTGGAATAGCTTATTCTATGATGCCCATGTGTTTTCTAAGTCATGTTCTCATTTCCAACACACTAGGAACATTTCTAGGAGACATGAGATTCCCCAACAACCCATACTATTCTATGATATTTTTGATGTATGGGGAATCGATTTTAAGGGTCATTTTCCTAGTTCCATTAGTTTTTTGTATATTTTGGTTGTTGTTGCTTATGTGAGAAAATGGGTGGAGGTTGAGGCCACCAGGACTGTTGATTCTCATGTTGTCATGGACTTTGTCAAGACATAGATTTTTTGTAGGTTTGGAGTACCGAAGTCCATCATCAGGGACCAAGAGACACACTTATGAAATTGAAATTTGGATTCCCTCCTTCATAAGTATGGGGTAACACACACAACATCAACACCATACCACCCTCAAACAAATGGCCAGGCTGAGGTTTCAAATAGGGAGTTGAAACAAATTTTGGAGAAAAATGTGCATCCAAATAGGAAAGATTGGAGCAAGCGGCTAGATGATGCGCTTTGGGCTTATATGATAGCATACAAGACACCCATTGGTATGCCCCCATTTTGGATTGTTTTGGGGAAAGCATGTTATCTCCTCATGGAATTTGAGCATCGAGTTTATTGGGCAATAAAGAAATGCAACATGGATTTGGACCAAGTTGGAATCCAAAGAAAGCTGCAAATTCAAGAGATTAAGGAGATTCGATTGTCTTTATATGAGAACTCAAGGCTCTAAAAGGAAAGATCAAAATCAGATCATGACAAAATGATCCAGCAAAGAGAATTTCAAGTTGGAGAGAAAGTCTTGCTCTATTGTTCATGACTGAAGCCTATTCCTGGTAAGTTGTGTTCTAGGTGGTTAGGTCCTTATGTTGTGACTAATGTTTCTTCCATATAGTTTAGTGGAGATCACACAAGAGGACATAGGAAGGATCTTTATAGTCAATGGGAAACGTTTGAAGAAATACATTGAGGGACTTCCTACTGATGCAGTGGATTTCATCACACTGCATGACCCCATCATCACTTGAGCATATCAAGCTGTTCTTAACCATTTCACTTTTATATTCTTTGTCCTATTTAAAATTATACATTTCATGTGCATATATCATCTCATAGGTCTATATTGAGGAAAATGAAATATTTTAAGTTTGTGGGAGGAGAAAACATTTTGGGGAAGATATTTAGGATTTTAATTTGTGTATTTTATGTGTATTTTCTATTATGTTTTTGGTTAAAATTTTCAAAAAAACCAAAAAAATCAATAAAAAAGAAAAAATATATATCATGTAACGTTCTCATGTGGAACATATGGAAAATGAATGTTTTCAAAATTCATTAGTAGAAATATAATCATGAGTAATATTTCATCACCAAGGGTTGACTTTTATAAAAATTGAAGTCGTCGATGATATGAATGGTTGTGTCATTATAAAACCTTTAATATTTTGACATCATTATTTGAAATATTTGTTCATGGTAAATTGTGTCATTGATTTCTCTGCACATTTTTTCACACAATCATGACTTGTGAGTTTATTTTACCCAATTGAATGTATATTTAGGGTATGTAATACTTTTCATCTTATAAGATGGTCTTTCCATATGTCTGTTTCTCTTCCAATCATTTCCATCATTGTACCAGATTGACCTATGCTTGTGTACTTAATATCTGACTATTGTACGCCCTCTAAAAAAATCAAAAAACATACAAAATTCAAAAAAAAGAAATCAATAAAGATGGGAGTGAAGAGATGTACAACATGTAGGGATATTTAGGTCTGGAGCTCGTGGTTTGACTTCTGGAAATGCTTAAATGATTGGGTTTTGGAATTTGATTGCAAAGGATGTTGAACAAGTTTAGTGGAATAGAATCTGGTAAGAAGAAAAGTTTTTATTGACCGGAATATACTATATAAATGGTGGAGAGACCAGCTAGGAATGGTAGGCACACACACACGTGGAGAATTAGTGGCATGGTAGACCCATGACTTGTTTCTCTATGATTAGTGTTATTAATACCACTGGATTTTGTTTTGACACAATTTATGAGACAATGACATTAAAATTTATTGATATTGACTCTTTTTGAAAGTGGGTGCCCTAGACCCAACATTTATTGTACTTTGATTACCACTACATGTATGAAGTTTGTTATATATATATGGGTTTATCTTTCCATAATAGTGTAGATACTTATTCATCCACTTTGTTTATGGTAATGTCCTTTGATTATATGTCGTATCAAAGGGTTATAGCAGATCCAAGGCTATAATGAGAACCCCAGGATACCATGAAAGTAATCGTAAAATATGTCCTAATGGTTCAGTTACATCATTCTGAAAGGAAACGGATGATGTGTGACCATCAGGTGTTGGGGGATCATAATAATTGAGACATAGTCTCATGAATTTCGCACTTGATTATCTCTAGTAGTTGAGATCATGAGGACAGACCCACATAATAGGAACACCACATGTTATAGGTTTCATTGGTCGTTCCTATCTACGTACATGTGTAATGGTCTTCAGACTTGAGATCATTATCAATGGATGTCATTTAATTTCGTACTTTGATGGAAGGAAAAAAACATGGTTATAAAGTCTTGGCGAGGTAGTTTGTGTTGGGTACATCATTGGTGACATGGCATTGATTGAATGATCAAGATATGATTGGTCACTTTCGAGTTCAGGAAGAGATATCTCGGGCCTAGTTTATTAGGACGGTTTCACCTTCACTAAATCTATGGTCATGGTAGTGGAAGGTAAGACCGTTCAGACAAATAAAAAAATAAAATAAAGCAAGATAAATGATTATGAAACTAGTTTTCATTCTACTTTATTCAGATATCGATGACTAAGATATTATATTACATATACTATGTTTGTAGGAAGGCAGTCGTTGCTTTGACTTTTCCTTATCTCTATAGGGGCCTCTATGGGTTGCTAGACCCCGCTCTTTGTCAGTGGATATTATTCACTGCTATTTAGATAAGGTCCTAGAGGGTCAAAAACAATAGCACTTTGAGAATCTACCCTATTCTGGGAATAGGAATATAGAACTTGGTGGGCCCCTCCAAAGGGTCTGAGTGTTATCTATGTTCTTTGGATCACCAAGGAATAAATAATTTATTCAATTATTCAATCTTGGAATAATATTTTGAATTTATTTATAACATGTATTTATAAGTTATTAAGTAAATATAAAGATAAAATATTATTCAAATGGATTTAAATATCCAGGGGTCACTTAATATTTTCAGGAGAAGTGAGTCAATTTTAGACTCAAGTTTATCACGTGATGTATATTTATTATATATATTGCAGTTAGTGATAAAAATTATAAATATTATTTATGGAATAATTTTATTTTACATAAATAAATATTTATAATACTTATACAGAGGATATCTATTACACGAGGATCGAGAACCCATACCAGGTATTTTAGATATCCCCTATATAAGTAAGAGAGAGGCTCTCCCCTTGGAACTATTCATGTGTCAAAATTTGAGAGCCTCTCTCTCCTCCTGGATTTTATAGAGAGATTCTATCATGAAAAGAATAAGTTCAATATCATCCTTCTTGGATCAAAGTTTCTTTCCTTTCGGTGATCACTACTACATCGAAGAGATTGTTGGTGTATCGTGCTAGCACCTGGATTCCAACGAATGACGCGTGTACAGATTCAAAAGGCATGTATGGATGATCTAGAGGAATTTGACGTCGGATTCTTTGATCAATGGTCACTAGAAACCTACGAAACACTTGCACACGAATGATCTGAACAAGGTACTTCTTCGTTTTATATTTTTGTGCTCTATCAATCCACATGTGGTCCTCAGACCATATTGGGATAGCTCACTGGAGACGACGTCGTAACGTTTCTCTAGTGATTCAAAACAATTTAATTTCCCAGCTCATCAGCTTCTACTGCCCATCCCGGTACCTAACAGTGGTATCAGAGGGATGTGTGATTTTTCACAGTCAAAGGAAAATTAAATTGCATTAAAATTACGTATGGGGCATTAATTCGGTTCCAATGGATCCAACCTCATGTCATTCTGATTCTGAATGACCAAGTTACAACCATTTGAAAAATTTAATGGGATCAACGTCATCGGTTTTAAAAATTTTGGATTAATTTTATTAAGAACACATTTTAATTTCATTTATGTGTTCTAAAATGGCCATAATCGGGTCGCCTGAATTAATCTGGTAAGTTTATTTGTAGGAGATAAATAAAATATATTATTTTATAATATTATTTTATTTTTCTCAAATAAAATAAAAAATTAAAAATGTCAATTAAATGGTTATTTTAAGACTTGGGGTCATTTCTTATTTTATTTATTTAAAGTCGTTAGGCTTTAAAGTTTATTAAAAAAATTTGGAGACCAAGACCCGAAAGTGGGTCTTGTTATTTTTAATTTTTAATTTAAGAAAAAGTAAAAGGGGGTCTAATTTGTCCAAAGACAAATTATAAGATAGAGAAGACCCAAATGGGTCCTCTTCCTCACACAGCGTGCATCCCCCCTAGGAGAAACCCTAACCAAGGTGATGCAATACACCAGCCCAGATCGCTGCCTGGTCGTACCGAAACCCCCCGGCCGCCTCCCTTTCATGCCTCACCGGAGCGCTACTCGCCGCGTCGAACTAGGCCAACTCGTCCTGGTCTCCCCTATTCCTCGCACTATCATCTGGCCGAACCATGCTCTCCTTGAAGCTACAGTGCACAAACCCCTGGCCGCCTCCTCTGAGCTCTCCAGACCTCACGTTGTCCTGGAGGACCCACCTTGGACCGCATCAGGCTTGTCGGTGCCGGACCAGGCCACGCCGGACCTCACCCCTCCCAGCCGCTGCACCAAATTGCCCTACCTTCTAGCTCGGTGTCACACCGGAACAGTTGGCATGCCACCCTTACGGCTGGGCAAAGCAGCGGGTTGTCGCCCCTCGCTGCTGGCTAGAGCGGTTCCACACCGCCTTCGGACCTCACTAGAAGTTTCTATCACCGCCTGAGTTGTTGGACCGAGTGGTCAAGCCGCGGTCAAGCCGCGGTTACGCCGCAGTCACACTATGGTCATGTGATGATCACACCACAATTTGGCTCTGCTCCAGTAACACTCCTTCGTGGAGGTTCACGGTCAATCTGGAGTCCCTATCTGGCTAGAGGTAACCTCATTAAATTAATTTTAATTAGTTTAGTTTTTTAATTTTAATAATTATAATTATATTGGTGTTTAAATTTAATTTAATCCAAAACATTAAGTTAATTAGAATTAAAATTAAATTAATAGTTTAATTTAATTTTAGAATTAAAATTAAATTAATAGTTTAATTTAATTTTATAGTTAAAATTAAATTGGTGGTTTAATTTAATTTTGGGAATTAAAAATAAATTAAATAAATGGAACTGATCAAAATAAATTTATTGAATTTATGTAAAATTATTTAATTTATTAAAGTTCCCTCGTACAATTTAAATTTTATTTTAATTTAATTTTAATTGCTCTTTATTTATATCGACTGGACTTGAGCAAGTGATCGAACCATGAATGTCTGGTTTATTTATTTATTTAATTATTTATTCAGTGTGTGCGATGATTGTATTAATTAATTTGATAAATGATGGTTTGTGAATCATATTTTAATTAAAATATATATAAGGGCCTGCATGTCCATTGACAAAGTTTTATTTTGTGCCCCTAGACCCCCTCGCTTGTGTGCAGGTATATTTGTAATTAAATGATGATGATCTAAGACGCAAACCCCACCAAGTCGAGGCAGTAAACCAAACGGGAACTGAGCGCGTTACACTGGGGATGGCTATGACGTGAGTCAGTGTCGACTCAGGTATGGATTCCCCTGGGTCAAGATTGATCCGTTATGGATCGATCTTTATAGAATGCTCAAGACCAGTCGGATTCCATGATTTACCTTTAGGCATGGTTTATTATTTTATGTGAGTGCATGATTATTGCTTGATCACATAGAATAGTAAACAAGATAAAAAATGCATAAAGAAGTGACGAATATATATTTCTATTTCATGTTCAATTGTGAGTGCGACAATATAGTTTGAACATATAGATGGAAAAGGATTATCCGTCAACAGATAATAAAATCCCCCAAAGATATATTAAGTCCAAATGCCTTCCATTTCTCACATCTAAAAAAACTAGGTGTTTGGGGTGCTTGTCAGTCATAGTTGAGAGTACCTCTTACTATCGGGGCAGTTTTCATTGGAGAAAGGGGTTGACTTAACTAAAGTGAGTAGTCAAGGATTATCCATAGCTAACTTGATATTACTTTAGAGGCAATATTTTGAGAGAATCAAGTTTGGATTCCAAAAGATGGGACTTTACTCAACTACACAATGAACCACAAGTCAAGTTGTTGGCCAACCTAGAGCCTACCTTGAAACCCTCTGAGTAGTGGTGTAGCCATATCTTGTAGACTATGAGGGAGGTTTCGAGGATCCTTTCCACTAGAATACTCAAGCGACAGAGTATTCTGAATCTAATAGTGAGGTCTATTAAGGTTCGCTAAAATAGTGGGAGACATTAAAATGACATAATATTTTATTAATAAAAAATGTCAAAAGGTAATCAAGACAAAGTACTAACTAGTAAATGTTTATCTGATGTAGATTTAATATGGAAATCACCAAAAACATAAGTAATTTATCACTACAATCGATTTTGGATAAAGAAAATATCCTAGCTAGCAATAACTTCCATGAGTGGTACAGGCGCTTGTGCATAGTACGGCACCAAGAAAAGAAGTTATATGTGCTAGAATCCCCAGTTCCTACTGAGCCTCCTTAGGGAGAAATCAAGGATAAAAAAGATAAATGGAGAGAGCATGTAGATGATGCACTTGATGTATAATGCATCATGTTTTCATCCATGTCCATCTAATTACAAAAAATGTAAGATGATGAGGACACCTACAAGATGCTTTCACATCTCTTAGAATTATATCAGGAGAGGGCCAGGAAAGAAAGTTATGATATTTCAAGTGCTCTGTATAAGTGAAGGCTAGCATAAGGGAACCAATTTAGTCCTCATGTACTCAATATGATTGGGTATATTGAGAGTCTTTAATCCCTTGGGTTCAAATTGAACCAAGAACTATCAGTTCATCTCATTATTTCCTCTTTAACATCAAGCTTCTCGACTTTCATTTTCAATTATAACATGAATGATATGACAAAGTCGCTCCCAGACCTTTTGTCTTTAGTTCTCCAAGCTGATAAGTACATGAAAAATACAAATTCATTTGTCCTTATGGTGAACAATAAAAACAAGGGCAAGGCAAAGGGGTCTAAGGACAGGTCAAGTCCAAAGACACCAATGCATTGTCCTACAAAGAAGCCAAAAATTCAGAGGAAAAGTAATGAGAAGGAAGATGTCTACTTTGGATGTGGAAAGAGAGGCCACTAGAAGAAGAATTGCAGAGCTGGGAAGAAGAATCAAACCGATGCTTCTACTTCAGTTATTTTTTCATTGAATGCAATCTATATTTATCTACAAGTTGGGTATTGAATACAGCATGTGGCTCACACATTTTTATTCATATACAGGAACCAAGTAGGTTCAATAATATTGAAAAAGGTCAAGTGGATCTCCAAGTTGCAAATGGTGCAAGTGTGGTAGCCTTGGTAGTGGGAGACTATCACATAACCTTTCCCACTGGTTTGGTTCTAGTTTTAAACAATTTCTATTATGTACCTTTTGTTACCAGAAACATTATCTATGTGTCGATATTAGACACTATGCGTTTTTATTTCATGTTTGGAAATAAATGTTATCTCTTTTATAGGGATAACATATGTTATGGTATTGCATATCTTAACAATGTTTTATACATGCTGGAACTTGAGAACCCCGTAATGGAAATCAATGAAAAAAACAACCAACATGACTCATATATCACCCACCTATGGAACTTCAGGAATTGTCATGTAAACGAGAAGCGATTACAAAGATTACATCAAGAAGGGTATTTAGACTCAATATAGTTAGAACCCTTGGATGTATGTCAAGCTTGTTTACAAGGAAAGATTACCAAAGAACCTTTATCATGAAGGGGAGAAAGTGCCAAAGTAGTACTGGAATTAATACATACTGATGTATGTGGTCCATTTCCACAAGAGGCAAGGGGTGGTTTTTCATACTTCATTACTTTTACCGATTACTATTTTAGGTATGGCTATATCTACTTAATGTGGTATAAATCTGATTCCTTTCAGTTTTTTAAGGAATACCAAAATGAAGTAGAAACCCAACTTGGTAAGAAGATAAAAGCACTCCGCTCAGACCAAGGCGGAGAGTATCTTAACTAGGCTTTCATTGATCACTTGAAGGAGTGTGGTATAGTATCCTAACTCACTCCTCCTTATACACCAAAATTGAATAGTGTTAGTGAAAGTAGGAATATGACCTTTCTTGACATGGTCATATCAATGATGAGTCATGAAACTCTTCCATTATCCTTTTGGCGATATGCTTTGCAGACAGAAGCATATACCCTTAATCAAATACCAACTAAAGCTGCATATGGGATTCCATATGAGTTATGGTATGAAAAGAAACCCAATCTGTCGCACATACGTGCATGGGGGTACGAGGAATTTGTCAAGACATTTCCAAGTGAACAATTTGCATCCAGAAGTACCAAGTGAATCTTTATAGGTTATCCTAAGGAAACTAGAGGATATTACCTATATAACCTTTTAGATAGAAAAGTTATTTTGGCAAGATACACCATATTTCTAGAAAGGGAACACATTTCTATTTGAAATAGTGGGAGAAATATTGACTTTGATGAAGTTAATGCTCCAGATGCACAAGAGTTGGTAGAAGAAAAATCTCCACAAGAACAAGTGGAATAAGAAGTTGTTCCTGAGATAAAAATACTATGTAGGTCTATTCGAGAGGTTAGAGAACCAAATCATTAGGGTTTTCTTGTCACTGATTCAGGTGACACATTATTCCTTGAGGATGATGAACCTCTAACCTATAAGGAAATAGTAGAAGGAAAAGAAACTGCTAAATGTAAATAAGCCATGAATTCTGAGATGGAATCCATGTACCTAAATCAAGTTTGGATTTTGGTAGACCCTCCAACTGATTTAGATACCATTGGATGCAAATGGGTATTCAAGAAGAAGCTAGGCATGGATGTTGAGTTTAACACCTTTAAATCAAGATTGGTTGCAAAGGGCTTTAGCCAATGTCAAGGCATTAAATATAATGAAACCTTCTCACCAGTGGCAATGCTTAAATCGATCATAATAATGCTTCCAATATCAGCCTTTCATGATTATGAAATTTGGAAAATGGATGTCAAAACTGATTTTCAAAATGTGAAGTTAGTTGAAGATGTCCATATGACTCAACCCGAAGGATTTTTCAAGTCAAATAATTCCAATAAAGTATGAAAACTACAGAGATCCATTTTTGGATTAAAGTAGGAATCAAGATCATGGAATGTTTATTTTGATGAGGCCAAAAGAGATTTTGTTTTTGTCAAAAATAAAAGTGATCCTTGTGTCTATAAAAAGTTCGAAGGTAATATCATTATTTTCCTAGTATTATATGTTGATGACATATTAATTATGGGAAATGAGGTGCAAGTCTTACAATCAGTTAAGAAATGGTTAAATTAATGCTTCTCCATGAAGGACTTAGGTGAAGCAGCCTAAATTCTAGGGATCAAGATCTTTTGAGATAGATCTCAAAGGATGGTTGGGCTAATTCAAAGTACATATATTGACAAGGTACTCAAAATGTACAGTATGGGACAATCCAAGAGAGGATTGTTACCTATGTCACATGGTATAAATCTCTCCAAAAAAATGTGTCCACAAACACAGGAGGAGATTGAAAGAATGAGTAGAGTCCCTTATGCCTCGGTAGTGGGTTCTATCATGTATGTCATGCTATGTACAAGGTTTGATGTCTCCTTTCATTTAAGCATGGTGGGTAGATATCAATCCAATCTAGGAGAGTTTCATTGGACAACTGTTAAAACTATCCTAAAGTACTTGAGGTATACTAAGGATATGTTCCTAGTTTATGGATGAGATAAGGAACTAGTAGTGAGGGGATACACTAATTCTAGTTTCCAGATAGATCATGATGATCTGAAATCACAGTCAGGCTACATCTTTTTCCTAAATGGTGGTGTAGTGAGCTGGAGAAGCTCGAAGCAATTTGTGGTTGCTGATTCTACAATAGAATTTGAATATATTGTAGATTACAATGTAGAAAAGGAAGCAATATGGATAGTCAGCTTTATCTCATACATTAGTGTTGTGCCTAGCAGTTCAGACCCTGTTTTAGTATATTGTGATAATACTACTGCAGTGGTGCTTACCAAGTATCCCAGGTCTCACCTGAGGACAAAGAATATTCTTCAGAAGTTTCATATCTTGAGGGATTTTACTCAAATTGGTGAAGTCATGGTTAAAAGAGTAGCCACATAAGACAATGTGGTAGACCCCCTGACTAAAGCCATTTCTCAATAGAAGCATGATTCTCATGTGAGATCTAGCGGATTGAAACCTGTTAGTAGTTGGCTCTAGTGCAAGTGGGAGTGTTGAAAGTGGGTGCCCTAGAACCAACTTTTATTGTACTTTGATTACCACTACATGTATGCAGTTTGTTACATATACATGTATTTATCTTTCTATAATAGTGTAGATACTTATTTATCCACTTTGTTTATGGAAAGGTCCTTAGATTACATGTCGTATCAAAGGGTCATAGCAGATCTCAGGCTATAATGAGAACACTGAGATACCATGATAGTAATCTTAATATATGTCATATGGTCCAATTACATAATTCTGAAAGGACACAGATGATGTGTGACCATCAGGTGATGGGGGCTCAAGATCACTGAGAATTATTCTCATGAAGTTCACACCTGATGATCTCTAATAGTTGAGATCATGAGGACAGACCCTCATAATAGAAACACCATATTTTACAGGTGTCATTGGTCATTCATATCTATGCACATGTGTAATGGTCTCTATACTTGATATCATTATCAATGGATGTCATTTAATTACATACTTTGATGCAAGGAAAAAACCATGGCGATAAATTTGTGGTGAGGTAGTTTTTGTAGGGTACGTCATTGGTGACATGGAATTGATTGAATGATCAAGATAGGATTTGTCACTTCTGAGTTCAGTAAGAGATATATCGGTCCTGGTTTATTAGGATGGTTTCACCTTCCTTAAATCCGTGGCCATGGTAGTGGAAGGTAAGACCATATGAACAAATAAACAAATAAAATAAATCAAGATAAAGGATGATGACACTAGTGTGCATTCTGCTTTATTGAGATATCAATGACAATGAGATTATATTACACAGACCATATTCATAGGAAGGTAGTCATTGCTTCGACTTTACCTTGTATCTATAGGGGCCTCGATGGGTTTCTAAAACCAACACTTGGTCGGTGGATATCATTCACTCCTATTGAGATAAGGGCCTAGAGGGTCACACACAATAGTGCTTTGAGAATTTTCCTATTTTGGGAATAGAAATATAGAACTTCGTGGGCCCTCCCAAAGTGTCCGAGTACTATCCATGTTCTATGGATCACCAAGGAATAAATAAATACTTTAATTATTCAAGCTTGGAATAATATTTAGAATTTATTCATAACATATATTTACAAGTAATTAAGTAAATACAAAGATAAAATATTATTCGTATGGATTTAAATATCCAGGGTTCATTTAATATTTTCAAAAGAAGTGAGTCGAGTTATAGACTCAAGTTTATCACGTGATATATATTTACTACATATATTACAGTTAGTGATAAAAATTATAAATATTATTTATGTCATAATTTTCTTTGAAATATTTAAATATTTATAATAATTATAGAGAGGATATATATTACACGGGGGTCGGGAACCCATACCGGGTCTTTTAGATATATCCTACATAAGTAAGAGAGAGGATCTCCCCTTGGAACTATTCATGTGTCAAAATTTTAGAGCCTCTCTATCCTCCTAGATTTTTGAGATAGATCCTCTCAAGCAAGGAAGAACTTCAAGATCATACTTCTTGGATCAAAGTTTCTTTCCTTGTGGTGATCATTACTATGTCGAAGAGATCGTTGGTGTACCTTTCTAGCACCCAAATTCAAACGAACGACACGCATGTAGATTAGAAAGGCGTGTTTGGATGATTTAGAGGACTTAGACTTCAGAGTCTTTGAGCAACGGTCACTGGAAACCTGCGACACACTTGCACATGACATATCCGAACAAAGTACTTGTTCGTTTAATATTTTGTGCTCTCTCAAATTCGTGCATGGTCCTTGAACCATACCAGGATAGTTCAATAGAGTCGACATCGTAATGTCGCTCCGGTGATGCAAAAAAAATTAATTTCCCAAACCATCGACTTTCACTGCCCATCCTGGTACCTAACAGATGGGATTCTTACTTTTCCTATATTTTCACTATGGATTGAGAAATTTGAATATGCATATCTTGTCATAATGTTTTTGAATACATGATATAAGGATTTTCCCAGGAGTGCAAAAGGGTAAGTATGGAGGAGTTGATAAAACACATTTTTATGGAATATTTTATTGAAAATAAATGATAAAATTTCCTCACATTGTGTTAAATATGTTTATTTATAAAATATTTGGGATTAGATCATTCATTTGAAAATTTTATAGAAATTCCAGTTTTACCCT
The DNA here is from genome assembly GCA_963277665.1 of Viscum album. Classification (NCBI taxonomy): domain Eukaryota; kingdom Viridiplantae; phylum Streptophyta; class Magnoliopsida; order Santalales; family Viscaceae; genus Viscum; species Viscum album. Next base: position 109,682,777 of record OY728125.1, read on the forward strand.
TTATAGTGCACTGTTGCATTTCAGAGATAAATATTTTTTTTATTTTTTATTTTCACTTGAAATTTTTTAACTGTGTTCCTGACTTAATGGGATACAACTTTTTTTATGTACATTGGAGCTAAATCTTTCATTTGGTTGGACTAAATGGACCATGAAGGAAAAGGTGGGCTGGACCTGCCATATTGGACATCAGTTCTGTATTTGGACCATACCTTCTTCATCCGTGCTTGGATTTGGCCCAAATTTTAATAAGATCTCTCCAAACCAATTGTGCACAAATAATTCTGCTGAAAAAACATCTGTTTCATAGGTTTTGTAGGTCAAATGGGCAGTGCAAGTTGGCTTAAAATATTTGGCTGAGATTCCCCAATCACACTTGAAACCTCTTTAAACCTAGCCTACCCTCCACTCTATAAATTAGTTTTTTTTATCATTTGGAGATGTAGGGACGTGAATTAGGAGATTTAAGGTAGAGGATATTTGATTTCACTCAAATTCTCCAACATTTGTAAGAGGGGTATCTCTTGAAGCGAGGATCCCCTTATCGGATCCTTCTTCTTATTTGTGTTGTAATGTTTGCATTTGTGTAATAAACATCTTTGTTCTTATTTTTTTATTCTCTTTTCTTATATTTAGTTAAAAAAATTTATTCTATTAATCTTCATAATTGGTTTGGAATCAAGATTAGAAACGAGATTGGTTTTTACCCTCTCTAAACCTTTACAAATGCAAAACGTTTCTACGATGACTACACTACCCGTGGAAGAGTGGTTATTTTTAGTAATCGATCTTCCTATATACTTATTCATTCATTTATTTTGAATCAATGATATACTTGAATTAATATAATATTATCTATTAATTTATTTTTTAATTTAATTTAAACTAGTCAAGAAATTGAACAATTAACACAAATCACACGAGGTCTGTAATTGTGTCAATTGTAAAAGTTCAACCTTAATCAGTAATACAAAACCATACAAGATAAATTTGTAGTGTTCAAATATAATCCCTAAACTCAATTAATTATAATTTCCAGAGAGAAAATGTGACTTAATTTACCACTTACCATAATCTGACCTTTGAACATCAATCAAAGTAGGGTGTTGCGATTGCATGTTCTGAAGTTAGCCTAGGGTTAAATTCACTTCATCTTTGTGGTAAAGTTAATTCTTGTAGGGTTCGTGAGTTAACAAAGTGATCATAATTAATTTGATATTAATTTAAATGATAATTATTAATAAATTATTTAAGAGTTATAGATATATAGATTATTCCTTTTAAAATATTTTCTAAAAAAACGTCTTCTTGTTGCATCCTTTTAATCGAACTTCATTTCAAAATTAAAAACAAAAAAATGGAATCTTCTTCCAACCCGAATGGCATGAAGGCCTTATTTTTTTTATTTTTTTTATGGATAATCTCCCTTTTAAGGTCTGAATGGGAACTCATACATGACCCGTAGGCCCAAGGCACAAGGCCCGACTGACTCGCAATACATGACCCGAAGGCCCAGAGGCAAACCAAGGACAATACGTGACTCGTAGGCCCAACCCACTTGAACTACACCTCCCCAGCTTCTGCATAATTTGATCACCTAGCTCACCACCTTGCATTGCTGATCATCTAGAATTGACCCAAATAAATATGCATGATGCATGGTCCCTATGGTGGCTGCCATACCCTCTCATTCTTCCAATCCGGTTAGCTCTGCATCTGGTGGATGCTACTCTTGTTGCTCTGATCCTCTTCTAGGGCATGTTCTATGTGAACTGGGCTACTACATGGTCTTTGTGGTCCGAAGGCCTTGTGGCCCTAAGGCCTTTGATGACCCAAAGTCCCTTGAGACCTGTAGGCCCAAATCGGTGGCCTGAAGGCCCAAATCAGGTGAATAGTTCTGACTGCTAAAGTACCGAATAGTAACTGCTACAGTACTGCTTCAATAACCCAGAAATTCGCTTCCACCTGGTTTTAAACCTAGGTCTCTTGGATGCCAAGCAGGAGTCCTTACCACTCGGGTACAGGCTCGTTGGCTTCTTCCAGTAAATTTCTTCTAGTTTTATAAATGATAAACAAACCCCTATCCTTTCAAGTAGTGTTTTTATTTTATTTTATTTTATTTTTATAATACCTTTAAGATTTTATTTTAATTTAGTTCCTTATTTGAGAGACGACCTTGGTCTGCCACTCTGCTGCACCCAAGTACCCAAAAAATCACACTTCATTTGAGAGCGCCCATGAAAACTCCTTTCATCAACCTTGTCATTCTTGCTCAGTGAAGATGAGAATTGTGCTTGATGGTTAAATAATGCATTATATGGACTAAAATAAGCCTTGATAGATTTGTATTCTAATTTATACACCAGATTAAAGAATTCAAAATTTATAAGAGGAAGAGTATATAGAAACCTATACATTAAAGATGACAAAGAGTCATCTCTCATTATTAATGTTTATGTAGATGATTCCATACTTTATAGAAATGATGTGAAAGTTTGTGACAAATTTTCAATGAAGATGAAGAGTTTATTTGAAATTTCCATGTTTAGAGAGATGGGGTACTTTCTTGGCTTTCAAATTTTTTAGGATAGAGGTCATATTTTTCTTACTCAAGAGAAGTATATAAGGGAGATTCTCAAAAATACATAGAGTATTTAAGGTCTATTTCTACACCTATTTCAGTAGGAACCAAGCTATCTAAAGATGATTAATGAAAGGATATAAATCCAAGAGAATTTCATAAGGTTGTTATAATTCAATTATACTTGAAAAATTCTAGAATGAATATATTCAATGTCATTACCTATTGTACCAAGTGTCAAAATACACCAATAGAGTCTCATTTTACTTCTAGAAAGATGATTCTAATATAAAGGCATGAACTTCTCAAACATATATATCACATATTAATAGAAAAATATTCATTACATAATAAAATGATCTATTATAGAATCATATAGGCCAAGTTCTTTTGGAAACTTGGTGATATAAAAAATTAGTTCATAAGAGTTCTACACCATATCCCAATTAGTTCTTCATAATTATCACCCTTATTATACATATCATGCATAAAACCTTTCTTCATACCCTAGAAAACGGAAACATAATAAAGTGTGATATATGATGCTCAATAACAGTAAAAAAGGGATATATCAATGATCACATAAGCATAACATGAGAATAAGGATATGAGAACATGAGCATAATATTTTAAAATCATACCATGCATATTGAATATTGTAAACTTGAGCCATGGCATAAATCTTGGTAGTTTATTAGACATTAATTTTAAAGGAATCAAAGAAAATAAGCCATAAGAGAAAAAAATAGGCATAAGATATAGATTTTTTTCATAAACATAAGTATATAAAATCATTTCTGTAGTATTAAATGCTCATTTATAAGTATATCATAGTGGAATGTGTTCACCCCCAAACCATAATAGTATTCATGGTTCACTCCTAATAATATCATAGTGGAAAAAGGACCTTACTAAACTGGGTTCAATTCACATTCCATTATAGTTTATATCATGAGATATCAATTTTTACACAATGAATTGGAGTTATATATAGGTTACACCACACATAATTAAAATCATACATATGTGTGCCAAAAGATCATAAAACATCCATCATATCATAACCCCTGAAAAGAAATAGGTCTTATAAACATTTCATCATAGAATAACCCATGGAAATAAAAGGTTTTTATAAAGATTTAATCATTTCATCATAGAATAACCCATTAAAAAATAATGATTTTCATAAACATTCTATCATAGAATAACCCATGGAAAAGGAACTGGTTTCAAAAAAATAATCATAGAATAACCCATGGAAAATAAATGGGTTTCGTGAATATCTATTTATAATAATCATAAACATAAAACATCCATATAAAGAATAAGCATATTACCATTGGATCATATCCCCGGTAAAACATAAGCAATACCAAAGGTTTTTTCTATTAATGAAAAGAAATTCCATAAAAATATCATTAAAACATTCTTGAGGAAAATATCCTTTATACTTTGAAATAACTTATTTAAAATATAAAAAAACTCCCAATTATTAAAGAAAATATTTTCTTTGAAAAAAACATTAAAAAACTTTAAATAAATAATTAAATCATTGAGTTTTCATGATAGTTGGAAATATTGTTAATGTTTTATATGTTACAACAAAGATTCCTTTCACATTTCTGTTAAAAATCCAAAAGAGCCTTGTTCTGAAAATGACAAAAATATTCCTTTTAAAAAAATTAAAAAATTTAAAACATGGAGAGAATGTATTAATAAATCATTTTAGAATATTAAAAAGTTTATTTTAAATACTTTTAGAAAACATGGACATAGAATAAAAAACATTTTTGACTAAAGAGATTAATAAATTCGGTTTTCCTTAAAATAAATTTTGGGACTATTGAGTGCATAAAGAGAGAAAAATGAATTAAACACATTTATTTTGATGAAATAAAAATAAAAGAATAAAATTCATGAGTTTATTTAGATATGGATCTTAATATTTTACCACCAGAAACTTAATCATAAACAATCTCGATAAATAATGAGATTGTAACATAAAACTTTTAACACTTTGGTATGTTTTGAATTGTAATACCACGAAATAAATAAATTTATATGGATATGAAGATCCTATGATTTCATTATAATAATCATAAAATGAATTCATGGTTATTATATACACCATAAAAAATAAATTAGTGGTGAATATGTCATGTCTCCCACAAAAATAAAAAATGAGATTAAAATTCATCACATGCTTTTGAAACTTTTGAATCATAAACCCCATGAAAGAATAACTTTAAATGAAACTTTAAATATTATGATAATAAATTAATTAATTATATAATATGTAAAATTGGTTGTATTTAAACCTTATAAAATAATATAGGTGCATAAAATAACATATGTCCCAAAAATGACTATTTGAGACAAAATTCCCTTACCACTTTAGAAAATTTAAAATGGTAAGAAAAATGAAAGAATAAAACTAAATGAAACTTTAAGTAACATGAAAATAATTATATTCATTATATAACATGTTTTAGTGTCATTATATATACCACACAAAATAAAAAAGTGGTGAATATGGTATGTGTCTCCCATAAATAAAAGAGAGATTAGAAATCCCTTACCTTAAGTCTCAACTTTCTTTGTACACATTAAAACATACTATATAATAGATATAGGTTTATTATTAATAAATTAAATATATATATTCATATATATATAACCATATATAATTTAATTATAACCTTTTATCTCCCATTTATTATCAATTCCTTGTTAAAATCACATTTTGGGTAATAATTGTTTTGTTTTTCATGTATGTTTTGGTTCAATAGTTTTGGTCCTTTTACTTTGATCATGGTTACATCATATCCAAAATGTTAAAAAAATATATAAATATCATATATATTCATTATATATTTATTTATAGTAATCCATAAAAGTTATATATATATATATATAATTAATTACACAGTTCATGGAGACAGTAAGTCGTACATACACATGAATATTATTCCATTTTCTCAATGGATGCAGAAAAATAAAGGTATATAATATATCACCATTAAAAAATCATATTTATATTATATATATCATATATATTCATTAAATATATCATTATTATGATCAATTTGATAATAAAATGAAAAACATATCACATCGCTTTGTAGAAGTAGTAATTCACACGTACACATGAACAATGTTATCATTTTCCAACAGATTGGAAGATTAGAAGGTAGTTAAAATACTATAATTATATAAATAATTTTATTTAATAAAAATCATATATAAATATACATAATTATCTCTATTTTTTAGAGGTATTTATGGAAAATGAGTTACATTGGTTCATGAGGCGGTAGTCCGCCGTATACACGATTGACGGTTTCGTTTCCCAGTTGATGTAAGAAGAGATTGATGTAGGTTATTTAATTACAATAATAACATCTCACTATATAAGATATAATTATTTTATTATATTATCATTGTTTAAGTATATTTTATGTATTTTTTAATAATAAATAGAATAAAAATTCCCAATTAATAATGATGCCTCTTCTTCAGACAACCTTCTTATATTAGAACCAAAAGCCTTATTTGGAGGGTTTACTAATAAAAATAATGCCTCTAGGATGTGGGGATGTATGTAAGGAAAGTATTTGGGTACTTATTGTACAAAACAAAATGATCTTTAAGTGTAGATAGTAGATGAGGGGATATGTTCTTTTATAAGTGGGGAAAGGAACCCGCTTGGAAACTAATTGGAAATTTCCCAAAAGAACCCAAAATGATAGTCATTCCCAATAAAAATAATTAAAAATGGCCATATATTAAAACTTGGGATATTATAATGTCAAACTAAGTCAATAAAATATCAGTTATACAATTTTTATTGGAAAAATTACCTTTATATTTTGGTTTAACCCCTAGTAAACTTGTTTTAACATTAAACACATTAATTAATTTTTACTATTTTTACTATTTATTATGAACAAAAATTAAGTTTATATTATTATATAATATTTATTATTATAATTATAAATATGGAATCAATTTTTACAAATTAAAATCATATAAGTGTCAGAATTTAATTTAAAATTAAACCCGCAGACGTAATGAAAAGGACGTTTTCTAAGGAAAATGTTTTTATAAGTATAGAACATTTTAATATATATTTTCAATATGAAATTGATTATAATAAATTAAATTATATTAATAAATATATAGTTGAACTAATTTTTCTTTCAAAAAATATTAAAATAAAATGGAGCTTGTTAATTATTTAAAGGAAATGCATTTTTTAATAAAAATCTTTATTTTTTACTATTAATCGAAAAATTAATCTTTCTATAAAATTATCAAAAATTCACTCAAAGATAATTTTGACATTTTGGTTTAAAAAATAGAGTTTATTTTTTCAAATAAATGTTCTAAAATTTTAAAAAATAATAATTTAATTATTTTTTCACAAAAATAAATAAAAATCATTTTTTGAGAAAAAAGATATTTTGAAGTATATAAAGACTTCACAAAAAAAGTTTATTACTTATTTATAAATATATTTTATTTATATAAAACCTTTATACGTAATTTAGAAAAAACATATTCCCATTCATACTTCCAATTTTAATGTCTAGGTTATAACGATCATGTTTAAATAATAATATTAATAGTATATCGTGATTCGCTAAAACTCGGTCTTTCATGTAACACAAGCTATAAAAGAAATTAAATTTATTTGAAAAAAATATATTTCATAAAATACCAATATGTTACATTATTCCCCATTTAATATGAATCTTACCCTTGAAATTTTTTCACTCTAATATAAATAAATAAGGATACTTCTATCTCATCATATCCTCAAGTTCCCATATAGCTTCCTCCCCACCCCCCACCCCCACCCCCCGAATGGCCTGAAGGACTTTATTTTTATTGATTTTTGATAACCCCCATTTTAAGGGATGAGGGGGAAGTATCAAGTGATGAGCAATTTCCCATACTCTTTCAAGAATCTAGAAGGGGATAATAAACCTAGGGCTCAAATTTCATTTCTTTCTAAATCTCATAACCTTATTCCATGGATAAATTCATATAAAAACCTTCTAACCAACTTCAAACTCTATATCACGCTAACAATTGTCAGTATAACTTTTCTATCAACTTTGTGATGCCCTTATGTTTTAATGTATGGATATAAATTTATTTTCCATTTTCTCAGCTATCTGAAGTCCCAATATATTTATTTCTCCAACTTCATCCCAACACATTGGAGTTCTACACTTCTTCTCATAGAGGGATTTATAAAAATCCATCTAAATGCTTGATTGAAATCTATTATTGTAAAAAACTCAACTAGAGGAAGTTGTTGATCCCAAACACCTTTGAAATCCATTTAATAATATATTAAAATTTTATCTATGGTTTTAATTATTCTCTTAGACAATCCATTTTTCTAAGGATGATAATTTTGGTTGAAACTTAACTCCATATCCAAATCCTATTGAAGTCTTCACTAGAACATCAAGGTAATCTTTAGATATTGATCAGATACAATATAATCTGGTACTCCATGAAACCTTACCAAATCCATAAAGTATATCCTAGTGAGATGATCTAGATATAAATATTCTCTAATAATGATGAATCATGCTGAATTTGTAGGGTGATTGTCTACTACCCATATAGTATTGTTCCCTTCAGATGTTTTGGGGAGTCCAATGACAAAATCCATGGTGTTTTTTTCTCATTTCTTTTCAGGTATGGTTGATGGTTGTAACATACCCTTAGAATTTTTGTCTCCATGTCTTAACTTGATTAAATAATAATAAATAATATACAAACTCTCAAATATCTCTCTTTATTCCATCCCACCAGAAATACACTTTCAAATTTCAATACATCCTTGTACATTGAGGGTGAATAAGGAATCTATAACTATGAACGTCCATTAAAAACTCCTTCTTAAAATTAGGTATGTATAGAACACATACATGATTATTTAGCCTTATAATTCCATTATAACCAATTTTAAACTTGGTAACATTTCTAACCTTCTTCTATAGTTATACATCATCCTTTTGCTCCTCTTTAATCTTCACTTGGAAATATGGTTGAACACTTATTTGTGAAAGATAATATATCTCTCCTTCCTTTAAAATTTCTAGATCCATCCTTTACAAATCCAAAAAATATTATATATTTTTTTATAATTTTCATGGATAATTTATCATGATAATTTTAACTCAAAGCATCATCAACCTGGTTTGATTTCCTTGGGTGGTAATTTATTGAGCAGTCATAATATTTAATCATCTCTAACCATATTCTCTAGCGCATATTCAAATAATTCTATGTGAATATATAATTTAAAATTTTATGATCATTATATATATCACACCTTTCTCCATAAATATAATAAATCCATATATCTAATTCAAAAATTATTGTAGCTAACTCCAAATCATGAGTTGGGTAATTTTTTCATAAACATTTAATTTTCATCAGAAATAAGCTATAACCATGTCATTATGCATGATAACACATCCCAGTCCCTTATTATATGTATTAATATAGATTAAAACTCTTATCCACTATATGGTAATGTAATAACAAGTTAATTGACTATTATTCTCTTTAGTTCCTTAAAATATTTCTCACATTCATCTGTCTAGAGGAACTTGTATCCCTTCCGAGTAAATTTGGTTTGTGGATTAGATAGTCATGAGAAATTATCTATAAACCTTTGATAATATTCATCTAAACTAATAAAACCTTGGGAATCATTCATAGTTGTTGGTCTAGGGTAATGTTCAATATCCTCTGTATTTGATGGGTCTACTGATATACCCTCTCTTGAGATTATATTACCCAAAAATAAAAACTTTTATAGAAAAAATTCACACTTCATAAATTTTTTATATAGTTTCTCCATACTTAGGGTATTTAGTAAAATTATCAAGTGATATTCATGATCTTTCTTACTCTTTTAATATATAATAATATCATTTATAAACACTACCACAAATTGATGAAGGTAATATCTAAAAACTCAATTTAGTAAATCCATGAATACAGTGAGGGCATTAATAAGAACAAATAAAATCACTATATATTCATATTTTTCATACCTTGTATGAAATATTTTATTGGGTGTATCCTCCTTCTTGATCCTCAGTTGATGATATCCAAAATGAATCTAAATCTTGGAAAAATATTGAGTTTTTTATAGTTGATCAAATAGGTCATCAATACTTGGTATAACATACTTTTTCTTGATTGTGGTCATGTTTACCTCCTGATAATCAATGCAGAGTCACATTGATCCATCTATATTCTTAAAAAAAGTATCACCCTAAGGATACACACTTATCCAAACTAATCCCTTATAAATATTCTTTGGTATTTGCTTCTTTAATTCCTACAACTCAATTAGGTACATTCTATAGAGAGCCTTTAAAATTAGTGTAGCACCATATATGAGTTTTATTGAGAACTCAACTTCATGATTCGATGGAAGACAAGACAAATCTTTCAAAAATACATCTAACAACTCCCTTACAATATTAATATCACCAATATTGAGCTTCTACCAAACTATTTGATATAAATACCCCTTTTAAATAGGGATCAAGCCCTATACAATGGGTGTAATTTTCATTATAAGTTCATATTTATCATCACACTAATAGATGATCATAGATTGGTTTTTAATATTAAACATTACTTACCTTCCTAGGAAATTGATGTCAAATGTATAGATAGAAATACAATCCATTCTTCTGATAACATCAAATTAAACCAGAGGGAGAATAATGAGATTTTCAGAAAGAATATTCTCATAAACTTCAACTGGAGAACAATCATAGAATTGAGATGCATTCATCTTGCCATTAGGGGTTTTCACTTCTATTTCAACATATAATCATTGAGGATATGAATTAATTATCCTTTATAATATTCTTGATATATTGGAAATCATATAAATAAGCTTAAATAGGGTACTTCAATATTTGAGCATACCTATTACTATCTTAACTTCATCATTATATATCTAATCCCATACTAAAACCAAAATGGTTTGTGTGACCATTATGAATCTTTAAACAAATTGATCGATCATGAAAAAATTTTCATAGGATGTCTAAGTCATTACACCTTATTTTCAATATAAAACACCTTAGGCTTAACCTAGGTAATTCATGTTCATGATCTATTCAAATCATTCGTGATGGTTCGAAAAGAGCTTGTGAATTTCTAAAAAATATCCCCTAGGAGTGTCAAACCAGGTGTGTTTTAAGGCCTATTATAATGCACCAGGTGATGATTGATTCAAATACCAATGCACTTTTTAGATTTATTACCCCTATGTACAATTGTAACAGATCCACATCCACTTATAATATCTAGACAGTGATTTAATTCCCAGAAACCACACTTTTTATCCTTCACCAAAATTCCAGGATAGTTTCCTACATATAAACTTATCCTAGTGGTTATCATTAATGTTTTATAAACCCTTTTTCCAAAGGTTAACTAAACCTTTCTCTGATACCAACTGTAAAGGCCCAAACTTCTCATACATATATATCACTTCTTAATAGATTAATATTCATTACATAACAAAATTATCCAGGTCAAAATCATATAGGTCTAGTGCCTTTGAAAATTTGGAAAGATAAATAATCAGTTCATAAGAGTTACATATAATCTACCAATTAGTTCTTCATAACTAGAAACCTTTTTAGACATGTCATACATAAAACCTTTCTTCATGACCTAGGGAAAGGAAAAATAATTAAGGGTGAGCTTTGATGCTTATTAAGGGTAAATAAGGTATATATTAATGATCACATAATAATAACAAGATAATAAGGGTATGATAACATGAGCATAACATTTGAAAACCATGCCATTCATATCAAAGATCGTAACCTTGATTCATGGAATAAATCTTGGTAGTTCATAAGACATGAATCATAAATTAATCAAAGAACATGATCCATGAGAGAAGAACATAGGCATAAGAAATTGATTTATGTCATACAAATAAGAATAGAAAATCATTTCCTTATTATTAAAGTATCATTTCCATGGTTGTCATAGTGTAATGGGTTCACTCCTCAAACTATTATGGTGTTCAAGGTTCAATCCCAAAACTATCATAGTCAAAAAATTCCCTTACTAAACTAGTTTCACTCTGCATTCCAAGTCCTATTTATCTCATGACATATCAAACTTTATCAAATAAATTTGAGGGAGATATAGGTTCCACCTATCACAAAATAAAAATCATGCATATGTGTTCCACAAGATAATAAAACATCCATCACATTATAACCCACAAAAAAACGGGTTTTATAAACATTTTATCATAGTATAACCTATGGAAAATAAATAGATTTCAAAAAAAATATCCATTTCATCATAGAATAACCCATGTAAATGGATTGAATTTCATAAAAATATCATCATATCATAACCTATGAAAAAAGTAATGGGTTTCATAAACATTTCATAATAGCATAACCATAGCAAAGAAATAGGTCTCATAAACATCCTTTCATCATAATCATAAACTTTAACCATATAGAGAAAGAATATGGATGATATTATTGGATCATATCCCTAGTAAAATGTAAGCAATACCCAAAAATATTATTGATGATGAATATAAATTACATAAAAATATCATTAAAACATTCTTGAGGAAAATATCATTTCTAATTTAAAATTAATTATTTAAAATATAAAAAACTTCGAAAATATTAAAGAAAAAACTTTATTTTAAAATAACCTTGTAAACTTATAAGGAAATCTTTAAATAATTGAGTGTCCTTACATAATAAAATAAATATTCCTTTTACATTTTCAGTAAAGTAAAAAGAGGATTGTTTGGAAAATAAAAAATAATAATTTTGAACCATTTTTTAAAACTTTAAACATGGTTAAAAATGTATTTAATAAATCATTAGATGATATTAAAAACTTTCTTTTAAATATTTTTAAAAAACATGGACATAGAAGAAAAATTTTTTTTGACCGAAGAGAGAAATGAAGTTGGTTTTTTTTTAAACAATTTTTTAACATCTTTAGTGCATAAAGAGAGAAAAATGAAAGGAACACATGTATTTTCATGACATGGACATAGGATAATAATATACATGAGTTTCTTGTGATATTGATCATAATATTTTACCATCAAAAACTTAATCATTAACAATCCGAATAAACAATTAGATTGTAACATAAAACCTTTACCACTTTACTATATTTGAATCGTAATCCCCATGAAATAAAAAAAATTATGGATATATATACCTCATAATCTCATGATAATAATAGACATCCATGGGTATTATATACACCATAAAAAATAAACTAGTGGTGAATATGGCATGTGTCCCAAAGAAATAAAAGTGAGATGAAAATCCATTACATACTTTGGTAAATTTTGAATCATAATCCCCATAAAAGAATAAATTTAAATGAAACTTGAAATATTGTGAGAAAAAATAAATTTATGATATAATATTAAAAAGTTTATGTATATACACCTTCTAAAAGAACATAGGTTCATTATATAACATATGTCTCAAAGAATACAATTCGAGATAAAAATACCTTACCACTTTGGAAACTTTGAAATCATAAGCCCCATTATAGAATAACATTAAATGAAAAATTACATATCATTAAAATAAGTATATTAATGATATATCATGTAAAAGGTGTGGTATATACACCACACAAAAGAAATGAGTGGTTAATATGGCATTTGTCTCCCATAAATAAAAGAGGGAATAGAAATCTCTTACCTTAAGTCTCAACTCTATTCATACACATTACAAAATACCATATAATAAATATATATGTATTATAAATATATTAAATAATAATATTAATTTATATAATTATGTTAATTATTTACTTATAACCTTTTATCTCCAATTTATTAACAATTCCTTGTTAAAATCACATTTTGGATAATAACTATTTTTTTTATTATATGTTTTGGTTCAGTAGTTTCAGTCATTTTAATTTGATAATGGTTACATAATATAAAAAATGTTAAAAATGATATAAATATCATATATATTCATTATATATTTATTTATATTAATCTATAAAATTTTGAGATAGAAAATGAATCACACCGTTCATGGAGACGTTAGGTCGTATGTACGCATGAATGTTGTTTCCGTTTTCTCAATAGATGGAATGAAAGAAATTTAAATAGTATATAAGACTTAAATAGACATTTTTATATCATATATATTATATATTAATAAAATATATCCTTATTACCATCCATGTCAAAATAAAATTAAAAACTTGTCACATTACTTCATAGAGATTGTAAACCACACATATGCATGAGCGACATTATCATTTTAAAAGGATTGGAAGGTAATAACTTAGGCATGATGTTGTAATTATAGAAGTAAAATTATTTCATAAATATCATGTATAAACATTAAATCCGTCATTATTTCTAGTCATGACAATTGGTGATGGAAAATTAATTAAATCGGTTTGTGATATGGTAGTTCGTCATACACATGATCGGTGATTTCATTTCCCATTTGATGGAATAGGATATGGATTTAGGTTATGAAATTAAAATAATAACATATAAGTATATTTTATATACTTATTTTATTGTATCATAATATTTGAATAATATTTTAATTATTTTTAAGAATAAATAAAATAGAAACACCCGGTTAAGAATGATACCTCTTCTTCGGAAAAACTCCTTAAGTTAGCACTAAAAGCCTTATTATGAGGGTTTTATAATCTAAATAAGGCCTATAGAATGTAGTTATGGAATTAAGTAAATTATTTGGGTAGTATTTTTCTAAAACAAAAGGATCTTAGATTGTACAGAGGATAGGAGAGGATATTTCCTTTTATAGGTGGGGAAAGGAACCCACTTGGAAACTACTTGTAAATTTCCCAAAAGAATCCAAAATGATAGTCATTCTCAAGAAAAATACTTCCAAATAACAATATATTCTAACTTGGGATATTATAAGATCAAACTATGTCTAAAAAATAGTATTTATAAAATTTTTATTGGAAAACTGAACTTTATCATTTGGTGTAATCCCCTAGTAAACTCATTTTAACATTAATCATAGTAATTAATTTTTACTATTTTTACTATTCATTATAACCAAAAATTAATTTGAAATTATTATATAATATTAATTATGATGACTAAAAATATGTAATATATTTTTTCAAATTCAAATCATTGAATTTGAAGAATTTAATTTAATATTAAACCCATAGATGCGATGAAAAAGAAGATTTCAAAGGAAAAATCAATCATAAGTATGTAAAGTTTTAATATTTAATTTCCATATGAAATTGATTCTGATAAAATAAATTGGATTAATAAATATATAATTGAACTAATTTTACTTTTAAAACAATATTAAAATAAAATTTATCTTGTAAATTCTTTAAATGAAAAGGTAGTTTTTAAAAAAATTAGTATTTTTTACTATTCATCAAAAAAATTAATCATTACAAAAAAATCTAAAAAAATAACTCAAAGATAATTTTGACATGTAGATTTATAAAATTAATTTTATTTTTTCAAATAAATTTTCTAAATGTTTAAAAAATTACATTTATTATTTTTTCAAAAAAAGTAATAAAAATCTTTTTTTAAATGTATTTTCGAAGCATATAAAGACTTTACCAAAATATTAAGTAATTATTTATAAATATATTTTATTTATTTAAAAAAAATATACTTAATTTTAAAATTTCATTTATTCATATTCATATGAACAAGTTTAATTTCTAGGTTACAATGGTTATGTTCAAATAATAATACTAATAGTATATCAGAGTTCTCTAAAACTCGATCATGCATGTAGCATAAGCTATCGAAGAAATTAAATTTTTGTGAAAAAATATATATTTAATAAAATATAGAGGTGTTACATATAAGGTAAATAAAAATTTATGATATATTTTTTATTTAAATATGATATCAACATAAATATTGATTTATTTGTCTATATATATATAGACTGGATAGGAAGTGTTGGTGATAGAAAATCTACACCCAGTGAAGTTTTATTTATTAATGAAAGGTGTGATTTTGGGTACACTAAGAAGAAAAGTTAGGTCGCCTTAAGAATTGAAAGAGTAGAACATGTGCCTATAACTCATTTCATAACTCATTTGATATGGATAAAAATACAATTATAATATCTCAAGGTTGATGTGAAGCTGACATTTCTTATTGGATTTGATAATAAAATAGTTATTAACTTGTCAAGGAATCTAGTTAAAAAATTAAGATCCAAGACCTTTGATATAAAATATCACTTTATTAAGAAAATTATGGAAGGAAATTTATTTAAGTTGTAATTTATTCCTATAAAGGGACAGTTGGCTGGTATTTTCACTAGACCATTTTTAAAGGATGTTTTTCAATGTTTAAGGTTGGTGATGGGAATTAAACCTAATTCCTATCAAGGATAAGGTATGATGATTCATCCCCTTATCACATCTTTTTATTTGGATTATTTTTTTCAAAGGGTAAAAAAATTGTGACATAAATCCCTTTACTTTTACTCTCTTATATATCCACAAAGGTGGAGGAAAGAAGGGAGAAAACAATATAAGGGGATTAATCTAATGATAAATGTTTAACCTTTTTGTGGAGTGATCACTTAAGGTGGGTATGTATTTATAGATAGTTTTTAAAAGGGGTAAGTTTTAAATTTAGTAATTTATTAGTGTTTTAAAATCTAGAATTTTTTATATAATACTAAAAATTTGGATTTGTTTATATAGAACTGAAAGTTTGAAATTTTTCTAAAAAATCTAAAATCTGTGAACTATTTTTGTAATCTATTAATATTTTTAATAGTTTTGATGAGTATATGTATAGGACTATGCAGGAATCTATTTTTATATCAGTTTCAAAAGTTTCAAATAGATTTATTGAGCAGGAAAATATTTGTTGATTTGAAGAAGTGTTGATTATCAAGTGGTGTCTCAGATGATATTTCCATTGGTATCAAAAATATAAGAAAAGATAATTGTTTTTCAAAGTGATATTAATAGGTTAAAAGGTTGAGAAGGTATATATGTAAATTACTATTTTATAGAGATATTGGTATTATTATTCAAAGTCCTTGTTTCCTACACTGAGTTCTCTCTAGTAGTCTTATAAATATTTAATGGTGATTCATAGCCTAAGTGGATAGATTTGGAAAGTTATTTATGTTCCTTAGTTTCCAAAAAAATACCAAGGTGGATATTTTTTATCCTAAGGGTTGTTTGAAATATATTTAGTACTTGGAGTGATTTTTTAGACAATAAGTTTACTCTATCTTTTAGTATTATGTCTAGAGAAGAATAAATGGATATGTTAAAGTGGATATGATTATTATGTTGTATTTTTTTCAATAATAAATAATATTCTAAATCACATGATATGATGCTTATTTATTTTAGGTGAAAGTTTATAGAAGTTTGGAATAAGTTTTGGAGAAATTTGAAAGAATTATGGACGTTGGAATTATTACTGAAAAATGAAATATGGATTTCTAGACTGAAATTAAATTTTTTGGAAAATGAAGAGGAAATATATGAATCTATTAAGACTTGTGTATATGTCAATAAAGATACACATATGACTCCACATGAGTCATTTTATCTTTGATTTAAAGAAATTGAAAAAGAGAGAGTGACTACCTTTTCAAGATAAATGGTAATGAAAAGAGAAGTGCAAGGGTTCCCTCATATTGTTAGGTCTTTATCACCTAGGGTCTCATCTGATCTCCAAGTATATTTCACCCAAACACCCTATGGTTGCTAAGTCTACCTCACATAGGTATCATGTGGTCTCATATTCTACCTCGTTCAGGTCTCTTTCATTCACCCGACCTCATCACTCAAGTCACCTTAGTGCACCACCTTACTTTCTCAAGATTAATTCATCCAAAATTTTATTTTTTCTAATCAAATAGTACCCATTTTCCATTGAATAGCACAATAGTTTCCCACTTTTGGAAGAGAAATAGAACTTCCCATAGATTCTACCCTCAGGCTTCCAGCACTTCCCCTGGGTATTCTATGGCACTCTAATACCTAGAAAACAAAATTAATTAGCAGTAAGGGGTTATCCAAAGCCTTCACCTTGGAGACCCATCACCCGAGGATCATCACAAGGGCAACCAATTTATCAGGGCTCCTCACCGAGGTGACCCATAACCTAGGGATCATCACCTGGGTAACCCATTGCTCGGGGCTTGTCGCCTAGGCAGCCCATAACTTGGGGATCATTACCATGGAAACTTATCGCTTAGGGAAATTCACCTTGTTAACCAACCACCCAGGGATGCCCACCTAAGAAACCCATCACCTAGGGGTACACAGCAAAGTGAATGTTCTCCCATGGTTTCTTTATATTTAAAATATCACACCCCATTTACTCAAGTAATCTATTTGGGAATGTTTTCATTAATTCCTCCCCCATAACTACTAGATTTTCATGGTCGGGGTATATGGAAGACCAATGTGCCCCCCTTTAGATCATTAATTCCCTTGGTAAAGGTTATAGCCTACTTTTACTCCCTAAATAATGGGGTCCTTGATTTATTTATGAAAATGTATATCCTTGGTTATGAGGGCCCCAATCCGGGAGGCAATGGTAGGAATCTTACCAGATCAAGGGGAAACAATTAATTCTTGTATACTACCTAAAACTTAAAGAAATATTAGCAGTATATGAACTATTTGCTTACTAACCAATGGATGTATAATCCCCAATCTTGTGTTTATAAATGGATGAAAAATGAACAAAGGCATACCTTATGTAGTAATATCCTAGCCTTTCATGTAGGATTTCAAACCCCTCTTGCATTCCATATCCCATCCCTTGTACATTAGTGGATGGGGAGTAGATTTCATCTATGGGATCCCTTTTCAGGTGTAAGTACCATCCAAATATGATCATGCACTATGCTTAAAATTTTATAATACATTATTTCTCAAACTGAGAAAAAATTACATGGGCTTAGAATTATATGTTTATTATTCAATTGGTGTGTCAAAAATACATCCATTTGGGACTCTTAATTAAGTGTAATCCCCGATGTTATTTTCTCCTTCTCAAGGGTTCATATTCCCCATGAGACACACCTTCAAAGGGACACACTCTTGAGAAATCATCTTAGGGTGGCCTCATATGTGTGAGACGCACTCAATACTCTATTATCACACCTTTTATAAAATATATTTATGAAATTACCCAACTAGGATTCATGTATCACTGATAGGGGGAGGAGTGAGTCAATGATATCTTTTTATTTTAAGTTTACTTTCTTAAGAAACAACCTTCACCTCCTGTTAAATATTTCTTTCTCTCCTGAAAACAAATCAAATACATAACCACAAGAACAAACTAATTTACAAGGTTCTCTACTCAATAAGGGTAATAGTCCTTGGTATGGTTTGCAAATAATCCAATATCACACAATACATTATAAAACAATCATTTTTGTGGAATAAAATGAGTAGAATATTCCCGTACGCTCATGTAGCACTATGTTCAATACAATAGTGCATGTGATTCAAGTAGCGCAAAATGATGTAATAAAATTTTTCTAAAAAACATGTTATGAAGATTCTTGATCAACATTCACAAATATGATCTTTAAAACAATTATTCACTTTCTTACATAGAATCTAGTAAGAAATTATTGGACTACATAATGATACTCAGTCCAATTTGCCAATCTGATTCCCAAGTCTGACTATTCAATATGGAAAATGTAACTTTGGAAGAATACTACATAAAAAAAATATGAACCTCTTCTTCCTCAGTTCGTAAATATCAATACAGTTTTCCCAATCCAATTATCTTTCTCAGTACAAAAAACTAGCTAAATATTATCTCATTCCTTCTTTTCCTTCTTCTATCCTGATAACTTCTTTAAGAAAACACAATATGTAAACTTATTCTTTCTAGAATTGTGGATCTTCTCTCTCCTCCTTCATGAGTGATGTAAGACATAGAATACACAAAGTACTCCCCTTATATTTATAGGCTCACAAGAATGGTTTAAGTGGTATCCTGAAAAGGTTTTCTTATTTTAACAAAACTCCCAAATCTTAAATATTCCTTCAATATTAGATATTTCTTTTAATCATTCAATTCCCCTTTAATTACATATATTTCTTTTACTTCTTCAACCTTCCATGAATTTTTTTATCTTTTCTTGACTTTATCTCCTTCATTCATTCTAAAAAAATCATGATTCTTATTTATCATTCCTATTTTCCCATTACAATTCTCCATTTCGATGGTCATATTGATTTCTTAGTCCACTTGTAAAACTAGAACTTAATACTTTCAGTATGATTTAGATACCAATTTTTATTTCTGAATATTATTTCTTCATTACAATAAAGGCATTTGATCACTCCAAATCTCTTTACCCACTTGAAAACAAATTAGAACTGAAGATATTTCATTACATTTCTCTGTACCACTTGAAATAATATATGCACATTATGATTTCCTCATTATTATGGAAGTATATGTTTAACAGATGTTTCTTCATTATGTTTCTCTACACCAAATGTAGGAATGAAAACATATGTCTTCTTATTATGATTCTCATAACCAACTCTAATTTTGATTTCTTCATTATGATGGAGACAAAAGATTCTTCCAAACTTATTCAACCACTTATACTTGTTCTTTTTTGAATACATTATAAAAGATATTTCAGAACTCAAATTATTTCTCTTTTCTAATTATGATAATTATCAACTTCATTCTCTGAATATTTAGATATTTTGAATTTTGGTCTAACTGAAAACCATCACCTTTTATTTCTCTCATTAGGATCAAGCAAACCTTATTCCACAAACTATTTATAGTATCATGACTTCTTTATAACTTTGAAAATATTGAAGATAATATTTAGAATCTTATGATTCACCAAGGAAAGTATTATATCATCTTAGAAACTTTTTTCCAATCCAAACATACATATAATTTCCTTGAATATGATTGTCCTGAATACAATTGGTAGCACCTTTTATCCAAATATTATTCTCAATATGATCGTAAGCACATTTTTTACCCATTTATTTCATTACACTTGCATCATAATTTTCTTTGATAATTTATGAATTTTTTGAATTAAAAAACTGAAAATAATCATCATATTCCATATTGGATCCATGAAGAATCTAATTCTCTTCCTCAATATGATTAGAACCTCATTTTGGACCCAAGGTGTGTCTGATGAACCTTTTATAATAGAAAAAATATTTCCATTATGATGGAATTTCTTAGATATTATGAGTCATATTTTATGAATATGATGGTCGGTCTGATTTTCACCAAAAATAAAGTGAGGTGATTTCTCCTTTTTTGATATTTCCTTGAAAACAAAATACAATGTGTGAATATCATAATCTTCCTTATCATTTTGGTTATAACAATCTCCCCCTTTGGATTTTGTTGTAAACCAAGATTCATAAATAAAAAAAATTATAACCTAAAACTATAGAATACATATCAATAATTCTAAACATATGTGAGCTAACTTCTTATAGGAAACAAGAATCATTTATAGGAAAACCATGTTGTCCAAAAGTTTTTACTCGTGAAAAAATTACTCATCTTTTATTCCTCAGCTTTCTCTGTTGGCTTTTATTCCTCATCTTTCTTCCTCAGGTTTTCTTCCTTAACTTGTCTCAAATTATTAAACTTCACTAGAATACAAAAGTTTTATTTCCTATAACCACTCCAAAAAATTGTTAGAATAGTTCACACACTTACATGATGGATTCACAGCTTACCCACAACTCCCTCTTTGGGCATGCTTCTATAAGGATAGATTTTTGAAAACATTATCCCCCTTTACATCACTATCCAAAGGTAAGATGGGAGAGGGGACAAAAAACATACCTCAATCCTGACGAGAAAGAGGTTGGATACCCATTTTCAGCCTCAATTTATAAAAAGGTTCCTTTGGTAAAGGTTTTATGAATATGTCAGCAAGTTGTTCTGATATAGAAACATAACCCATCTTCAATTCATTCTTCTCCACATGCTCTTTGATGAAGTGGTAATTTATGTCAAAACTATTTGAATAATAATATTGTACTATATTCTTGGTAATGTTTATTGTACTTTGATTATCACATCCCAAGGTAAGGGTAACTTAAATTCAATAAGTAAGTATTCTAACTGAGTTTTCATCCAAATAAGTTGGGTAGAGGCATGAGTAGTAGAAACATACTCAGATTCATCCATACTAAGAGTTACTGAATTTTGTTTCTTTGTATTCTATTTAACACAGATTTTCTATATAAATAAAACTCCATCAGATTTGGATCTTCTGTCATAAACTTTTTTGTCCTAATCAGTATCTGAATACTAAAACAAGTCAATACTTTCTGATCTATCATACCAGATTCTAAAATTTATTATGCCTTTGATATATCTGATAATTTTTTTCTAGTATGTATATGTGATTCTTTAGGATCACTCTGAAATAATTCATATAAGGTAACAACATAAACAATGCCTGGTCTTGAGGAAGTCAAACATAAAAAACTTCCTATCAACTTCTGAAACTCTTTCTGATCAACTTCCTTTCCTTCTCCATGTTTAGAAAACTTTTTTCCCATTAAAATCATTGTGGAAACTGGTTTCGAATTCTCCATGCTAAACCTATTAATAAGTTCATTAAAATACTTTTCTTGATAAAGAAAAATGTGTTTCTTCTTTTGTAAAATTTATAACCCAAAAAAAATATTTTATTTATCCCAGCATGGGCATCTCAAAAAAAAATCATCTCTTCAACAAATCTTTCACGAGTTCTTTTATCATTTCCAGTAAAGAAAATTTCATCAACATAAATAATTATGATGAGGGAAAACTCTTGACTTTATTTAATTTAAATATTTCAATCAACTCTTCCTTTATTGAAACTCATCTTCCCCAAGTAATTATCCAATTTGGAATACCATTCTCTTGGATCATGTTTTAGTCCATACAAGGATTTTTTTATCTTACACACATAACTTTCATATTTCCCAACATCAAATACATAAGGTTGTTCAATAAAAACTTCATCATCAAGATCTCCATTCAAGAATGCAGACTTCGCGTCCATTTGAAAGAATTTATAACTTCATTGTGCATAAATAGTAATAAAGATTTTCATTGTTTCTAACCTTTCTACTAGATAAAAAGTTTCTTCAAAATCAGCACCTTCAATTTATGAGTAACCTTTTCACAATAATCTTTTTTAGTTCCTTATCACTTAACCTTCTTCATTTAGCTTGTTTCAGAAAACCCACTTTGTACCAATAACATTTTTTTATCTGGTTTGTGTATGAGTTCCTAAGTATCATTATTTTTTATATGATCAAGATCTTTATTCATAATCTGAACCCATTCTAAATGCTCAAAAACCTCATTCACATCTTTTGAATCTAATTTTGAATATAAATAAGTATGTGTAATAATTTTTGAAGTTCTTCTTGTTTGAACCTTATGATGTTGATCCACAATAATGTTCTAAGACTACACTAGCTTCCTTATCCTAGGATGAGTTATTTGAGTTTCATCCTCATCACTTGAAATGGTATATTCCAATTATTATTTTTTATTAGGATTACAATTGTTTTGTATCTTTATCAGGGATGTTTGCAAAACATTCCTTATCCTGATCGACTTCCTAATCTCCATGAGTTTATTTATCCTCCTAAGATTTTTCAATAACTTTCACATAAACATAATCAACAATTATTTCTATTTATTTGTTAAAACACCTATATACTTTTCATTTTGAAGCATAACCAAGAAAAATTCCATCTTCACCTCTATGCTCAAACTTTACAAGGTTTCTACCTTTCTTCTTAATAATGAATGGACTCCCAAAACACTTAAGTGTTTCAAAATTAGAGTTTTCTATAAAAATTTTCATATGAAATTATATATGAATTTTTCCTATAGAAAAATAGATATTGAATATACATAGCATTACTCATGGACTATATCCAATATTAATGAGAGAGACCATGTTTAAGTAACATAGTTCATCCCATTTTAACTAGACTTATGTTAATCCTTTCAGCAACCCCATTTTTTTAGGAGTGTATGGTGAACTGAACGCATGCCAAGTTCCATGATTCCTAATATAACTTTCAAATTATTTATTTTTATACTCACCACTATTATCAGTTCTCAACTTATTCACTAAATACTCACATTCTTAATCATCTTTCCTCTTGAAACTTTAAAACACTTTTAGATAATCTCAATTCTATTTCATATACATAACACAAGTAATATGAGTAAAGTAATCAATAAAAGTAATGAATTACTTATCTCCATTAGTTGATTTTTTTCTCATAAGCCCATATATATTAGAATAAATAAGTTTCAAGGGATTTTTTGAACAAATCTCAACTTTATTATACACTAAGTTTTTAATTTTACCATTCTGAAAAATGGTGAAACACCAATACTTCTTCTTAACATATTAGGAATGTCATAGAAACTGCCTCAATTTGATAACTTTCTCACGTTTCTTTGATAGATTTTTTTCATCCTTATATTCTTAAACAGATTTTCTTCCACCGTATCCAAGCAACAAGGGTTTTGTATTTCCCCAGCTTGGAACAAGATTCTTTTTGTATGTTGGTCTCTTGTAAATATCTTTCCATCTTCCTCACTTTTCACAAAAAACACATCTTTTCTAGACATAACTTTGTTACCCTCCTCACAAATTTTTTAAACCCTTAGCAAGTCATGTTTTAACCCATCGATATATAAATCTTTCTTGGATTTTATTTTTTCCAATGATGGTTGATCCAACACCTTTAATTCTCATAGATTCATCATTTCCAAATTTCACCATTCCTTCTTTGAATTATTTCACATTATTAAAAAACTTTAAGTATCCTATCATTTGAGAAGAATACCCACTATCAAGAATCCAATTTTGTTCTCCTTTTATAGCTTTCAAAGTGTTTTCAACAACTAGATCTTTTCTACTCAATTTTCTTTCTTCACCTTTGAGTTCTGAGAATTGTTAAGAAACTTTTGTTATGCTTGTAACAAAATAAGAAAACCATTAAAAAAATTTGTAGGTTGTTCACATATTTCAAAAATAGTTTCCAGGGGTTGGAACCTATTCTCAATCTTCACACCAACCTTATTAGGTTTCCTTTGAACCTGCTTCTTACACTTCTTATTTTGAGAGGATTGAATCCCCCTCAACCCTAACCTTTCATAACCTATGGAATAGTAGTAATATTCTTGGTTAAACCAACAAATATTTTCCATATGTTCAAATCCACCAAAATACCAGAAGTATCCATAAAAAATTATTTGCCTCTAAAACTTTTGAATTGACTAGTTTTGTGAGTTTTTTTTAGAAACCTTCTTAACAGAACTTTATTGAACACCAACCTTTCTGTTTTCAAATAGAATTTTCTTTATTAGCTCATTTTTCTTTTCACCCTTATTATAACCAGAAGTTTTAATAAATTTTACATATTCATAATTTTTAGAAACATTTTCGGACTTAGGGTTTTTAGAAACTTTTTATTTTTCATCTTTGTTTACTTTGGCCACATACATAACTTTCTCAAATTTATTAATATCAGGAACAATTTTAACTCTATTTTCATCTTATAAAGGTTAATTTTGTTGATCCTTCTCAATTTTATCCTTATGATAACTTTCACCAACTTCATAGATAGATTTTTTAAAACATGTACCTCTCTATTCAGTTTTATAAAGTTTTTATTGGATAAGTTCCAAATACTCTTCTTTTTTTCTTTGGTTTTACTTCTAAATGCTCATTACAATATTTTTATTTCTTAAGATATTTCTTCAAATCATAAATATCTTTCTTCATCTTGACTTTATCATCAGGAAGACCATATTGATTATTTTTTTAAGATTTTTCCTTCATCATTTTCCTAATTTCATTCTTTTTCCTTCCAATATTTCTTAGAAACTCTTTCAATTCTTCTTTAAGATGAAATTCTAATTTAGTTTCTTCATCTTCTTCAAAACTAATACTTCTAAACTCTTAATTATTCACTATTTCAAGAAAAGTATTATATCCAACCTTTTCAAAATATTTTTTTGGATTCAAATTCATTTTCTTCTTATTCATCATATTTAGATAAGAAACTTCTTCTTTTGGATTTGAAGAATTGTTTATCTTTCCCTATGGAAAAAGAATTATCATTATCACCCTATTTCTTCAACGATATTATTGGCCTTCTTTCTTCTTCATCATAATCCTCTTTTTTTTCTTGGAGGAAAATTAGCCGCAATTTTCCAAACGACTCCACATTCAAAAAAAAATAAAGGGGAGCGTCTCTTTATATTTACCTATACCTCTTCTCACATTTCTAATTAACAAGGATAAAAATTCATCCATATTTTTACATACCTAATTTTTGGTGTCAAATTCAGCAACATCATCTTCCTTAAGAACCTTTATATACTTTTATTTCTTAGCAGCTTTGAAAAACATTTTTCTCTCATCTTTTGTTTTTTTCTTCATAACTTTTTCCCTTATCATTTTATAATTAATAAGAGTACTATGAATATCATCTAGAGATAGAATTCCAGGATCTCTATCTTCTAATGAGGATACTTTTGCATAAAACTTTTCAGGAAGAATTCTTAATATTTTTTCAAAAATAGTAGAATATTACAACTTTTCACCAAGAAATATGATAGTGTTGAAAATTTCATTTACCCTAGTAAAGAATTCCCTAATGGATTCATACTCACCCATTTTCATATATTCATACTTTATCGTCTATATTTGTAACTTTTCCTTCTTGACTTTTTTATTGCCTTCAGAAATGTTTTTTAACTTATCCCAAATACCTTTGGTGGTAAAAACACCTTTCAATCTTAAAAACTCACTTTCATAAAGTGATGAGAGTAGATCATTTTTACCACTTCCAGCATTCTCAAGGTTCTTCTTATCAGTAAGTGTAAGAGGAACCTTATCATCAATATGAAGAAATCCATCTATTGTAACTTTAAGAAAATCATACCCAAGATACATAAGATAAGGAAACATTATATATTTTCAGATATGATACTTCTTACCATCGAATATTTGAATACCTTTACTATTGAAACAATTCAAATTCTTCATCACAACTTATCTTTCAAAAAATTCAGCAAATAGTAAATGAAGGGGATATTTTCTTTGATACCAATTGAGATTACCCAACCAAGATTCAAGTATCACTGATAGGGGGAGGGGTGAATTAGTGATATCTTTTCCTTTTAAGTTTCCTTTATTAATAGAAAACTTTCACCTCCAATTAAATATTTCTTTCTCCACTAAAAAAATCAAACACATATCCATAGGAACCTAAGAATTTACAAGGTTCACTACTCAACAAGAGTATATAGTTTGTGTTATGGTTCAAAAATAATTCAATACCACACAATACACTAGAAAATAATCCTTTTGTGTGGAATAAAATGAGTAGGATATGTCCTTACACTCATGTGGTACTATGTTCAATACAATAGTTCATGTGCTTTAAGTATCACAAAAGGATGTAATAAAATTTTTGTAACAAACATGTCATGGTATTTCTTGATCAACTTTCACAAATATGATCTTTCAAAAAACTTCTTCGCTTTCTTACCCAGAAGCTGGTAAGAACTTCCTAGACTTCGTAATGATACTCATTCCAATTTCCAATTCTGATTCCCAAGTCTGATTTTTCAATACATAAAATGTATCTTTGTCAGAATACCGATTGAAAAAAATCTTAACTTCTTCTTCCTTGGTCCAGAAATATCAATATGGTATTCCTGGTCCAATTATCTATCTTGATACAAAATCCAACTGAATATGATCTTCTTCCTTATTCTTCTTCTATCCAGATAACTTCTTCTAGAAAACACAATCTGAAAACTACTTCTTGTTTGAATTTTATAGATTCTCTATCCTATTTAACAAGCGATACATTTCATAGAATACACGAAGTACTCTCCTTATATTTATAGGATCAAAATAATGGTTTCAGTGGGATTTTGAAAAGGTTTTCATGATCTAC
This sequence comes from Viscum album, assembly GCA_963277665.1. Lineage (NCBI taxonomy): Eukaryota > Viridiplantae > Streptophyta > Magnoliopsida > Santalales > Viscaceae > Viscum > Viscum album. The sequence continues at coordinate 109,710,432 of OY728125.1, forward strand.
CAAAACTCTCAAATCTTTAATATTCCTTCAATATAGGATCTTTATTTGACTCATTCAATTCCCCTTGAAATATTTATTTTCTTTTACTTCTTTAACCTTCCTTAAATTGCAGATCTTATCTTGACTTTAAATCCATTCAGTATTTCTCACAAATCTTGATTTTGATTTCTCATTCCAATTTTCCAATTACAATTATCCATTATGATGGGCATCCTAATTTCTTGACCCACTTTTAAATATAGAACTGAAGACTTTCAGTCTGATTCTGATTTTGATTCTAATTACCGAATATGATTTATTTATTATGATAAAGGTATTTGGTCACTCTGATTTTATTGACCCACTTGAAAACAAATCAGAACTAAAGATATTTCATTAAATTTCCTTTAACCACCTAAAATAATATTTGACCACTCTGGTTTCCTCATTACAGTAGAAGCATATATTTAACAATAGTTTATTCATTATGTTTCTCTACAGAAAATGTATGAAGGAAAACATATGTCTTCTTATTACGATTCTCAAAATGAACTCTCATTCTTATTTCTTCATTATGATGGAGAAAAAAAATTGTTTCAAACTTTTTCAACTACTTCTTTTTTTAATATGATACCAAATATCTTCTAGAACTCAACTTCTTTCTATTTTTTTATTATGATACTTATCAACTTCATTTTCTAAAGATTTAAATCTTTTGGATTTTGGTCTGACTGAAAACCATCACCTTTGATTTCTCTCATTATGATCAATAAAACCTTCTTCCATAAACTCTTACTTGTATCATGACTTCTTCACAACTTTTAAAATGTTGTTGACCATATTTAGAATCGTCTGATTTACCAAAGAAAGTATTGTAACTTCCCAACATCTTCTTTCCAATATGAACTAGAATATTATTGTCTTGAATACGATTGTCATGAATACAATTAGAAGCACCTTTTCTACCAATATTATGCTCAATGCAATTTTCATCACCTGTTCTCCCCCTTCCTTTCATCAAGATTACATCACACATTTCTTAGACAACTTATGAATTTTTGAAATACAAAATAGAAAAGCATCATCATATTCTATATCATATCCATGAATAATCTGATTCTCTTCTACAATATGATCATAACCTCAATCCAGACCCAATATTATTCTGATGAACCTTTTCTAATAGAAAAAATATTTCCATTTTGATAACATTTATTAGGAATTGTGAGTTTGATTTGCTGAATATGATGGTCAATCCAATTTTCACTAAAAAAATTCAGGTTATTTATCCTTTTTTGATGTTTCCTTAACAATAAAAGACAATACCTGAATATGATAACCTTCCTTATCAACATGGTCCTAAAAAATTATTCATTGTTAAAACTACATAGATTATGATTCATGTATTCAAAGGATATGAAGTATGCCTCCCCAAGGCTTGATCCCCTATATCAAATATTTAAAAATCCCTATAGCATGATTTCAAATTATGTGTCCAGTATCCTATTTTCATGATGTTAAACTACATGACAACATCCTTACCACGTAATATTAAATTTCATGGCATGGTCCCATCACATGACTTTAAACTATGACACTTGAATAGCATGGACTTTTATTCTTATCTCAATGAGATGTGTAGGACACCTCCTCATAGTTTAACCCCAAAATTATCAACCCATTACAATCTTTATTGGGCCATATTCCTAATAGAATCATAACCACACCCGAAGGTCTATATTTTATTTAGGTCTTATTATCTCATCTTCATCGATCCATACTCCCTGTGGGATTCTTCTTAACTGATATATATTCCTTATAAGATCAACCTAATCTTATAGGGCCATATTCCCTTCATGACCAACCATAAAGGTTATCTCATATGTAATTCCCACACTAATAATTTCTAGGAATCTTTTTTCTAATCATCCTTACCTCATGATGTTAAAATGCATGGATTGGTCCTTTTCACATGACCTTAAAAGGTATGATGTGTCACGTTGAGTGTCACTAAACTGCATGCGTTCTAATTCCTTTTATAGGGATACATAGGAAACCTATTTAATATTCCATATCCCAATACTATAAACACCTACTGCTTCTATGGATGGTAATAAACCCCAGAGTACCCAGATATGTGGATTTAAACCATAGTTCTTTAAAACTAAGCATTATCAAGTAATAGTAAAACATGATGGAGAATGTATGATATATATTAGTGGTTCTATTGATATAGAACCTATAATATATATATGTGTGTGTGTGTGTGTGTGTTAACATCAATGATATACCTTTGACACGTATATATGTTCACATAAACACTTGTTAAAAACTAATTTATAACATGAGGGTAACCATTACCATACTGGAATTTGGGAAGTGTTCATTAACATGACTTAAGTTTGTGAGAGTCTAGAACTAGGAAATAATTCCCCCTAATAGGGTGCAATGATCACAACTTCCCATCCTCTCGACCAGTGATCATCTGCCTTTGGAAATCATGCCCATAACTCATTATAGATGTGGGATCCTTTGGGAGTTTTTGGTTCCATGAATAAATCCCATTAAAAACCATCCAAAATGAGACTAATTCCTCCTTAATTAACAACTATATTTTTAAGTCCAAAAAATGGTGAACTTGATATGAAAAATTTAACCTCAAAAGAAGTCAATCATACATAATTTTTTTTACTTTTGATACTATTTTGAGGGGTTTTATTTTTGTGTTTTTTGTTTCAAAATCAAAGCACCAAAACTCTATTAAATACAAAAGGAATCCTCTCAACCATGATGAATTATACATCAACAATTGTGAAATATGGGTCCTTATCAAACTTGAGGATGATGTCACCCACCCACCACCTTATGTACCAAGTGAAGAATGTACTAATCTAGGAGTACCACCTAAATGGAATTATCCCAACACTAGAGGTTACACATGAATCCTTTTAGGACATGAATCCCCACCAATTGTCTTCCCAATAGTAAGTGGTGGTGAAATAAAAAATGGCACTTTTTGCTGTTTCAAACCATTTTAGGAGCCTCTCCCTAGAACTTAGTAGTAAATACCTCCCTTTTCTTAGGGATGTGGATCATGAGCTAAATGACATAATCACTATAAACTAGGATTTTCCATAAAGGTAACCTTCCAACAATAGAATCAATCAACATCATATGGCACTAATCCCTCAGCACCCTATTGTGGATGACACCCAATAGGTTCCAAATCAAGTAACTTGAACCTGAGCATCTGGAAAACACCATTAGGGGTAGAATACTATCAAAAATCATGAGTAGGAACATGCTCCAAATTCTACCAAGGAATCCTGCTATTATAATATGGAGTAAAATAGAGAGCAGACACATGTTACTTCCTACACCTAGAAATCCTGCGAGCATACTCTTGCAGTAGTAAGAGAAGTTTTTTAGTATATTCTGAAAATGAACAAGGGGGTTGGTACACACTCTTTACCACATACATGAATACCTTAGACATGTTATAGAATAAATTAGAGGATAGGAGTAGGCACACATTCCCAATCTATCCAAGTAATGATGTACATTCCCATTCCAGTTATGGAAGCCCGTCAACATATCCTGGTTGAAATGAGGGAGCATGATTAAATATATGGACACATTTTACCATGATTTCAACATATCTTAGTAGCGGTGATAATCAAGGGGTAAGAACATATCCCCACCCCTACCACCAGCGTAGCTCATCGGTACACTTTGAGGGTTACTCAGGAGCAGGTACACATTCCAATTCCTATTTAGGAGGGTTGTTAGTACACCACGATGATGAATGGAAAAAAGGATCTGTCACACATTCCTATTTCAAATGGAGATAATTGGAACACTACATCAGATAATTTAGGGAATAAACACGTTCCTACAAAAACCACATAAATTTTCATCAAATTCCAAAAATATTATGGGATTCACCCAGCTGGGCTCCCATACATAAAAGTCAATGTTCACAATATGTGACTCCAGCTGCACGATGGGGAATATCATCGAAGAAGTCTCACCAAGGAAAATAAAAATTCAAAAAAGAAGGATTGTATCCTTACTCAAATTTATTTTTGAATTCTTGTAGCCCTTGAACATTTTTCAATAATGGTCCAAGATCTTGTTGATTCATTTTCATATTGAAGAAGAAATAGTTGTAGTTATAGAGGTCCTCCTAGTGATTTTCCTACAAACATCTATGGAGGTCCTCCCAAGTGTATTTACCAAGAAGGTCCTCTTAACGGTCATACCAAGATCAATAAAAATATTCATGATGATAACTATGGAAACCCTCCTCATAGTTATAAAATAAAATGTAAAGAACCTCCTCTAGTTTCCACTATCCACGTTGAATATACTCCATAGGGAATATGTTTTAGGATTACTCCTTATGGTCAATCACTAATCCATGATGGTATTCCTCCCCATGATGGTATTCTCGATGAAGATCCTCCTTATAGTGATATTTAATTTCAATAGGAAGGTCCTACCCTTATCGAATTAACTATAAGAAATATTTCATATCATGGGGCACTTGACATGATGAGGCCACCTACACCTAATGCCTTGTATTTGACAAGATAAATTCTTTCTCATCTAGAAAATATCCATAGGAAATTTTCATTCTCTGAACCGCAATATAACCTCTTAGATTCCACTACAATAGGGAATATTCTAATCAAATCTACTCTCTACAAAAAGGATGTTGAGAAACTATCAATTTAGTCAGAACAAGTGAAATAATCTCTCACAAAAGATGAAGAGAATACATTTATTGTGAGAAAACAATTGGCCAAGGAAAATTTACTATCCATGTTCTGGAATTTGGTCACCTATCAATATAGCATTCCAAAAACTTTCATAGAAGATTGTATAAATCATATTCATATAAATCTATGGATAAATCTTCACCAATTAAAAGTGAAGTTCTTTACTTATAAAGGATTTGGAAATAACATCAAAGAAATATAAGAATTTTGTTGATAGATTAATTTGGCAACCCTTTCATTTGTATGATGTTATAAATTGAGAAATTGGTGTGAGAATCTTCAATGTGCATGCCTTAATGCTTTGATAAATCTACATTAGTTGAATTATAACACTCTATCTGGTGTACATATCAGAGGATGGGGTGAACATGGAGCATTTCATTTCACCTCACTCCCCGTCCAAAAACTCCCTCCAAAAGTGACATCCTGCAATGTATTTTCTTTAGGATAACTCTTATAATTTGGCACTACATAAGATATTTTATATGCTAAATAAGTATTTTTCATGAAACCAATATCAAAAATTGCAAAGCTGATGGGAGAGATCAATTTGGAAACTCTATATCAAGCATCCAAAAAGGTTATGAAAGCCTCTTATTTGAGAAACTCCAAACCTGAAGTAGTAGCATTAGATTTGGTAGAAAGAATCTCAAATTTATAACATGCATGAATCCATCTCATGCTTGAAAAAAGATTTACAATATTAATAAGGAAACAAAAATGAACACAGAAGTAGCAGTCTGGGAGTATCCCCAACTTGTAGTGTTGGGGGAATTTTTACCATCATTGTTCCACCCGAGGTCATCAAAACTCCATCTAGTCCAAAATATGAGAAACGTGTAATGGTACCATCCCTGGACAATGGGAATAGGGGAATTTTTAACTTAACCTCCTCCTCCCCCATTGAATTATATCTTTTTCTGATTAGGATATGCATCATAAGATAAGTATCCATAGTTTTTTTCATCCCATGATCTGTATTTAACCTTGGTAATGTGAAAAAAAGGGTGTTTTGGGAACTCTATATGGATTACCCTTGTAAAACGGTTCTAGGGGAGTCTTGGAAGGAAAATATGAAACCCCATAGAGGCCACAATCCAAAGTGACTCTTTAAGAGGGAAACTACTCTGGAGGATTATGACTTACCGCTCAACAGAAACTTTGAGGTTGACTAATCCTCTTATCCTTTCAATCAAAACATAATACCAGAAATTAATTATGCATTAGTAAACATCATCAGTATTGTCTCTATAGATGTTGTGGGTCATGAGTTCAATAAATTAGAACAAGAGGAGGATGTTTTTGTATGGTATATGGTACACACTGAAATAGTTAAAGAATGTATGTGTACCAAAAACCAAAGGCAAGATAAAAATTTTGGAGCTCCTAAAATCCCCAGTTACTACCTCTCTAATAGGATTCAAACAAATAAAAGATTAAAGGTGAAGCTATAACCCACCCATTACCCAAAGAATTTCAACCCCCTGTAGTTGAGGAAAAATTCATTCATTATGAGGTAGAAATGAAGGAGTATAGGAGACTCAATACTGAGTTAAGCATGGGAAATATTTTTTGGTTATATTCTATAGGTAGAGCCTCACATTAATCTTTTAATAAATATCCCTCAATAAGAAGAGTTTGTCATACTAAAAAGAGAAGATCCAAGTCATCTACCCAATGTGGGGTCTAAACAACCAATTTTTTAGATCCAATTATGAAAGAATAATAGTATTTATCTATATTAGGGAAGTATTTAGGACTATGCCAAGAAAGCTACCCCAGTTCAACTCGCTTTGGATATCAACTACAAACGTAGGTTTCCAAACCACGTCGAGCTTCACCCATCATTGATCCTACTCAAATGTTTCTTAAATAGTTTTCCCATCAGAACACATTGACACCACTAAGTTATTGATATCCCAACTGGAGGCTATGAAAGGGTGTAATATGCCAATGTACCTAGAGAGAAAACATTTCCATGAATGGTTGGATGTAACTCTTCCACCACCCAACTTAAGAATCCCACTTTCCTAATTTTCAATAGCATGGGGGATCCAAAGTAGCACCTAAATAATTTCTTCTCTCAATGTAGTCCCATTACGGGGGCCCTTAATAAGTAAAAAGTAGACTAAGCTATATGCTTCATACAAAATCTGGATGGATTAGTTTTTGTTTGGTATACTATTTTTCTATCCAAGTTAATCATAGGATGGGAAAACCTTCACTGATAATTAATTTATCAATTTGGCTCTATATTGTGAAAGAAGGAAGTCCGTAATCTCTCAAATTGTAAACAATTTGAGAATGATAGAGTCTCAAAATTTATTTTTGGGTGGAATGGTTTGACCTACTCCCAGAACCTATAGCTCCCCCAAGAAGATTTTTTGTTCCTCTATACAAAAAATCTTTATGATGAGTTGTAGACACCACTCATTCTAGCGTAATATATAGGTGGATTCCATAAGCTTTACATGGTTGTGAAAATATTGGAAGATTATATTCAGAAAAAACAAATCCAAGTCTTAACCAATGTTGGAAGCCTAGGGAAAAAGAACTAGAAAACTAGAAACTGATATTTTTACACTTAATGATATTCATTTAACAAAACCCTTCTCTGATGATGAGTATTCATATGAACTCAAGTTCTCCATACCTGATTGGGGAGATGAAGGTAGTGGCCATGGAAACTATGGGAACAGGGGAAGGGGTAGTCATGGATGAGCCCAATATCCCTGACACATCCCCAACAGATCCATATATGTAGTTGAAACACACAATTAAGCACTTCATAAATCCCAAAAGAAGCATGAATACAACTCAAAAAAATTCAAGATTTTCCCAAAAATAATTATTTTGGAAGACCGAATAGTGGGTGTTCAACTATTTGATCAGCCCATATGAGTGGGAAAACTAGTTTGGATAAATCTATCAACAATAAGTGTGCCTTAAACTCCTATTAAAGTGCCCAATCTATCTACCATAAACACTTTGACCCCTATGGAACATGCTAAGAAGAAAGACCACATTGGGAAGCATAGACCTATGGCTCAATAATATGACATCTTGAAATAGTTAGTTGTGGTTCTTGTTTATATTGTAATCCTGAACACCCTTAATTTATAAAATGATCTCTTAAAATTACTTATGTATGCCCTGTCAATCCCTCAGGAGTTCAAAGATGAGGTTACTTCCACTGAAGTGTATCCTAAAGAAACTAATTTGAACTATTAAAAATAGTATGATTATAGGGGATTATTTTTACATTTAGAGGGGGTTAAACCCCCCTCTAAATATTGTAGTGGTGGTTGTGAAAAAATGTCAATAAAGTGGATACCTACTCATATTAGTGGTGGTTTCATGAAAGTGCAGGTAAGGTTAAAAATGTAAGAGGTGGTTATATTAGTGGGGGTTTAAACCCCGTATAAATTGTTTATCAAAACATTAAATAAAACCACATCTAATGAATTTTTTAAAAAATAAATCATATGTATTTAGAGGTATTTTTTTAACTGACTCTAAATTAATCAATTGTTTTAAAAAAACATGTTGCAGGCACCTACTCGCTCTACACATCCCAGTGCCCAGTGAGGTTTGAACTTTGGTTCCTTCTATATTAGCCTACATACTTAACCACTATGTTGCATGATATATTTATATGTAAAATATATGTGTATATATTTATATATATATATACACATGTTCTTATATAAATATATTTACAAATACATTTTTATTAGAAAAGTAAAAAATGTTTATTTAAATATTTATTTATATATACATATTTGTGTGTGTGTGTGTGTAAATATAATATATTATATATTTACTATATTGACACACTTGTGTTTATATAATATCTTTATAAATATATTTAGATAATATATTTATATAATGTATTTAAATTTATATATATTATTATATATTAAATACATTTATATTATACATAGATATATATTTATACAATATATATATTTATATAGTATGTTATATATTTATAAAAAATTAAATATGTTTATGTTATATACAAATATATATAATATATACACATAATAAATGATTCATATTATATATATAGGTTTTATTATATATGTTTGTGTGTGTGTGTGTAACTATATGTATAATTTATTTTTATTATTATTAAATATATTTTTATATTACAAAAAATACAGGGGGTTTTATGGGATGAATTTATTAAATCCATTATATTATATATTTATATTATGTATTTAGGCATTTATGCATTTATATTTTAATTTATATTATAAATTTATGATATTAAATATATTCATATTATAATTTATAATATATTAAATATAATTGAATACAAATACATTTATATTATATATTTATGAATACATATATTTATATATATAATATAGAATATAAAAAAGATTAAATACAATTATATAATTTATTTATATAAATATATATCTATATAATATGTTTATATATATTTAAATATGTTTATATAATATTTCTGTATAATATATATATATATACATGTGCTTATATATATTATAAAATTTATATCCATAAATAATTTAGAGGGGGGTTTTGAAACCCCTATATTTTAATTGAAAACCCGTCATATTTTTGTGGTGGTTTTGGCATAATAATCACTAAAATATTACCAGTTTTCAAAAAGAAAATTAAAATTTAGAGGGGGTTCAAAACCCTCTCTAATATCTGAGATTTTATGGGGTTTTCAAGAGTCGATAATCTCATATATTAGCAGCAATTTTGAAACCCCACTAAATATTTTTATTATTTTTTATCTACTTATATGTTAGTGATGGTTTTTTCATAATCACCACTAATTGATGCAGAAATTTAATTTAAAGGGGGTCGTTCATAACCTCATCTAAATAACCCCCACTAATCTATAATTTTTTTTCTAGTGTTTATGGAATATCAAGTAGATGTGTCCTTTATAGAGATAGTTAGGAAAAAAGTTATGCATGGACACATCATACCCTTATATTTATCTAGAAAACTGGATGATATTGAAATTTGATGAGCTTATATTGACAAAAACTAAAGAATAAGCCTTATCAAAGTTTTTACACACCATCAGTTGGAATATAGTGAGTCCAATTTGTCCCCCTATTCTTTAACACATCAGGGTTATGATAAAAGTGAGAAGAAACCTATTGGAAGAATCAAGCTCTATGCTTAATTTGGGGACCTCATATCTGACTCTAAATCCTTGGTTTTATGACAAGATTCAATTTCAATGTCCTGTTAGAGAGGCCTTGGTTGTATCAACATGTTATTTTTCCTCATCATACCATAAATGTATCAAATTATATGTTTAAGTACAAATCAAGATTTTGCATGGTGATAGGGATCTATTTGAATCCTATGAGTCTTAGAAAATTAACATAGGGTTCTATTAAAAAGAATTAAAACAACTCAAGATTGATAATATCACTTGGGTTAATACTCCAAATGGTCTAAAAATGACCCTAATTAACCCATTTAAATAGCTTGTAAATGAATATGTATTTCCAATCAATCAAATTGCATTGAAAATTTCTGATTTGGGCATATCCTCATTAGATTTCATGATATCAGTTACACCATACAAACCCAATAACATGTAAGAAGTGTTTTATCCTCACAAAAATGAAAACATCCTAGGTGAAAATTCCCTTGATTTGTCTATAAATTATCAAAAGACCCTTCTGTCATCGTTGAATCAAAATAAAATCTCATATCACTTGTATAGAGTGAGAACATCCCTACTTTATTTCCAAAATATCGAGATATCAAGACCTCTTTTTCCTCTAATGAAACTGAAGAGGGGGGAGAAGGATACTTCACCCAAAATCTCACTGATAATTTCACTCACATAGATACACCCTTAAAATCGAGGGAAGCCTTCTCAGTATCCATTGGGGGAAAATGACCACACATTATCTTCTAGCTCCAAATATTCCCCTTCATAATCTATTTATCTTGAAATTGAGGGAGATAAAAAATAATAATGAGATCTCATAGAATCTCGTAAAGTGTTTGAGGAAGGTGTATCCACCACTATTGATAAGCTTGGTCAATAAATTTGGTCACAGAGGAATATCTAAAAACCATATTGATCAGTATTGTTATATCTTCTGAAGAAAAAGAGGTGTATACCTATTTTCTAAAATAGTGGTGAGATGTGTTAACGTGGAATTATATAGAAATTATTGGCCTTGATCCCAATGTAGCCACCCATCACTTGGTCTTGATAAAGGATCAATATGGTTACAATCATGAAGTTATAAAAATGTATCAAACTCATACTGCTAAGGTTAAAGATGGTTTAGCCTCATATGTGTTGTTTAATAGCCAAAATGGCTCACCAACATTACCCTGATTAAAAATAAGAATGTGAAAATTATATTTTTCATTGAATTTATGGAAACCAACAGGTATTTTAAGAAAAAATATTTCATAATCCAGATTATAGAACTTCTAATTGATGCAACTATCTATTATCAATCTCTTTCCTTTATGGATGTATATTTGAGATACAACCAAATATGAATGGATCTTAAAGATAAAGAAGCTCGTACTTTTAAGGAACCCCAAGGAATATATTTTTATCAAGTAATTAAATTTGGTTTAAAGAATTACGGTTCCACATATCAATTTTCCACTTACCATATTCTCAGACCCTTCTTGGGAAAGACTACATGAATGCTACATTGATGGTCTGGGGGAAAATATCAACAATGTTATGATCATATTTCCAATCTTGAGATTATTTTTAAAAATTAATGGTAGCATATCCTAAAGATTAACCCCTTGAAATGTGCTTTTGGGGTTACCTCAAGAAAGTTCCTCATCTTCATATTATGCAATCATAGCATTGTAGTCAATCCTAAGAAAACCAAGTCTATATTTGACATGAACCTCCTCAAAACCTCAAATAGTTGAGAGGACTTCAGGGATGCATCACTAACATATGATTCTTAATTGATAATATTTTAGGAAACTATTTAAACAACATTAAATTTATGAATAATGGATACAAATATTGGTGGACTAGTGATTTTAAGGAATCTTTGGATAGTTCCAAGAAATTAAGTTTGATCCCACTGGTACTGATTCTCCCAGTTGAAAGAAAGTCACTCATTTTATATGTGATAGCCGTGGAGAAATCACTAGACACCATACTTTCATAGAATAATGATGTGATGAATTAAAATATTCTCTATTATATTAGTGGAACCATGATTAATACTTAGACTCAATATTTAGATATCGAGAGAGAAATGCCTTGCGTTAATCTTCACAGTTCAGAAATTGAGCCACTACCTGTAGCACCATGAGGTGCACTTGGTCTCTCGTAATGACCCTATAAAGTATATCATCAATCATACCATGTAAAATAGATGTTTTTCATATTGGTAAGTTATATTGTAGTAGTTTAACATTCAATTTATACTATAAAAGGTAGTAAAGGGACAAGCATTAATAGATTTTCTTATGGTGCTTCCTTTTATAGAAAACACACCAATTGACACTAAGTTTCCCATTAATAAAATATTATCTACTCAAGAATAACCCCAAACATGGGATATGTACTTTGAAGGTGCTTCCATAAGCCTAGAGGGTAAAAGAATAGAAGGCCCCAAACTCAACAGAGTTAGTTTGGGTGTTATCCTTATCTCTCCAACCAAGAAATTATTTTCCCAATTTCTTTTTGTTATGAAAAGGCTGCACCAACAATGAGGTGTAATACCAAACCCAAATTATAGGCTTGGAATTAAAACTATAGATACTAGTAATCCACTTAAAAATAAAATTTGATTCAAAGTTTTTAATCAAGAAAATTAAAGGTGAGTATGTCATCAAAAATGAAGAGTTTATTCCACTACTCGATTATATATGAGGCTGGATGGTGAAATTATCCTCAGATCCAACATTGGACCATATCAAACATTCATTGAATTTATAAGAAAATGCATTAGCTAATGTGGATATCTCCTTGGAATATCGATACCAATATGAAATAGTCATCATCATTTCACATCATAGGGTGGTTTCACCATTCATTAGCAATGACATGGAGGATATCAATGAGGTCAAATCAACCCCTGAAAAAATTAATTTTGTGAATGGATGGATATCCCACACATTTTAATACCTTCATAATGGTATTATTTTATATTACAAATAAAAAAAGAGAAAATCCAATGATGGGTAGTTAACCAAACCCTTTATGATGTCCGAATTTCTTATAAAGCCATCTATAAATTAAGATTTGATAGAGTTCTCCTCACATGAATTTAAGGAGGGGAAACTTTCAATATCCTGTAGGAAATACATGAAAGTGTATGTATATCTCATCAGTCAAGGAAAAATATTTCCCATTAGATCAGGATTCTGGGATGTTTCTAGTTTTCAATGACATGGGATTGTATTGAGTTCACCAATATATGTAGTGTCTTTCAGATTCATAATGAATTCATTCATCAACCCCTATATTTTTTTTATACCACCAAATATTAATATTGGATTTATATTTGTGGAATATATGTCATGGGGTCATTTATCCCAGAAACAACCAATTAGTTCAAGTACATCCTTACTCTCATTGATTTCTTCTCCAAGTAGACTGATGTAATATCCCACAAAAAAATTGGGATAAATTCTATCATCAGTTTTGTAAAGATAAACATTATTACAAAATTGTGTATCCCTCATACAATACTGACAGATAATTCCACCAACTTTATCTCTTCTAAATTGAAAATTTTGTACCAATAATATGGAATTTAGTCCAACCAGTCATCCCACTACCACATAGTTGAAATTGGATAGATAAAGGCTTTCAAAATAATATTATCCAATATATTCCAAAAGATGGTGGAAAAAGATAAGAATTTTTCCATAGAAAACTTATTCATGATTTGTGCTATTAATAAACCACAAACCAAAAAAAATACACAAGAAATCCTATATTCACTTTTATACTAGAAAAAAGTGGTTCTACCTATCGAGGTCCAATTACCATCACTCTTTATTACTATGTTTAATTAGTTATACATGGATGAGAAATCTCAAAAATGATTTCATGAGTTGGAATAGATTAATGAGAAAAGGTTATGTACCCTACACAGGTTGGAATTTCATCAACCTTAAAGAATAAATTTTTCCTCTATTCATTCCTCTAAGGGGAATTGGTATTGGATCTTGGATCCCCAATGATACCTAGGAAGAAACCTCCAAAATATGAAAAGAAAATTAAGAAAGACCTTATTCCTTACACAAAGTCTATTTAGATGGATCTTATTCCTTGGTCATAATGGATGGTGGTCATATCATGTCGGTCACCAACACAAGGTTTCTCAAGACATGATTTTCATAATTTCAATACCATTAGTTTAGGCCACATAACTTTAAACTTCCTAGTGAACATCTTAGTAATGCCACTTAAAAATGCGTGATAAAATATTTATTGAATGATTTTAAACTGTATGGTCATCATCCTTATAGTATTACATAAAACAACATGGTGCATATCTCCAAGTCACATGACATTAAACTGTAGGATAACATCCCCACCACAAAAATGACAAACCAAGTGGTGTGCATTGAAAATATCATTGACTAGTGTCTTAGTATTATTTTGTAAATATTCCAATTCCATATTATTTATCACACCATGAATGAATCATTTGATCTTTGATGTTTGAGATGATTGTTCTAACTAGCAAAACTAAGATACACTACATACAAAGTCATGGAACATTGGTTCATTCTACATAACCTAAAATTCTTAGAGTGGCTAATTTTACCTGGCCTACTTCTCCTAAACAAGATCTAGATCTATGTGAGGATTCTTATATTATAGTTTTCTTGTTTCGAAGAACAAAAAATATACCTCACCCTTATTTAAGAGTTTGATCCATATAATGAATTTCATCAAAACTACATGTGTACTGATTCTCATTCTAACAAGATATATAGTGATGTCAGACCCCTTATTCTAGGCTCAACCACACAATAAAATCCCTCCCCTATACATATGAGCTAGATATATGTGGGTAGTTTCTTATAAATAACTATGTATGGATTTATTCTCGTTCTGGTGAGATTCATAGTGATGTTAGGATTTCTTATCCCATGCCTAGCCACAAATTCAAAATATATATATACCCAATCCTTATGTAGAATCTTGATCCATATGAGGAATGTCATCAAAAATATGTGTGGCTTGATTCTCATTCTAATCTGATACTTGGTGACACTTATACCCCTTATCCTACTCCCAGCTACAAAAAACAACAAAAATTCCCCTTTTCCTGCATATGCGTTAGATCAATGTGGGTAAATCCTTATGAGATCCACATGGGGTTTAGTCTCAACCCCATGATAAGATCACAATAACCCAGTTATGGAAATATCAAGTCTAAATACCTCTATTATTATTTTTGAATATCTTCTTTTTATAAATCACACTATGTGTCTTGTAGAACTCGGATTATTGCAAACCTCCCTTATCTATTAATGACAATATAATATTAATCTAGAGGACACTTCAAATTTATTATGTATACTATACCCTAGATATGGATCTACATATGTGTTGTGATATGGCCCATCAACCAAAAGCATTTGTGACCTGAGGATAAGTTCCTCTAATCCTAATAATCTCTGATAGAAATTCAGTGAAACCTGATTGTCATATATGGTATGTGGTCACCACTTTCTTACTTATTCCATGCTTCCACTTTGGATCCATGCTACCACTTTGGATCCAAGAACCTTAAGCTATGATTTACAATGTATCCTATCATATTAAAAACGTTTTTAGAACATTCTTGGCTCATGACCCCCATTTGGGTCATTATTACCATCTCATTGATATTAGAACCATGACCTTAAACTATGTTCATGCCTTTATGGGATTGGTTATATACGACATCTTCCCACCCAGAATATTTTTCCATACATCGGGGCACAACCTTTAGGGTGATTTAACCCTTCTTGAATATTTCTTTTCTCCATAAATCTACTTCATAACACAAATTTTTTAATCCCCATAAATCTCTATGGTTATCATTAATAATCATATATGAATCTAAAGGATACTTCTATTTTGACTATGCATACTATTCCCTCGATAGGCTCTATATATGTTCCCCTGACATGACCCATCCACCATAGGAATCTATGATATCATGATAAGGTCCTATTATCCTCATATGCATTGAAACCATTGCATTGGAATCCATTAGCAAAAATTATATGTATCCACACCCATAATATGTGTCTCATCTCATCCATCCTAATTAAAACCTCTTGATTTTTTATTTAACTAATACATAATACAAATATCCAAGTATATTCATCACCATATATGGTACACACTTGTGTATCATACCCATTTCTAGGACATAAATATGATGTTACATATGAGGACTTTGACAGGTCCTCATCACATGACCTTAAACTATATAACATAATGATCTGATATTCATGACTATAAATTGATTTCCCATTTGTCTTTCATTAAAAATTTAAATATCGTTTTATTCACTTCATTTCAAATAATAAAACTTGTGAACACTCTTAGAGAATGAAATTTCTTCACCATTGAATGTGACAATCACTCTAATTAGGAATCAAGCCCATGAATTATATGTACTAATATGTGAGGTTTACTATATCAATAACATCATATTTTATCTATTCATGTTAGGTATACCCTACTAGTGACATTGAATAAGTCTCCTCAAACCAATGGTCAAAGTTATACCACCTTAAACTACAGTATCTATTGGTCAAAGTTGTATAACCATACACTGTAGGAACCATTGGTTAAAGTTGTTGGACCTTAAATGTTGGTTATATTGGTCTAACTTGCATGATATTAAAAGACATAAGGAAAGATACATATGAATCACCCTAATGAAAACCTAAAAATGGAATTTTAGATATAAAAGTTGAGTCTCTAATCGCTAGACAAGCACTTTTTATGGTCTAGGAAAAATAGAACACTTGAAATTAAAAAGGCATAAAACTTACTACATCGAAACCCCACAAGGTTCGGACTAAGAAAGATCCAATTCCCTACCCACTAATCATTCCTCATATGAATCTTAATAAAAAATAAGGGAAATAAAGTAAAAGGACATAAATCATGTGAGTCCCGACATATAGTCCCAGCAATAGTCAAGTTATGATCACTAATCCCCTATATTAGGAAAAGGTTACATATTTCCATAACATGATAACTCAAATCACCCATTTCGTGCCAAAAAAATCATCATTATTATTAATAGACGAGCTCTAATGAGTCAATGATGGTGTTTATACCTATATTTATTCATGAGCCTCATTGAGGAGGAATATATCTGGCATACACACTTGGGAATTTTGGGTGAATCAGAAGATAGGAAATAGAAAATTATAAAAAAAATGATCCTTTTTCATTCATTGAACAAAAATAAGAGGAAAATCCACATGCTGGATTATCTATTTGTTACAATTGTCCTATTACATGAGATACTACACAAAGGTCCGAAGATCACTAAGGTAATTTTATTCCTTCATAATGATATGAACAAATTCATCAATACTTATAGGTTCAATGTCTTCAGCAAGGTGAAGGCTCTCCACCTCAGCAGCTACCCTTTCCTTTTTAGTTTGAGCATGTTCCACAAGTCTTTGATACCCTTCTAGATTCTCTTATAACTATACATATTCCATTGGATTTGTATTATTTGAGGATCCACATCATCAACAAGCAAACATTATTATAGTCCAAAAACTACATAATGGGAAGCTTGTTGATGCACCATAGCCTAAAGTTTAGAAGTTTATGCCTTTAGTTATTCTTGGTGGAGTTAAGCCCCAGCTATTCATCCTCACTCTTGGGACTGAATGACATCATTTATGATGACATTTAAGTCCCAATAATCAAATCCCCCACTACCTTGGAGAATTAAGTAGCATTGTATCTGATATAGATGTGTGATCAGCTCATCCTTGGGGTGTTAGAGATTACCTTTTTATGCCCTTCCAAGTATGGTGATGATAGGTTTGGTAATAATCAATAGTTTCCTAGTCTAGATCATATCCACTCCTATAAAATAGAATATAATTAATAATAAGTTCATTTAGATAGACTAAGGTTCCTTCCTCTTGGGCTATGGATGTGAGGTAATGAGATTCCAAAGTTGTGGCCTTCACCACCAAATCTCTTTTTTAATTTTCTGAAAACCACTTTGTGAGTTAGTGGGAACCATACACATCATAATGCAAATAGAAACAAACCACACTTCCAAAAAAAGACTTCAACAGACCTAAAACCACCATGAACTTCACCACCAAAGTTGTGACCTTCATTTATAGTTGTAATGATGCAAAAGACATAAGAAATATATTTTAATTCAGTAGTTCTAGGTTCAAGGAGTAGTACATACACTCACCCTTCTTAGTTACTATATTGACTTTCATGGTGTGTATCACTCCAATGGAATAAAAAACCTTATAAAGTTCTCCAGTAAGTTTCCCCTTATTAAGGGTAACAGAGGCATCATCTATCGATGTATCCCCCACTTGCAAGCACTGTTGGGGGAATTTTATCTTCATTTGTAACTTGGATAGCTATTAGACCCTGGATACTCTTTGTGGTGACGAACTCTTGGGCATGCTATATAGAAACCTTTGGTTGTGATGATCCACCTAGAAGAGATGTAGGTTCAACCTCTAGATACTCTAACTCCTTAATATCCTATCCAAGTTCGTATGATAGGATGGGAGCATCAATGGCCGCCAAGAGATCCTATATTCCATACAAGTACTCAGAGAACATAATGAAAATAGATGATGTCCCCGCCATTGAAATCATCCCCTCTATCAAAAGTGTTTCTTTCTCCTATTATGAACCCTACATGGTAGGAACATCCATTTTAAAAATAGTAATTTGAGCCTCATCCAAGGCACCTTTATCAGCTTCCATGGGTTGTTCCTCATACCTATCTGAATAGTGGAATCCTAATGTTAATAAAACTTGGTGGTATTATTCATATGCACATAAATACCTAAAAATATAATGAATATCCAATGATGATCATATGCATACCACACTATTTGAGAAAAATATGCTTTCCCATTATTTTTGTCCTCCAACAGTTTTTCCTCTCAAATAATGGAGTGTTATCCCCTACTACTGATTAGATAAACACTCATGGAGGGAAAATGGAAGAAATACCATCACATTATACCTTATACATCGTTTATTTTCTAGGTGACAATTTCACCTTCTCAATTTCCTCTTCAAGGTCATCTCTAGAGGAGGTCATGGATGCATGATCAGGGGATCTGATCATTGTTGCAATTGTCCCCACTTACCCTTCCTACTCTTCCTGTAAAAAAACATAGAGATGTATGATAAGAAAAATTCCATGATGAAACTTTACGAAGCCTGGAGAAGTGTACTTATATCCCCGTGATCAAAAAACAAATCCAACTCCTCATCCAATGACTGGTTTCGTATCCCTTTAATATTTCCTCAGTCTTTCATGGATTTCACGTTTTAGGTGACAGGATCCCTCATATCAATGGCTTGGATTATAATATCTAGCTTCTAAATATTTATCCACACTTTCAAGGGGTTTTTCTTAGATTCAAAGACTAAAGGGTGATTTATATTACTAATCTATGAAATGTTAATGTTGCTTTGAAGAAATCCCCATGAGTCCTGAGTAAAAGATAATGAGGAACTGAAATGCCAAATTTTACCACCTCTAGCCAGATCATCTATAAACGTATATTATTGACTAGCAGAAGACATATACTCCCTTTACTTGAGATGCTTCTTGGGTATTTTAACCATGTTTGTGGCTTCTACATATCGATGCAAGATAGATATCCTTGGTACAACCACTCCATGAATGGGTTTTTCCCTCATAAGTGAAGAAGTTTATAGATCAAGATGCATTGAAGACTTGGGCACCTGGCTCATTTTTTGCTTCTTGGGGGACTTCTTGATCACTCACTTCCCTATGACCAAAGCATATTTGACGGTAACATGGGGGTAGGAGGTCTTTGATAATATTCCCCATGGATATAATGATATCCAAGTGTGGGAATAATTAGAGAACAACCCAAATAATGCGCCCTCTAGGGGAAGTTTTATCATGACACCCATCATCTCTTGGGCCATCATCACCTAGATTTTTCATGATACCATAGTATTTTCCTCCTACCACAAACCCACTAGAGGCTATACTATTTTGTATTGAAGGATTCAAATTTGACATGCAAAGTAGTAGGTAGTTTAATCTTCACAAATGATATCGTGGTCAATCCAAGCCACCAACATGATATCCCTTAGTGACATCATATAGGACTGCAACTCATATGTCTCCCCACTCTCAACAGTGATTACACTAACAAGAGGTGGACTATATGAAAATAATTTTAATTCCCATTAAATAATTGAGATATTAATGATGGATTTATTGGTTAGTGATAATCGTATGATTCCATAAACAACTTGTATAAATAGAGATAACCTATATCATGGGATCCTCATGATACTAAGAAGGTTATAGGAATTAAAGTGGGATATCATAGAGCCTCAAAAAAATTGGAATGGCCCTAAGATGAAAATTTTGGGATTCTCGTTATGGTAATGAAATAAGAACTGGTGGATCTTCACTAATATTGATGATACCAAACCATTGTATCCCCCCATTTCTAGTTTGGCCACTATAATAAAAGTTCTTGGCCTAACACCATTGTTGAGGTTACACACTTTGAAAAGATACTTGTTTAGAAACATGGTAAATAACCCTTCTAGACTATACTCTATAGACATTATTACGATGATTTTATATCCCCGGTTTTTATATTCACCCCACTCAAGTTATGGCGAATATATCCCAAAAACTCCTTTTTTTGATGGAAGGAAATACTATTGGGAACTTGAATATAATCTTGTGTTCATGGGGGACCAAGAAAATTTTCATGAAATACTTAAACACGATTTTGATCCATGGTTTATGATCCTTCTTTGTGATGTCTCTGGATATTCTCAATAGCTCCCTCACTAAGTACAACACTCATTGCGAATCTCCAGATGAAACCTGAGGGGGAAAAACTCATCATACATGGACCCAAGGATCATTTCCCCTAAGATCTTATAGATATCCCACAAATAGATTCCCACCTCATTGTGTGTGAGATGGAAGGTGTTGGTTTGAGGACACTAGAAGATCCGAAGTTTGGGGGTCAGCCAACTATTTTTATAGACATGTATTTAGGGTACCTGGATTGATTCATAAATAGTATCCTTATTAAGATAGGTCTCAAACGTTTCACATATTACACGGACCCAGTATGACCAAATTCAATCATCTTTGAAGCCTCCCCCAGAATGAAGGTCACACTCGTCATTCTAGATCTTGGTCTAATTAATGGTTTTTTAATGAAAGATGGAGTAGTATCAGTGCATCTCATATTATTACATTATTTTTCTTTTATATGGGATAGTCTTATTATGGTGAAGAACAAATGAGAAGTATTTGGTTCCTTATATGTTCACCCCACCCTAGTTGGTGTACTCAATGATCCAAGAACTTAGGAGAAAAGTATTTGGATGAAGGTTATCCACAACGTTCAGTAGTATGTGCCCATATAAGGGTAGAAATTCCAACATTAAGTTCTCCTAATGATTCTTATTTATGATATTTGATAAATCCGACAATGAGGGTTATTTTCAATAAGATCACCCTTTATTGACTTTAGAAACCATAAACTTGCTATGATTAGTAGCCTCAGCATTTGAGGCAATGTTGTAAGAGCTAGATATTATAAACCTACAAAGGGTTTCAACCAAATATTCCATAAAAATAAACTAAAAAATCATAATAGGTACCTCAAAATGAGGATGAGCTAGGTAATAAGGAAATAAGGTGAAAATTTTAAAAAATTAAAACTTTCACCGAGGTGAACTCATCCAGATGGCCTCACTAGGGTGGCCCCACTAAATCCCCCTCTCTATGGTTGCCCTGCTCAGGCCCCCTCACTAGGGTGGCCCTACTAAGGCCCCATCGCTAGGGTGGTCCAAATAAGGGTAAAAGTAACCAAAGCTCACCTTATAGAAATGAATGAGTCGACATCAAGAGAGGAAAATATGATCATGTGCTCAAATGATGGGGGAACCACCCCTATTTATAGGAAATATGGTCTCCTTGACCAGACCTATCAACACAGATCATTGAACATAGCCAGCAGAGCCTACACAGACTAGCCAGTGTGTCTCTCCCCAACCACCCTAGTAGGTAGGTTATGTATTTCCCTCACCACTCATCACACTGGGTGGAGTTAACCTCAGAATAGGATCCTTTTTATTCCACTTAGATCACATTCTATGGTTCGGTATTTTTTGGCAGTCCCTTTTCAAGACAAAGGGGTGGAAAGAGAAGGTCGAGGGGGTCCTTGGATTTCTAGGTATTCCACACCCAGGATCCCATATAATTTCCTAGTTTATTTAGATCAGTTTTTCTCTAGTGGCTAAGTCTAACTCACATAGGTCTCATATGGTGTCCCAATATGGCTATCTCATGCCTCATTTGGTCACCCAACTTGTGTCACCCTTATCACCAGCACACACTACCTTAATCACTCAGGCTCAGTCAACTCAGGTCTCTATTTTCTCTATAAATATACCCCATTTTACATTGTATACTGCATGATTTTTCCACTTTTGGAATAGAAAGAGAAATTAAAAATGATGCTTCGCTCATTCTTCCATCACTTTCCCCTAAGTAGTCTATGGAACTCTAATACCTAGGAAAACTAATTTAACTGGTGGTGAGGGGTTATCAAAAGGATTTACCTGGGAAATCCATCCCTGGGGGATCATTATCTGGGTGACCCGTCACTGAGGGATTGTTACCTAGGTCACCTAGGTCACCCATTTCCTAAGGATCCTCAATCTGGTGACCCATCACCTGGGCTCCTCACCTGGGTAGCCCATCACCCAAGGCTCATCAACCGGGGGACCCATCACCTGGGTCTCATCACCCGAGTGATCCATCACCCCGGGTTCCACCACCCAGGGCTACCCACCTAAGGTACCCATTACCCAAGGGTACCCACCTAGGTGAATGTTCTCTTAGGGTTGCTTTATCTTTAAAATAGTGTTCCCCCTTTACCCAAGTGTCCTATTTGGTAATTTTACCATTAAGGACTTTCTAATGGACACCATATTTTCATGTTTGGGTATGTGGAACACTTGTGTGCCCACTTTCAATCATGAATTCCCTTAGTAAAGTTTTCCCACTACATTCCCTCCTTGACTGATGGGGTACGAGATTTATTTATGATCATACATCCCCTTGGTAATGAGGGTCCCAATCCTAGAATCCATGGTGGGAATCGTCCCAGCTTAGGCAGTGGCACTTACTTCTTGAATGATGTCCAAATATGAAATGAGGTTGGTAGAACCAGCACCTTTTTTCAATTAGAGGATTCATAAGACCTAATACTGGGTTTAGAAATAGGTAAGAAAAAAGGATCAGGGTATACCTCATGGATTAATCCCCTAACCTTTCTTATAGGAATCCATACCCCTCATGACTTCAACATCCCCTCCCTCATCCATCAAAGGACAGGGAGTATATTCCATCCATGGGATCCCTTTTTAGGTGTAAGTATTATCTAAATTTGATCATGAGATGTGATCAATATTCTATAACCTCTGGTTTCTCACACCAAGCACAACTCATGGGGAATTAGGGATATGTGTTTATTATTACAACAGTGTGTTAGATAGTTGTCCTTTTGGGCCTCCTTCTTAAGTGTAAACCCTAATGGTATTTTATCCTTTTCAATAGGTTATATCCCCCATAAGACACTCCTTTAAAGGTATAAACTCCCAATGAAGAATCTCAAGGAATACACATATGTATAATCCCCACTCAATCCTCTATTGTCACTTATTTTATAACACATATGACTTCATCATCCAAACTACCTGGATTTTGATTCTTGTCTTCGCAGGATATGTAGGTTGATCCCCAAGGTTCGGTCCCTTATATCCAATATTAAATCATCCCCATGGTATGAAATTAAATTATAAGGATTCTATCCTAGTTTTATGACGTTAAATAGCATAACAATATCCTTACCGCATGATGTTAAACTACATGGTATGATCCTATTACACAACCTTAAATTGTGACTCTAGAACTATGTGGGATTTGATTACTATATTGATGGTATACATAGGAATCCACATTGAGGCTCAAACCTAACATAATCAATCCATTACCATCCTTATGCGGATATATTCCCTATAGAATCATACCCCCACCAAGAGGGTTATATTCCTTCTGGGTCCTATCATCGCATCTTCATCAATCCATACTCCCGATAGGATCCATATTCACAGGGATTCATTATTTGTGATAATAATATAATATTTTTGGGCCTTATTCCCTGTGAGATCAACCAAAAAGGGCCTATCATGCATAAGTCCCACACCAACCATTGTTATCTATCCTTCTTCAAGTCATCCTTACTTTATAACATTAAAATGCATAGATCGGTCCTTGACACATGACCTTAAAAGGTATGACATGCCCCATTAAGTGGAACCAAACTATATGGGTTCTAATTTCTTTCACAAGGATAAATAGGAAGTCCCATCATGAGCTCAATCCCAATACTGAAAAAATCACCACCTTCTTGAATGGTTAAAAACTCCAAAGTTCCCGATTGTGTGGATTTAAACCATAGTTTCTTAAAACCATGTATCACCAAGTAATAATGAAACAATATGGAGAACATTTGATACATATAGATAGTTCCATTGATGGAGAACCTATTATACATACATATGTTAATGTAGATGAGATACCTCTGACACGTACAGATGTTCACGTCGAAACATGCTATAATTTACTACTAACATAGGGGTGATTGGTCTCGAACTGAGGTTAGGTAAGGATTTATAGAAATAACTTATATTTATATGAGAATCCCATAGTAGGAAATAATTCCACCAAATAGGGTGTGATAAGCCCAACCTCACATCCTCTCAAACAATGTGAGTTTCCAAGCATCGTTAAGGGAAAACTTCAATGACCACCTTCCTTTGGAAAGTAGGTCCATAGAAACATCGCTATCATGGATGTGGGAGTCATTGGGGGTTTCGGGTTCCATGAATAAACACCATTGGAAACTATCTGAAATAAGAATAATTCCCCATGAATGAACAACCACGTTTTCAAGTCAAAATAGTAAGAGTAATAGAGTTATGTTTATGTGTAATTGACTCACCATGTGAGACATTGGGATAAGTTTACAAGTTATCTGGGATTTTATATGATACATGGAATATAGCATATGACTCATCGATATCAATGTATAATTAATTTTTGAGACAATTAATCTTCATATAAGTTTTATAAATATTTTTTTGACACCAGAGTCATCCAAAGTTATGTATGAGTCATTTAGAATTCTACATATGAGTCATTCAAGGAAAACTATATGAGTTATCTGTGTACATGTCATTTAAAGTTGTGTCCAAATAACCTAAAGTTTTATATGAGTCAAAACCTGTAAAAATTTAAGAATTCTATAAAATGTAAAAAATTATAGATTTTAAAAATATTTAATTCAAGTAAAATATAATTCCAAGTGATGTGCAAGTTATTTTTTCATGTTTTAAACATAATAAAATGTTATTTTTGATTCAATAAAAGGGATAAAAAATTCCTCATTATAAATATGGTAGTTGTGTAAAAGGAGAATAATTACTTACTATTGTAACCACTTTATAGTGACCCGAGTCTTTTACATAAAACATTTCATGACTTTAAGCATAATTAATCATCATAGTACAAGCCAGGGATCGTTAAGTCTAGTGTCTTGGAAGACTGGGTATATAAAACATAAAACATGGGGGCTAAAAAAACATCTTTATTTAATCTCCATAAAGAGCTTCTAAATTCCTTTGAGACCTTACATCTTCATAGGGTACCCTGGGGAACACATGAACAAAGGGATGAGCTAAAAATCCTAGTAAGGGAAAGAACATAAGGATACATCTCAAGAACATGAGTTAGGAGGCATGACATAATGATAACCAAAGCATGAAACTTATAAAATAATCTAATATAAGCATGGGATCATATAAACATGGAATCATATAAATGTTCCAGAATCATAAAACATTTCTTTAGTACGGGTCAAGGCTAACCGCCAATCCTGTTTCCCATTTTAGTACGGGTCAAGGCTAACCGCCAATCCCGTTTCACATCGCATCTCATGAGACTTATCCTTACCCAATGCATTGGAGCGCTATCTGGGCGCACTCATCTCAACATTTTCATGAATATTCTTGCCACATAAATCTTCTTACCACATAAATATTCTTTTCACATGAGTAATCATACATAATCAATTTTTCATAAACATAAGGTTACCTATGGAGAGAATTGGGTACCACAATCATGAAATAAAGCATAACCAATTAGTATATCATGAAAGTGTCCATGAAAGAAAGGGATTAGAACATACATGGACGTTTATAAGGTAATTTAGGCATAAAACATGGTAGGTGGTAAAAAATATAAGTGACATCACATAAGAAATTTATTTGAGAGACATTAGCATTAAAACATTTTTGTGCGGTTTTAAGGAAAATACTATAGAGCTTTTAAAATAGTAAAGAAGACATTCTTTTATATCAAACCAGAATTAAACCAAGAAGGTTTTCATAATAAAAATACTGAATTTAAAAATACAATGGTGTCTTAAAATAGAGGATAGATTTCACTTGAAATTGGGTAAAAGTTCGGGAAGTTCCTTTAAAACGATTGTGCTTATTGGGAAGTATCGAGGAGAGATTCACTTAAAAACATATATATCCCCGAAAGAGAATGAGAGATGGATCTCAGAACATGAGTTTGGAGCATATAAACATAATTTTTAAGTTCTACATAAAAATAAAGTACAATTATATCTTGGTAAAAAGAAAGATAGAGCAACCCGAAGGAATAATGGAAGTTTGGGTAGAATCCATTATGGTTTTTCGTCATAGTATCAGGTGTAACTAAGAGGGCTTAATGAGAGAGATAAGGGGTTTCTTATCACTTATAAAACATTAGGGAAGTATGGGGAAGGTTTATAAACATACCCCATCACTTGGTATTACACAAAAAGGCATAGCATAGAGAGAAATTCTGATTAAGAGTGAAAAGGGGAGGATCACTTACCTTAAATCTGTTGGTGTTCTCCACTTGTTATTAACGACCTCTTGAGACTTCCTCCTTTGAGAACCTCTTAAGGGGATAGGTTTTGGTATTTTGAGGAGGCTAAAAGCTTTTGGACGTGGGGGGGGGGACCTTGGGGAGATATTTGGTCAGAATAAAGGCAAGGCACAAGGCTTGAGAGGAGTGGAGAGAAGAGGGGGTGAAGGGGGGGTTTTATAGTGGAGGAGAAGAGGGATTTCATAATATTATAATCATTAATTTATTATTTCTTCCCAAGACAAGGAATAGTAATTATTCCATGACCAATAATAGTGATTTTATCATGTGATCCCAAACCAAGTGGACTTACATAAGCAGAACATCATCGATAACTCAAATAATCCATTATTTAGCATTTATTGTGAATTATCAGATTCTACTATTCATCAAAAATTCAAGTATTTCAGAAAAATCCCAAAAATTCACCCTAACCATTTTTCAACGTGTAGAATCCAAAAATGAAGTCCATTTTTCAAAAATAATTTTATAAATATGATTATTTTAATATTTAATTAAAATAATAATTTATTATCAAAACCAGTTTTAAAACATTCATTAACGTATTCTAAAATATATGTATATCGTACTTCCAACTTGAATATTATTTTTATACCACCATAGGTGAGGTTACTATTCATTAGGGTATATCACTATTCATAAGGGTATGTTACTATTCATTATCGTAGGTTACTATTCACCAAAAATTAAGTTTTCCTTATCGGACTCCAAATAACTTACTGATTACAACCATGTATGCCGGATTTTCGAAATTCCAAACACAGAAGTGACGAACTTATGTTTAAAGATCTCTTAGCACTTAGTAGATCATTATGTTTTTCTTTCATGTGATTTTATGACATACTTATGAGAAGGGAATTTCCATTGAAAAACATTGAGTTGTTACATTCTTCTCCCCTTATGAAATTTCGCCCCATAAATTTCACTTTACACAAAAAGGTGAGGGTGTTTATCCTTCATTTCCTCTTCTGATTCCCAAGTTTCTTCCTCAAACTTATGGTTCCTCTAAAAAACTTTGACAAGATGGGTTGTCTTGTTGCGTAGAACCTTATCTCTCCGATCCAGAATCTTTACTGGCTGCTCCTCATAGGAGAGATCATCTTCCAACTGCACCACCCCTGAGTTGAGTACATGTGAAGGATCATATATGTACTTCCTCAAGAGTGATATGTGAAAAACATCATGAAATCAAGTCATATTCGGTGGAAGTGAAAGCCAATAGGCCACGGCTCCTATGTGGTCAAGGATCTCATAGGGGCCAATATACCTTGGGCTTAGCTTCTCTTTCTTCCTGAATCACATGAATCTTTTCCATGGATATATTAGAAGGAAGACGTTATCTCCAATGTCTAACTCCAAGTCCCTTCAACGGTTTTCATCATAGATCTTTTGCCGACTTTGAGCAGCTTTGATGTGTTTCTGGATGACTTGGACCTTCTCTGTCATCTCTTGAACTAGATCAGGTCTAAGTATCTTTCTTTCTCCAACTTCATCCCAACAGGTTGGAGTTCTACATCGCTTTCCATACAGAGTTTCATATGGAGCCATATGAATACTCGAGTGGAATCTATTGTTGTATGAGAACTCAACCAATGGGAGGTGTTGATCCCAACCACCTTTGAATTCTAGAGAGCAGGATATAAGCATATCTCCAAGCGTCTGAATAGTTCTTTCAGACTGGCCATCAGTTTGGGGTTGATAGGTCGTGCTGAAATTTAATTTAGTACTCAAAGAATTTTGAAGGCTCCTCCATAATTTCAATGTTAAACTTAGATCACGGTCAGATACAATTGAGAGTGGAACACTGTGCAGTCTCACCACTTCCTTCACATATATCTTTGCAAGTTGTTCAAGCGAGAGATCTTCCCAAATAGTGATGAAATGGGATTTTTTGGTGAGTCAGTCAACCACAACCAATATCGCATTATTTCCCTTTGACGTCTTTGGGAGACCTGTGACAAAGTCCATAGTAACATTTTCCCATTTCCACATGGGTATAGGCAATGGCTGCATCATACCTTTGGACTTTTTTTGCTCATCTTTAACTTTCTGACATACCAAGCATCATGATATATATTCTGAAATCTTCTTCTTCATGTTATTCCACCAGAAGTATTCTCGGAGATCACAGTAAAATTTGGTACTCCCATAATGGATAGAGAAGGTTGAGCTATGTGCATCATTCAATATCTCCTTCTTTATCAGATGGTACACATAATCATGTCCCAAATCTCACAACTCCTTCCTCATCAATTTTGAAATCGGAGGATTTCCCATTTTTAACAGATTACACCCTTTTCTGAATTTCCACATCCTTTCTTTGAAAATCATTTATTTTCCCTAAGAGGGATGGTTGAGAAATCATTTGATAAAGGATTGATGATGTTCCTCCCTTAATGATTCTCATGTCCATCCTTTATAAATCTAAGATGATTGGATCCTTTTCAATTCTCATCATTGATAAATATGCAGGATCCTTTCTACTTAGAGCATCTTCCACCTTGTTTGCCTTACTGGGATGGTAGTGGATTGAGCAGTCATAATTCTTGATGAGATCTATCTATATTCATTGGCACATATTAATATCTTTCTATGTGAATATATATTTGAGACTCTTATGGTCAGTATATATCTCACATTTTCCCCATAGAGATAATGCCACCAGATTTTCAACGCAAAGATCACAGCCACCAACTCTAGATCATGCGTGGGATAGTTTTGCTCATGGATTTTCAACTGCCTTGAGGAATAGGCTATCACTTTATCATTTTTCATTAGCACACAGCCTAAGCCTTTCTTAAAAGCATCACTATACACCACAAAGAGTTCTCCACTTGAAGGGAGTGTGAGTATCAGCGCAGTGATAAGACTCTTTTTCAACTCCTTGAAACAGTCTTCACATTAGGGTGTCCAGACAAACTTTACTCCCTTCCGTGTTAGCTTGGTCATTGGGTTTGACAATCGTGAAAAGTTCTTCATGAATCATCGATAATACCCAGCTAGACCTAAAAATTTGTGGATCTCTGTTACAGAAGTTGGCCTCAGTCACTCTTCAATTGCCTTCATCTTAGAAGGGTCCACAGATATCCCTTTCCTGGTGATAACATGCCCCAAGAATGATACTTCCTCCATACAGAACTCACATTTACTGTACTTTTCATACAAATTCTCCCTTCGCAAAGTCTTTAACACAGTTTCCAAATTCTCCTCGTGTTCCTCCTTGCTCTTGTATTATATCAGAATATCATCAATAAAGACCACCACAAATTTTTCAAGGTAATCTCTAAATACTCTATTCATTAAATCCATGAAAATTGCTAGAGCATTAGCGAGTCTGAAGGTAATCACTATGAACTCATAGTGTCTATACCTCGTTTGAAAGGTATTATTGGGAATATCTTCCTTCCTCACCTTTATTTAGTGATATCCCGACCGAAGGTCCACCTTAGAGAAATAACTATCCCCATGAAGCTGATCGAACAAGTCTTCTATCCGTGGAAGGAGATATTTGTTCTTTAAAGTGATTTTATTGAGATCATGATAATCAATGCAGAGGTGTATTGATCCATCCTTCTTGAAGAAGAGGACTGGAGCACCCCACAGTGAAGCACTTGGGCGTATAAAACCCTTCTCCATATTCTCCTGTAACTTCTTTTTCTACTCTTCTAGATCTATGGTGTCCATTCTGTAAGTTGTATTTTAGATTGGCAAAGATATAGGGATAGGTTCAATTGAGAACTCAACCTCTCTGTCAAAAGGAAGACCAGGAAACTCTTTAGGGAATACATCATTGTAATCCCTCATTATGGGCATGTCTTCAAGAATGATTCTATCCTTTGTCCCAATCATTTGAGTTAGATATGCTTTCTCACAAGGAAGCAGTATCCAAACATGAGACGAAGATTCTAAAGGAGACTCATCTTCTTCCTTACACTTGTAAAGAATCAGAGGATGCTTCAGGATGTGAAATGTGATCTCCCTTTCCCAACAATTGATGTTTTCCTTGTACAAATATATCCAATCCATGCCTAAGATAGCACTGAACTCTACTAAAGGAAGTATGACAAGATTTTCTGGGAGGTTCAGTCCACAAACATTAATCGGGGAGAAGTTATAAAACATGGATGCAATAATTTCCCCATTCCCTGTTCTCACAGATAACTTTTCCTCTAAATTTTGAGGTGGTGTTTGAATACTTCTACTAAACTTTCAAGATATGAAATAATGTGTATAACCAGAATCAATAGTATGTTCACTATTCTTGAATGAATAACAAGCATACCGGTCACCACATCATTTTTCGGCTCCACCTCAGCAGTAGTGATCGCATAAGCCCTTCCTTGTTTCCTTGGAGGTTATTGCTGATTGCCTCCAACAACCCTCAACTTAGGTAAATTGTTCACATAATATCCAAGCTCCTTATAGTTATAACACTACACTATAGGCTGAGTTTTGATCTGAACCTTCCTTTATTCTTTAACATTAGTGGGATTTTTCATATCCCTTCGGCAGTTCTTGGCCAGATGACTAAACTTTCCATATTTGAAGCAATTCTTGGTTCCCTTAAGACAGTCACCAAGATGTTTCTTCCCACAATATTTGCAAAGGGGAAAGTGAGGCTTATTTCCATCATGGGATTTTTTTGATGAACCACCCATGTTGTTCTCCATTTTCTGATTCTTGTCACTAGGCCCATGATACCACTGAGAGTCTACAATCTCTATTTCAACCTTGAGGTCACAACAGACAATCTCCTCATAGCTGTCGAAGTCTTGAATCTCCAAAACTTTTCATAGACTCAGCTTTAGTATGCTAAATAAGCGATCCACCTTGCTTTCGGTGTTCATGACAAAGCTAGAGGCGTACCTTGCAAGCCTTGTAAAGTTCACTTCATACGCCCCGATAGACTCATCTTCCTTCTTCTTGAGTCCAAGGAACTCTCTTTCCATCTTGAGATGGAGGGTTCAAGGAAAAGATTTATTGAAAAACAACCTCTTGAATTCCTCCCATTCTATGGAATCAATTTCCTCTTGGGACTTTGTATTCTTGATCAGTGTCCACCACTGATCAGCTTCCCCATCAAAATGATAGACTGCCAGTACAACTTTCTTTTCTTCTGAGCACTGGAGGATAGAGAAAATCTTTTCAATGGAGTTAATCCATTGTTCTGTGAGGAGGGGATCAGAAGACCCGCAAAACATTGGAGGCCTTTTCTACATGAAGGATTCTACGAAAACTTGTTATTTCCTTGGAGGAGGGGGACGTTCCACCTGATTCAAGTTATTATTCATAACTCAATCCACCTGATCAAGTACTGCCATGAAGTTTTGAGCACCCGCTTCCATCACATTAGGCATGTCATTAGGGAAATCATCACATTGCCTATCACATTGGTTGTTAGAACATGTTCTTCTATTTCCCGCCATTAACTAAGAAAAAGAACGTATAATTAGATGTCTTGAATACTTAGCTATTGAGCATAAAAAGAAACTTTGAACATAAAAGTATGAACTTATAAAGAAGAGGTATATCCTGAATTGTGATTCCTTAGGTTTATATCTAGGTTATCCTCGATCTATTTCTTAACTTATATTCTTATGGGCTTCTTTTTTTCCCTTAATAATGGTTTGTACTAAGCTCGTGAATCTACCGAAGCATATCCCCCGGGAGTGTTGTAAGCAAGAGTGCAGCAAGGCCCATTGTCGTTCACCAGTTCTCGTTTGAGTCTAGCTCAAAGCGGTGTTTTCAGGTTTTACCCCTAGATACATCTGTGCCAGAGCCTCCTCTACCTGCTCATAACCATATAGGGATGTATTTTCTTGATAAATAACTTACTCTATACTCACCAAAATTTAGGACTGTTTTCTTATACTTAGTCTCATCCTTAAAGTTCTCACTAAGGTGCACTATTCCTAATCTCCAAAAATAACTAGACCATCCTCTGATACCAACTATAGCGACCCAAGCCTTTTACATAAAACATTTCATGATTTTAAGTATAATTAATCATCAGAGTACAAGCCAAGGTTCGTTAAGTCTAGTGTCTTGAATGACTAGGTACATAAAAAATAAAACATGGGGGCTAAAAAAACTTCTTTATTTAATCTCCATAAGGATCTTATAACTTCCTTTGAGCCCTTACATTTGCATAGGGTACCCTAGGGAACACATGAATAAAGGGATGAGCTAAAAATCCCAGTAAGGGAAAGAACATAAGGATACATCTCAAGCACATGAGTTAGGAGGAATGACATAATGATAACCAAAGCATGAAACTTATAAAATCATTTACTATAAGCATGGGATCATATAAAAATGGAATCATATAAATGTGGCAGAATCATAAAACATTTCTTTAGTACGGGTCAAGGCTAACTTCCAATCCCATTTCCCATTTCAGTACGGGTCAAGGCTAACCGCCAATCCCGTTTCACAACGCATCTCATGAGACTTATCCTTACCCAATGCATTTAAGCACTATCTGGGAACACACATCTCAACATTTTCATGAATATTCTTGACACATAAATATTCTTACCACATAAATCTTCTTTTCACATGAGTAATCATACATAATCAATTGTTCATAATCATAAGGTTACCCATGGAGAGAATTGGGTACCACAATCATGACATAAAGCATAACCAATGAGTGTATCATGAATGTGTCCATTAAAGAAAGGGATTAGAACATGCATGGATGTTCATAAGGTAATTTAGGCATAAAAAATGGTAGGTGGTAACAAATAGAAGTGAAATCACATAAGAAATGTATTTGAGATACATTATCATTAAAACATTTTTGTGCGGTTTTAAGGAAAATACTATAGAGCTTTTAAAATAGTAAAGAAGACATTATTTTATATCAAACCATAATTGAACCAAGAAGGTTTTCATAATAAAAATACTGAATTTACAAAGGCAATGGTGTCTTAAAATAGGGGATAGAGTTCACTTTAAATTAGGTAAATGTTTGGGAAGTTCCTTTAAAATGAGTGTGCTTATTGGGAAGTATCGAGGAGAGATTCACTAAAAAACATGTATATCCCCGAAAGAGAATGAGAGATGGATATTAGAACATGAGTTTGGAGCATATAAACATAATGTTGAAGTTATAAATAAAAATAAATGAAAACTATATTTTGGTAAAAATAAAGATAGAGCAACCCGAAGGAATAAAGGAAGTTCAGGTAGAATCTATTATGGTTTATCGGCATGGTATCGGGTGCAACTAAGAGGGATTGATGATAGAGATAAGGGGTTTATCATCACTTACAAAACATTATGGAAGTATGGGGAAGGTGTATAAACATACCCCATCACTTGGTATTACACAAAAAGTCATATCATAGACAACAATCTTGATTAAAAGTGAAAAGGATAGGATCTCATACCTTAAATCCGTTGGTGTTCTCCACTTCTTATTAACGACCTCTTGAGACTTCCTCCTTTGAGAACCTCTTAAGGGGAGAGGTTTTGGTATTTTGAGAAGGATGAGAGCTTTTGGACGTGGTGGAGGACCTTGGGGAGAGATTTGGGTAGAATAATGGCAAGGCACAAGGCTTGAGAGGAGTGGAGAGAAGAGGGAGTGAAGGGGGGTTTTATAGTGGAAGAGAGGAGGGATTTTATAATATTATAATCATTAATTTATTATTTCTTCCCAAGAAAAGTAATATTAAGTATTCCATGACCAAGAACAGTTATTTTATTATGTGATCCCGAACCAAGTGGGCTTACATCATCAGAACATCATCGATGACTCAATTAATCCATTATTTAGCATTTATTCTGAATTATCGGATTCTACTATTCATTAAAAATTCAAGTATTTCAGAAAAATACCAAAAAATCACCCTAACCATTTTTCGACGTATAGAATCCAAAAATGAAGTCCATTTTTTAAAAATAATTTTCTAAATAGGATTATTTTAATATTTAATTAAAATAATAATTTATTATCAAAACCAGTTTTAAAACATTCATTAACTTATTCTAAAATATAGGTATATCATACTTCCAACTTGAATGTTATTTTTATACCACCATAGGTGAGGTTACTATTCATTAAATTATATCACTATTCATAAGGGTATGTCACTATTCATTAGGGTAGGTTACTATTCACCAAAAATTAAGTTTTCCTTATCGGACTCCAAATAACTTACTGATTACAACCGTGTATGCTGGATTTTTGAAATTCCAAACACAGAAATGATGAACTTATGTTTAAAGGTCACTTAGCACTTAGTAGTTCATTATGTTGTGTTTTCATGTGATTTTATGACATACATATGATAAGGGGATTTCCATTGAAAAACATCGGGTCATTACACACTTAGTCATGTTATAATAAATTTTATAACTTCATGATGACTTGGATAATAATTTTGAAAAGAAAATAATGAAGCAGAAAAAAGTAAAAGAATTTGAGAAATATTTAATAATAGGTTATTAATTTCAATTTCAATTTTGAATATGTTTTTTCTTCTAGTGGTGTGTGATAAAAAAATATACGTGGGAAAAAAATAAGCATAAGAGACTACTCTTGACTAAAATTTTTAAAGAGAATATTTTTTGAGAGAAAGAATACAAGAAGAAGAGGTCATTTAGTTTTCACAGAGATAAGAGGAGGAACCTGTGATAGTATAGGTTAATAAAGAAGAAATAAAATATTCATTTTAATAACTCTATGGAATTATAATTGTGTTGAAGACTTTATTACTGTTAAAAGAATAATATTTTATATTTTTAATGGTATGGTAAGAACTTATCACAATTGGGAGATGTGTATCATGAGTACAAGGATATTTGGTCCTCATTGTAACTCACATGTTTAAATTTGTGGGTCATATGGTCTTGCTGAAATCCAGATCATGCTAAGGATTAGTCTTCTCATTTTGAGAGGAAAACCTTATAAATCTATTATACCATGTCTCTGTTCACTTGGATGTGTATGATAGTAAAAAAAATTAACACTTTAATAAGTGGTGAAGGTTGTTTCGAAAGAGAAATCATTGGATCCGGAGAAACCCTAAGAGTGGGGTGAATCAAGGTGTAGACCAATTAAAAAAAATTACTTGATTCATTTTCTTCTTATTTTAGGATCTTGTTTACTATTTAGAAGGAAACCCTTCAACCTCTCACTCTATATGAAATCCATACCCAAATAAACACATATATACAGGTATGTAAAACATTTATGGGAAATATGGAATTTTTATTTTGTTCACTATATAGGGATAGTCCATGTAGAATATGTCGATGTTGTTTCATTCATACTAGAATCCATTAAGATTATCTAGTTAGTGGATATAAATATATTTTTTTAGTCACTCTTTTCTAGGTTCACTCCCTTTATAAAATTTAGGGTATTTCACCCCTCACTCAAGGAACACTGCCTCTTCTTAACTCACACTCATTGTTTCATTGAAGGATCTTCCATAGTTTATAGACTTGTAGGTATCTTCAAAATATTGGAGAAATAAGTATTTTCCTTGATTATCACAGGAATTTACTTTAATATTAGTCATGATTTGATGCTATTTGAATGCACTAGTCATTTGAAATATATGTTCAATGCCTTTTTTTGTAACTGCCTCTTTCATGAAACTATTCACTTTTTCGTAATTATCACTTCATGAAAATTATGTTTTTGTAAGTGCTTAATTATAATTCCTTTACACTCAAAAATTTTATGGAAACTTATTTCATGAAATATTAACCTTTATGCAAAATAATGGTTTTCATTAATAGTATTTTCATAGAACACAATGATTCTCTGAAGTTTACTCGCCGAACTCAGTGGTTCACATAACTCCTTCATGTAACTTCAGACCTTGGTGAATTCAGATTATTTTTATCTTAATAATCATCCTTGAACAATTATTTGTATTCCTCTTAATATATATGGTATTTATATGTGAATACTGACCCTTTATGTAAGTTGAAAACATTTCCTTCGTGTAACTTCATTTCATGAAACTTTCTCCATTATTCTTCATTCAAGAAACTTTTCCTCACAAAAATTCCTTGTTTCGTCGTACCTTAAATTTACTAACATATATCGGTTCACAAAACTTGATATATCACAATACTTTATACTTTAAAAATATTTTAAACATCTTCATTGTGCAACCTTCCTTCGTGAAACTTCATGAATTTCGTAATACATATCATTTGATAAATATTCAACATCGTAACCCGCTCAACTATACTATCATGAAACTCTAAATTTATGAAAAAACTATTTCTATATATATGAGAACATGTCATTCAAAATAATATGCCTTTTCTTTGGGAACATTGTGAAATATTCCTGATCAGATTTAGCTCCATTATTCCTGGATTTTCAGGATCAAAAATTTGGAAAACTCTAGAGAACTATGACACCTTCAATGTGTAATCCTCCTATATGAATCAACTAAATTTCACATATTTGGAAACCTTACTTCATACTCAAGAATCACTTCCTCATGCTTTCAAAAGAAAACTTCTCCATTGTTTACCCAGTAGCTTCTTTCACAACTTTTGAGTATCTCCGATCTTAGTTTCTAAATCTCCAATGAATGTGAAAATCTTCTCAAATCAACTAGTATTATAACCTCTAGTTCATCATAGACATCCTCATGAACAACACCTATTCATAACAACTTAGGTTTATTTATATCAACCATCCTAACTTTTAAATACAAATCGCGTGGATAGCCATCGGCCACCACAACATGACTACCATGTATTCTATGTATCGCCTTCTCTAATATACTTGGGGAATCCAAAATTCCCCCCTTAACCTCCATATATGAAATAAATCCACAAACCAGGTCCTAGATAAATATAGTGACATCAAAGTGCCTGTTTTCATTTCTCTACTAGTTTGTTTCCATGTACAACTCACATCACCATGTCTTCAATAGCAACTCATGTGTGCATACTTATTGATAATATGATTGATAAAAAACTAACACCAAACATAGTTTTGGGTCCAATAGAAACTTAAAAATGAATTTAAACATAGATTCACCCCCATGTGTTTCTCACTAATATTTTGGATCCTTTTAATAATCCAAAATATATCGGATATCCTCCTTGTATATGTAAATGTAATTCAGTTAAGAGGTGGATGGAAATGTGGAAAACTTCAGTAGGTCTCCATGTATATGTAAAATTAACAAAGATGATATGTAAGGGTTACTTGGACCATATATGAGAGTCATCATTTGTGAAAATGGAATTGAATAACCTTATGATGCATAAAAACCATTTCAATTACAAAGGGGAAATATGTAAGAGTCATTTTTTTGGTAAAGGGTGATATATAAAGGTTATCACTAGAATACACAAGGACCATTTCTATGACACATGGGTTATAGATAAGATTAATTTTTGTGAAAAAATGAGAGAATATGTCTAAGTATTTCCTTTACTATGGAATTTGAGGATTGAAATACACTAGAATGCGTAAGAGAAGTGGGATTGGAAGATATGATATGTAAGGGTTGTTATTAGTCATAAAATATAATTAATAATATGGGTAGCTAAGGTTTATGATATTACACATATCATATAATATTATTGATAGTTTGTCCAGTTGGAAATTTTTTCATATTGTGGTAAGGATGCTTGCACCATGAAGAGGTTTAAATACATTTCAACGGTTCTATATATTTTAATAAGGTCATATCACAATATTAGAAGACACATCATAGTTTTATTGTTTCATATAGACATAAAAACTATAGAATAATTCCAAGTTGATATTCATAGAGGTTTAAGTATAGAAAATCACGAGAGATGTTAAGGAGCCTTGAAAATATGTAGATTTTGTAGATATAGTTATTTCCTAGATTCAGTTGGAGTTTAAAATAAGGAAATTTGGTGTGATTTTTATAGAGTTTACTTGACCAAAATTTAGAGACTACTCACAATGGTTCAAAGAGAGAGGGTTATTAATATATCATATACAAAATAAAAAGTGTAAATGGGTATATTCATTGACATATAAACTAATAAAATAAGAAGATAAGTGGATTGATATTATATAAAAAATAGTATATCATTGACATATATGACACTGAAGAATAATAAGAAGAAGAAGGAAATTATAGATCTATATTGGAAATAATAAGAGTAATAAATCCTTGTAACTCCTTGAAGATCTTTCCAAATAAGAAGGTGCAGTTTATATGATGACTCATGGAAAGGTGATGTTGTCCCATGATATGTTTCCATTAGACCAATAAAGTAGTAGTGTAGAGATCAATGGCACCTATCTATATCTGATGCATCAATAAAAACAATGAAAATTCTAGTACATGGTGTGTGCATGCCAAAGATGTTATCTATTATTAAAGTACTAAGAAAGAGATAGGATTGAAGAGAGTGTCCCTTAAGAGTTAAGGAGTTCTCCCTAAATATTTTTAAAGGGAGTTAACTGATGTTTAGAGTTCCATGGCCTAAACCTATCACTAAATAGCATGTTTAGTGGATTATAGTACATTAGTGAATTTTCATTTAATGCTTCATGGATTATCTCAGTGTGAATGAACCAAGTAAATTCCATATATCCTGTGTAAGATATTTTTTTAGATTTTTCAAGGCATAAAGTGGCGACTGTGTGTTAAATAATCATTAAATAAACTAATTAAAGGATAAATATACTAGGTTTAGCAATTGGATCGTCATATAAAGGAGAAATTAAGTGTGACCCTACTAATTATGAGGTCATAATCAGTTAGGGTGGTGAGATTTTAAGCAATTATTTTTTAAATTTGAATGATTTCCAAGCCCTGATTCCCCCCCCCCCCTCAAGGTATCTCTCACTACAAAACTTTTTGATATTAATAATTAGTATTGGATAATTCATTCATTTTGTTTTAATTTTTTTCTATGAATTGGTCTGATTGGTTCTTGGATTTGAGTTTTATTCCACCCTCATATTCTTTTGGTGAAATGGGAAAGAGAAATAATCCAAATATAAAATAAAAATCCAAGGGGATTCAATATAATAAAACAAATTTGGGAAAAGTGTGATTAAAATGGAATATTTTAGTATCTTTCGATAAAGTGGTATGAATGATTCTAATTGTGAATATATTAATTCTCTCAATGATGTCGTAGGATTAACTAATGATCCTGATTTTATAAGTGAATTTGAATCCACAAATGATAAATATCTATTAATAAGTTCAAAGATATAGGCTATCCACTTATCAGAGGATCTTGATCAGCAGCTGCAAGAAGAAAACATGAATTTCAAAGAGGATAATAATTATCAAATGTATCAAGTTAGAGGGATAA
Source organism: Viscum album (assembly GCA_963277665.1). Classification (NCBI taxonomy): domain Eukaryota; kingdom Viridiplantae; phylum Streptophyta; class Magnoliopsida; order Santalales; family Viscaceae; genus Viscum; species Viscum album. The sequence goes on from OY728125.1 coordinate 109,750,774, forward strand.
AGGATAAAAAATTGAAATACCTGAACAAAATACTAATTGAAGTGGATACTAATCTAAGTTAAAAATGATTCTTGGGATGATTAATTAGATTATATCACTTTCAAATTACATAATCTTTAACTTCCTCCAAAGGAGAAGAGTCTTAACTCAAAAGATATTTAAAACACTATGGATAATAAGGATGAACTTGTTATGCACATGTAAAAATTAGTAAAGGATAATAAATTATTGAGGTAACTAGAAATGGACTTGAATAAATACATAATAATAATGGGTATAAAGATGAAGGGTTAAATTGACTTACTTGAAGAACTTTCATATGAAGTGGGTGAAAAAAATAGTAATAGAGAAGGAATTAAAAGATATATTATCCCTATCAAAACACAACTTGAAGAAAGAATAAAATATGGAAAGGAATATGACTCAATGCTATAGGATATGAATACCTAATTTATATAGAAGGATTACAAGATCAACAGGCTTGAAAATAGGTGGAAAAACTCTAGTGAAAAGAAGAATATATCACCTATACTAACATCAAGAAATGGGGTCCACAAATATGGAAATATGGAATCGATGAGTTAAAAGGGGATTCTTGGAAATTTTTAGTAATAAAACTCACAAATAAATGAGTAATTAAATTCTAATATTGTGGTATCATATCACACACCATGGATGTATGTATAGAATCTTAAGGCCTTGGAGATAGAATTAAATCTTTTGATTAGCATCTTAACTGATAAATGACTACATGAGGTGTGTTTTTAAAAAAAGATGTTTTATTTATGATAACCAAGGACATATATGTAAAGACTCAGAATTTCCATATATATTTTTAATTATTTGAGATTATTACGAGACTGTGAAATCTGACAGCACATGACTCTAAGGCCCAAAGTGCCCGGAATGATCCGTCGAAAAAGTGTTAAGCTTAAAATAGCACGTGTGAGTAGTTTTTTTTAAAAAGTGTAATAAATCTTAAACAGGTACCCGGATCAGAAATATGAGGGAATCGTTGTATTCAAGATGGTGGATTTACCCTAGGCGGGACTTAATTTTAGTCGGCGCAAGTCTCCAAAGAGAAAACCCAAAAATTTATTAACCATAAATAAAATTATTAAATAAAATTATTTTATTTTTCAAATGATTATAACTCAAGAAAGGTGACTTGGATTAAAAATCTAAGACCACCGCTCAACTCGTGAGGGTATGATTTCCTTATGGAGATCATAACTTTAGCCGGCGCGGGCCAATAGTGGAAGTTAGTTTTTGGCCGCAATAAAATAATTAAGTAACAATTATTTTATTGTTAAATTCTATAACTCCTAAACGGTAACTCAGATTGGAAATCTGAGAGTATCGTTGAGGTTGTGATAGTGTGTTTACCTTAGGAGATCCTAACCCCAATGGCACAGGTCGAGGGTGACTATTAATAATTTTTGAACTTTTTTTAAGGTACTTTCAGTAAACGTGCAGGCGACAATTTCTATTTTTTGAACCAGTGCTCAGAATTGAAATATGAGGGCACGAATAAACTCGCAGTGTCTAGATTCACTTAAAGGAGGCTTCACTTTGACCGCAGTAGGTCAGTTGAGAAAGTTATTTTTTTCAACTTTTAATAATTAATAAAATTAAAAAATTGTTATTTTATTTTATCCTACCACCTCTTGAGAGGTAGGGGCGAGGACCATGGTGGTATTCATACATTTAATATGGGATATTAAATGCTCACTTACACTTTGGTTACATAACCACCTATTCTGCAATTAACATGGCTCATTAATTACGTCAATTAATGAACCTCCTTAATTACTCAGTGCGTTACTCACCCTTTCCCCCCTATATTTTTATTGAGATCGGGGTAGAGTTTTTGGTGTGACTTCTTCAAGTGAGGAACCTCTAGAGAAGTGATGTGACACCTTCCACTAATAGAGATGGAAGCTCGGGCAGTAATGAACTGGGATCGATGAACGTCAGCGGCTTCATCAAACGTGGAATCTTCTTCCACCACCGCTACGTCTCCAAAGAATCTTGAGGTAGGGTTTGTCTTTTAATTCAAAAATTCCCACGTTCCTTCTCCTCGTTCTTGAATTTTTAGGTGGTCGTTGTGAGGTATGGGTCGTGACAAAGTGTTATTAGAGGAGTTGGTTCTACCGAAGAACTAGAACTCAGATCTTTCCAATGGAGAAATATTGTTAAGTGTTTTGAGTGTGGTTTTTAGATCAGAGAGTCCAGTGTTGGTGTGGTAGCTAATGTATCCATACACCAGGACCCTGAATTCTGATTTTCAACTCGGTGCATGAAAACACTGATTGCGTGTGTTTTGGAAATGTTTTTCTTTTGATCTCTTTTGAGACATCTCACCAAGTATAACTTATTGATTTTGGTTCCTCTTGATTCTCTTTCTAGATGCCTCCACATAGATAGTCATCTAGGATTCCAATGTGTAACCATGAGGATGGTCCACAGTGTGATGAGGCTTCAGTACAAGGATTGTTTCCTAAGATAGGTACCTTCGGGCTATGTCCCAGTGATACCACTGCTCTTTGGTAAGTAGTTACTATCGACACTACTGGTAGATAACACTTATAGGCTCAGTGCCTTACACTAGTTTTAGTGATAGATACCCCTCAGGTTCCAAGTTGATCCCAACTCATAGGTTTCTAAGGAATGTATTGAGGTGGGGACTGAGTTTCCCTCTAGCCAGGGAACCATTAAATTAGATAGTGGTCCTGGTAGTGAGCATTCAATGTGACTCAGTAGGGAGAAGGAAGGGTTTAGATTACCCCTATCATATGATAAGGTGAATTTTTCCATGGACAGAGCTTGAGAACCTTCCTCAGAGAAGGGGGTATCTTGCCATAAAAATCTAAGGGGTATGTGTTCCCAAGAGCTTCTACAGCTTCGGCAAGACGACATGTCAGTAGCTGAGTATTCATCGAGGTGTACCGACCATCCCAGGTACTCGATGAATATCATGTGACTAGTGCTTCAGGACTCGAACCTCCAAGTGAGATGTGTTTAGGGAAATCCGAGCTAGAAATATTCCTTTATGCATTCCTACTTATGTTAAGGTGCTAGAGAGAACCTTTTTGATTGAAAATTATTTGGATGAGCAGATATAGCCAGTGAATGTCAGTAGTGGGAAAGGAGGAAATTGACGTCAGTCTTGAAGACTTGGATGTGTAAAAATGTTTTGGGAAGAGGAAGTGATAGGGACAGATGAATCTGTAGGGCATTAGACATGAAAGAGGAGCTAGGAGAGCAGCAGGAGGTGGTATATATTTTGACATGTTACAACCACCACCCCAATGTGGTCCCCACCAAACTCAGGGAGCTGGAGGAAAGGGGAAGGGAGTAGTTGTATGCGGTTAATGAGTATGACCCAAGGGATCCAGGAATGATTTGAGGTATGATCGGTGTCTACTACTAGTTTTCATATTAATAAACATAGGTACTAATCATTCGTTCTTGTCACGAATCTTTTTCAAAACTTAGAGTTTCTGATTAAACCGTTGACTTAACCCTTATGTTTGGAGATATCTTTGGGAGGAGACTCGATAATCACACTTATGTTGACGGTGTGATATAACCCTTGATGTGAGAGTTTTAGTTGGAACCTCTTGGTGGTAGCGTCGAGGCCTTATGAAATTAGTTTGGGTATAGACTGTTCATCCACAATTCGTGCTCAGATTGACTGTTTTAGGAAAAAAGGTTGTGGTATATCTATAGTGTTGGAATGGGGTTTTCCTTGGTCAATGAAAAAGGAAACCCAAGAATCACGGGTTAAACTCATGCATAGGAGGGTGCAGATGATCACTCTAGAGTCATCCAGTCTTACCCTCGTGGCAGTAGGATTTTTTAGTTTTTAGTTCCCAATAGTAGTGGTAGAGCACGAGAACATCTTTTCAAAAGATGTTTCTAGAATTACCTCCCTGTGGAGAGAGGGAATTTTGCATTGGATTGTACCCAGAGATGGCACCAATATCTACAACTTCATATTGAGTGGCTCCCGCAAAGCTCTGGGAGTTAAGAGTTTAGAAGGGGGATGTAGTGGCAGATTCACTCAGCAAGAGGTCTGGTTTACAGCTGCTGAGTGAGGCGACAAAGAATATATCCACGTTATAGAAACCCTTCATGGATAGTGATGTAGTAGCTTACCTTTGGTCTATAACTGTCACTCCCCCACACCTTCAGTGAGTTCGGGAGGAACAACATGGGGACATAGACTGCAAGGCCCGAAGTGCTTAGATATCCTCAAGACAGGATTCTAAAGGATTTTATGAATGTGGGGAGAACATCATCCTTCTCAAATGATGCACCATGGTACCAGTGATTCTACAAGAGGAGTTGTTGAGGGAGTTCCACACACCCCCTTTAGTGGTACATCCTAGTGTGGTGAAGATATACTAGGACCTCTGACGTCAGTACTAGTGGCCAGGGATGAAGACTGTGCAGATCCGGTAAAAGTCTTATGCCGACAGGAGACGGAGACCCTCAGAGTTCAAGGAGGGAGACCATGTCTTCTTGTGGGTCTCACACCGATGAGGATTATGGAGATTCGGTCAGGGCAGCAAGCTATCTCTGAGGTTTATCGAACTTTTCCAAATTCTCAACTGAGTTGGCGAGGTGGAGTACTGCCTAGATTTTCCCCCACATATTCACCAGGTGCATAATGTTTTCCATGTGTTCTAAATGAGGAGATGCGTGCATGATCCATCACATGTTATCGACTAGGGTGAGTTAGACTTTGACGATGGGGATACTTTTATGGAGTTCCCAGTGGAGATAGGGGATCTATAGGAGTGAGTCCTTTCTGGACGGTTGATCCCTCTAGTGTGAGTTCAGTGGCAACATAGGAACCTCTAGGAGAGAACATGGGAGAGAAAAGATTAGATTCATGCTCAGTATCCTCATTTGTTTGATTTTTCTTTGTTTTGGCTTTTGAGGATGAAAATCCCTAAGGTGGGGAGAATGTAAAGACCCATAATTTCTGTATAATTTTTTTTAATTATTTGGGATTATTACGAGACTGCAAAATCTGAAGGCACATGATTCAGAGGCCCAGAGTTCCCCGAATGATCTATCAAAAACGTGTTAAGATTAAAATTTCACCTGTAAGTATTTTTCCTAAAAAAGTGGAATGAATTTTAAACAGGTGCCCAGATCAGAAATATGAGGGCTCCATTGCGTTCAGGATGGCGAGTTTACCCTAGGCATGACTTAAGTTTAGTTAGCGCAGGTCTCTAGTGAGAAAACCCAAAAATGGATTAACCTTAAATAAAATTATTTTATTTTTCAAATGATTATAACTCATGAACGGTGACTCAGATTAAAAATATGATACCACTGCTGAACTCTTGATGGTATGCTTTCCTTAGGTAGATCCTAACATTGTCCGGCACGGGCCAATAGTGGAAGTTAGTTTTTGGCCGCAAATAAAATAATTAAGTAACAAATATTTTATTTTTAAATTCTATAACTCCTAAACAGTAACTCAGATTGGAAATCTAAGAGTATTGTTGAGCTTGTGAGGCCGTTTTTCCCTTGGGAAGAGCCTAACCTCGACTGGTGCGGGTCGAGGGTGACTGTTAAAAATTTTTGAACTTTTTTAAGGTATGTTCAGTAAACGTGTAGGCAGAAATTTATATCTTTTGAACCGGTGCTCGGAATTGAAATCTGAGGGCACCATTGAACTCACAGCTTTGGGATTTTCTTAAGAGAGGCTTCACTTTGACCACAATAGGTCGGGTGAAAAAGTTAGTTTTTGAAACTTTTAAGAATTAATAAAATAACAAAATTGTTATTTTATTTTATCCTACCACGTCTTTAGCAACGGTGGTGAGGACCACGGAGGTAGTCATACATTTAATATGGGATATTAAATGATCGGTTACACTTTGGTTGTGTAACCACCCCTCGTGAAATTAATGTGGCTCATTAATTACATCAATTAATGAACCTCAATAATTACTCAGTGCGTTACTCACCCTTTCCCCCCTCTATTTAAATAGGGCTCAGGGTTAAGTTTTTGGCTCAGATTCATCAAGCGAGGATCCTCTCGCAAAGTGACGCGACCCCTTCCACCAACAGAGATGGAAGCTTGGGCAGCAATGAACCAGGATCGATGAATGTCGGTGGCTTCATCGAACGTGGAATCTTCTTTCACCACCACTACATCTCCAAAGAATCTCGAGGTTGGGGTTGTCTTTTAATTTAATAAATTCCCACATTTCTTCTCCTCATTATTGAATTTGTAGGTGGTCATTGTGGAGGATTTGAATGAGGTTTATCATTATTTTATTGTGATGTATAAATTACCTCCCACTTTTTATAATTCTAATGTAGAGGGTGAGGGCCAAACGAACAAGGCTTGGACCCTCTGCCGCTTTTTTTCATTGCGTTCTTTGGAGGAGGGTTGTTCTAACTTAACATAACCTTGAAACCAAAAGTCTCTCAATGACAGAGGCATCCTGAGAGGATCGTAGGAATGTCCGGAAGGAATAATAGACCACTGGAACTCACCCGGTGGCCCGCGGAAGAAGCGCCAGCGTGGCACCGGCGCGGCGATGCCAGTGACTGGCACCAGTGGACAAGAGCGCAGACTAGAAACTTCTGGGCATGGTGGAAGAGCGACGCCGCTTGGCACCACGGTGGTCAGACAAGCGGCTGGCAGCAGCCGGCAGCGGAGGTGGAGGCGGCACACTGTAGCGTGTCGCGTTGAAGGGAGTCGGGACTCGAAGCTGCAGTGATGCAGGGGACCTGCTCCCTATGGGTCCCATGGATGACGAGGCGGTGCCACCAATAAAGGATCTGAATGGATTCTTTGAGCCGTTCGGGAGCAGCAGACTGCGTGACCCGGCATGGGTCGTGCCAGCCAGCAGGCTGGGCCCACCGCGGCCCAGCCCATCTAGGGTGAGCCGAGCCGGTCCACAGCCCAGTGGTCTGAGCCTTCCATGACCCATCCCAACTGCGTCAGGCCTAGTCGGACTCGGACCAGGTCGGACCCAGGCTGGGTTGCGTTGACCCGAACCGGGTCTGGTCAGCTCAGGTCGGGTCGTACCAGACCCAAACCCCTCTCGGGCCAAGATACGCTTAAAAGGTCATATCTTGCGAACCAGACATCTGTTTGATGAACCATATACAGTGCTGGGATCCTTGGAGCGAGATGGTACTTTTGAGATACTACATGTGACTTTCGGAGAATGTTGGAGTTTGGCCGGGTTGGATCGTACTCGAATCCAACCAGGGCCTCAGCACAAAAATGCCTATAGCTTACAGACCGGGTGTCTGATTGACGCTTCGTCTTTTGCGTTTGAACCCTTCTGACATGACGAATCATTTGGTGACTTCCTTATGGAACTTAATGTAAGTTTAGGTATGGATGATAACCGAAGGAGCAGAACCAGGGTGTTTCTTGTAGTGAAAGTTAGAATGGTTACTCCCTTGATGACTCAAGGCGCGGGTATTCCTTAGTCTTCTACTCTGGTAGAGAAGGGACTCCCCATATAATGAGTGTGGGTTCCTTTCCCTTTGATTGGTTTTTCTATCTTTGGAGTTAGTACTCCCCTATTGGACTAGGGCATGGGTACTCTATACATAACTCACATAGAGTCAGGTACTCCCCTAATGGGTAGGGTGCGGGTCATATATGTCAGGAGTAGGTACTACCAAGTCAACCCAGGGTGAGGGTCCTTCTTTTGTAGTGCTATAGCAGAGTAGGTAATCTCCTACCATGTCAGTGTGCTGGTCTTCTAGCCTAGGGCTGGTACTCCCCTGACGTACTAGGGCGCAGGTCCCCCATAGAGGACAAACTACCAGAGTTGTACTCCCCTACCGGGTAGGGTGTGGGTCCTCACATATAGAGTCTGTACTCCCCTATAGTGATAGGTTTTGGGTCCTCTAGCCTGGGGTTGGTACTCCCCTGACATACTAGGGTGCAGGTCCCCTATAGTAAACAAACTACCAGAGTTGTACTCACATGCCAGGTAGGGTGTGGGTCCTCACATATGGAGTAGTACTCCCCCGTCTCTGAGTAGCGACGGGGAGCGAGTCCTTTAGGAGAGTTGGATCTCCATTGACTGCAGGACACAGTGTTGAGGAGTGGTCATCTTCACTTGGTTTCCCTTGGTCTTTCCTCGGGCACAAGACTGTGACTGCAAGACCTCTAGGGTCGGGCACTAGTGGCAGTTCTAGCAGAAAGTTCTCAATGAAGCATGACCTTTTGTACGTTCCATTAGTAAGAGTTGAGCTATTCTTGATGGATTACATATCTCAGACTGGTACCATCAGGGATTTCCAGTTCATGGATTGTGTACTCCAGATCCTTGAGTTACACTTTGAGTCTTCTTTGGAAATCCTTGAAATGGTTTGAGGTCAGGGCCTTATGTTTCTTTGTGGATTAGACGATTATATCTGGTTTAAGCTGTGTCTTTTTCTTGGGGCTTTGTGATTGAGATCATGATTTCTGGTTTTCCTTTGTGGAATTCTGAGAGACCTTCAGGGGTCTCGGGGTCCCTATTGGGTATTGTTATACTCATCCTCGCATAGGCTTCGCCCGCACCTGGTTGTGTCTTATGCAAACGATGAGCAGCTTGACTAAGATTTCAGGGAGCTAGGACCAGGTGGTATGCGGAGGAGACTGGAAAATGTAGAGATTTGTGGAGACGATTTGTACCTACCCTTTAGGTAGGATCCTTGGTGGATGATCGTAGTAGCTATTTCTGTTTTTCAGTTGTAGTTGTATCGTTCAGTTGGGATTTTATTCTGGCCCCTTACTTTTAGTACACACTTGTTCTACTACAGTTTTTCTTCATACTTGCATCTTATTCTGTTCTTGACTCTGTGTTTGTATAGGTTTAAAGGCATTACCTTCCCATTTTGGGGATACGCCTTTCAGGTGATAGTCACCAACCCCTGGCCTATGGAAGGCAGGCTTGGGGTAGTCATGGCATGGGCCTCGGGGGATGGGTCATGACAATATAAATATATATAAATTATAGAAAGATATTATACAAATGAGTTATTAGATAATCCTCTATTCCTATGAAAAATGGTAAGATAACTTGCACTGTAAGAATATCTGTTAAGCTAGAAAATAGATTTAATGCATTGGATAAAAGTAATGTTAGAGCTAAAATATGGATGCATCAAGAACCAATAATGTTTTACTCATTGTATCCCTCTTAGGAATAATGAAAACAAATTTAAAGGAAGAATAAGAAAGATACTCCAATTATGAGAAATTTGGTTGAGTATATAAGGAAATATCTACCAAGGAAGAAAATTTTTTAGGGGAATTTCATGGCTATCAAGAAGGAAAGACATGAAGCATGCCTAAGTGGTCACACACATACCAATATAATGAAATAGGTGAATAACATTGGAAAATAATTCACATGTAATAGGATTCATGATGAATGATACATTGATATAGTATAAAAAGAAGAAAATTTCACTAGTGGGATTAGTTCACAATAGAGGTGAATCCCAATCCAAGAAAGGATAAGTTCAAAAAAACATATGAAATGAAGTTTGTGTAAGTAGTATCACTCAGAAATATAACTACTACCAAGGCATGGAAGAAATTTTAAAGAAAAGGGTTGGTTCACCAAGACCATACATCTTCCTCAACTTCAGGAAAGTGGAAGTTCCCCTCTCCTTATATAATTAAATTTTATAACTATATTTGGGGATATATGATCCATGGGGAAGTTTCAGTGAAAAAATTAAAGAGATATAGAGTAATTATAAGAAGTTATAACTAATTTTGGAATATTTAACATGGAATCTTTTTGAATCTGGAATTTAAAGAACATGAGTATAAAAAGAAGTGTCCGAATAATAATAAGTGATTCCCAGTTTGGTATCCAAGTTCCATTAAGGTGTTGGTGTTAAGATAAAATATTATCCATTAGAATTAAACCTTGAATATGTAATAGGTAACTTTTATATAGAATCATCAACAAAAATAATATTCATGGTTTATTTGTTTTTATATAATAATTGTAACATATAATATTAGAGATAGCCCTAGGCAAGGTGTTGGTTCACTGAGAGGTGGGGTAAATCAGTGAACAATTACAATATTTTCAATTTTATGATTTCTTATTAAATCAACATCCATCACTTGTTAGAGTGAGTGATATCACTTCTTAATTCAAACACACCAAGGAAACCAAACAATCAAAGGCACTTGATGTCTCAAAAATGATTAGTTAATCCTTATCATGATCCGATAGAACCCAATACCATAGGATTCACTAGTAATTCCATTTTGGATACAAATGGGTAGGAAATATACAAGAACTCATGTTATAATAATATAATAATTTATTCTCCCAACATAAGAATAAAATATTTTTCTTGACCAATTTTATTATTGAAGTTGACTGGTTTTCACCATGGTATGTATTATTCTTTTCCCCTAAAATATTGTATCCTAACAATTGTATAGTGCTCCCACACTTTCCTTATAATCTATAATAGTTGTGACCTTATTATTCTTTAATATATATCACATGTGTAGTGATTACACACAAACCTGTGTGTACTCTTTCTCTTCTTCTTATTCTTCTACTTTCACTACTATGAGAAATATTCCTATACACACTACATTATACACCAACTTCTTCCACTAAACCCCCTCTTTCCTAAATAATACTATAATTATTCTTCTCTACTTTTCTCTTCTTATTCTTCATACAAGACCATTTTCAATATTTTATCTTTTGTAGAAACATTCTTTCTCTCTAGTAAAATTTGAATTTAATATTTGAATATTTAGATAAATAAATACCTTTGACCATTATTAAATTATTCTTTAACTTTTACTGCTTCTTATTCAGTTATTGGAACCATCTAGGTAAAATTAGTTATAAAACATGGTACAAATGTATCCATCATGACATGGTCAATCGATTTTCCTTAATTTAAATTCCCTTCATGGAGTAACATATTTCTCTAAGGTGGAAACAATTATACTTCCTTGTAATAACTTGGAGATTAATTCTTATAGTTCATGATCATGAAGCAAGTCTCATTTGATTTTCTCTAAGACTAATTCATCATGGTGTAATATTATTTTCATAACTTGAACCATCTTTCTATCCCTCTACTTATATTATGATTTTCCTTCATCACATTTAATCTATAAACAAGCTACATCAGCATCGTCATATTAAATTTTTAGGAAAATGAATAAATATTATATGTCCTCATAAAAATATTATGTGTTCACAAATATATTACGTATCACACAATATTTATAAAATCTTACATATAAACCCTTCTGATTGAGGAATTTTCTAATTTTCAACCAAATTTAAATCCTCATGTATCAGAAATCCTTATATATTGGATATAAAATCTTATTTGTTGACCCTCTATTGAGGAATTTTCTGATTTTCTACATCAAAAATAAAATTTTACACACTAAAAAAATATAACATATCATAGTGGGTATTTACCTTTGTTGATTTCTAGTTCTTCAAAATATAAAAAACTTGTTTATCTCAATAAGTTCTTCACTTTGTCAATTTTTCAACTCTAGACTAATTAGATATAAAATATTATGTATTGTGTAATATTTTTTCCTTTACTAATTTTTTGTATGATTTTGCTTCCAAACATAACTTTTGAACATATATTATCATATATTCTCAACCTAAGTATGTCTCATTCTGGGACTATTTCTTTGATATCTCCCCCTAACATTCAAATATTCCTCTTCTAAACAAGTAAATTCTAGACGTGTAACTTCTAGACATGTTTAGTTCCTACTTCTAGAACAACTTCCATAAAGATCAAAACATATAATATAAAGTAAGATTTAAAAAATAATAATAACTTTATATATAGAAATATTATATATCAATTCAAACATCAATCAAATTCCACCAGTATTATTAATAGACTTCATATCACATTATAAACTTTGTTATATATAAGTTTGAATTTGATTTATGTATTGATACAAAAATCCAACACATAAACACATCAAATCATTCTATTTATAATTATTATTCCCTTGATAAATACCAAAATTCTAGGGGATTATTATTCAAATATAGATCTCAAAAAACTCTACTTGATTCTAAAAAATATCCCCAAGGACAAAACATATTCTTTATACTTGGTATCAACAATATCATCTAATTATTTCTACGATATAAATAGCTACTAGAGGTGGATAATACTGATTCTAGATATTAATTACATATTTAGTGATGAAGATGATGAAGTTATGGGAGTTTGGATATGAATATTTTAAGGTGGAATACTCATAAACCAAGGAAAAGACACCCGGTAAAAGAAAGAAGAAATATGTTTTTAAATAAAAAATTGGTTTTGTATTTAATGATTGGTATAAAATCGGTGCATAGAGATGGTATTTTATAGAATAAATATAATATGACTCGTAAACTTTTTAATTCATGGTTTATTCACTGATGATTTTATGAAACTGTGATTGTGATCATGGGGTTTTATAACCAAAGGTTGTTTTTGGTTGTGTTTGTTGTCAAAATAAATCATTGTTGAAATTTGGAAGTCTTATAGTACCATGAAGGTGGTGAAATATTGTTGGAGGAAGTTCATGAAACTTCTAGAAGTGACACAAGTCACGTCATGGCCATAAGGTTCACTCTATGATGTTTATCTATGTATAAATAATATGCATCATGACCATAAGCATCATGTTGTGAAGTGACCAAGTCATCTTTGTAAGAAAGATACACATTGTGATAGTACCATCTTGTTGTGAAGTATGTTTGAGTAGATTTAAATTAATGTTTATATTAGAGAACCACATCATGAATTAAATGTCATTTCAAAAAGTTTAATCAAGTATAATCATTAATTATAGATAATTTATATTTATATTATGATAACACATATCGCACTGCAATGGGAGTTTTATAAAATAAAATAAAATATATCTTCTGAAGTGGACACACTGTGATACAAAAAGTTTCACCATGAATAATTATGGAATTTTTTTAGTGAATCTAGAAAGAAAGTTATTGTTTCATGAAATATCATGTCACACTATGAAATAATATGAGAAAATTTTAATTTATTTTTTTAAGTGATTGTGTCACAAAGCTTATATCACATCGCACCAGGTGAAATATTACATGTTGTAAAGATATAGGTTGCACAATGACCTATTTGGTAGTTCAAATAATTGACAAAGAAACTGACCAGTCACTCCATGATCATGGGTTTCTATATAATTTTATTTAATATGTTTATGTGGTAGTAAAAGTATGGTTTAGCAGTTATTTCAATAGCTTATAACTACCTATTCAAAATTGTAACACCCTAAAATTGTAAAGTAATAACATTGTATTCGATAACATGTATGACATGTGACACCAAACGCATAAGGGAAAATAATATCTTGATACTTTAAAATATAATTATTATTTTAAATAAATTCAATCTATTATATATCCTTAAATTCATGAAATACTGAGTTATCTTTCATTACATGCAACAAATACTTTCTTTTATAGATTGTGTTACACACAAGACCGAGTTTTACCAAACAAAACTATATTAATAAAACATTATTATTTAGTAAAATAAGATATAACCTTGCCATTAAATTAGCAGTTATAAATATTATTAACTAAATTATGAAAATATATGGTCTATAAAAATAGAATATGAATTCATTGGTTACCAATTAATTAGAAATGAAAATATAAACTGATTGAATTTAAAAGAAATATTTTCATCCTCCCAAAGGCACGTTGTATTAAAAAATTGAATTAATTATAATTAGGGAATGATTTTAATAAAATATACATTTTATATATTCAATAAAATATTTTTGGCACTCATCCAATATATTTTATAACCATAAGATAATAAAAAACCTAATATTATGCACCAAACCCAATATTTTTATAAAGGCACTTTTGTCGCCTTTTAAGGGTGAAAATATTTCAAATCCAATTTTTGGAACTTTTATAAATTTTATATGTAAAAATAAACTTCATTTTTGAAATTTTAACATAAAAATTGGTTTAGGGTGAATTTTTGGTATTTTTCTGTGAGGTTTCATTTTTTGATGAATAGTGAAAATACTAAATTTTAATTCAAAACTGCTTTTTCATCTAATTTATTTATAAGGTTAAATTATATTTTTTATTTTTTCTAAATTTTAATTAGATATATTTTATATCAATAAATCTAATTAGGTAAATTTTAATCAATTTCAATTTGAAATTTAATATCTAAACATAACAAACTTTTAAACATTTTACTTTAAAACCCCGCTTTGTCATCTCATCTGTGAGATTAAATTTAAATTAATTTTTACCACTTCTGTGATTGGAATTTGGAAAAATATATTACTTATTTTTAATCATAATAATTTATAATTTATAATAAGGTCAAATTAGTTTTTTACAAAAAACATTAGTGAAAGTGATTAAAATTAATTAAAGTAATTAAGAGAAAAACTATCCTAACAAGGGACTAAATCTTAAACTTAAGGTCCAAAATTACCTAGAAACTTGTTAAAAATAAATTTTATGGGTATATTTATACCCTATAATCTCTTTTATATAATTGGGTCCATTATTTTATCCACTTTTCATAGGAAAAACGTGGGTGGAATACTCTTTCCAAAAATTTACAAGAATGTCACTCCTCATCCACTATAAAAAGAAACTCACCCCTACCACTAATTCACACATATAAATCCTTTTTGATCACCCAAAATCTACTCAAATAATCTACTAGCATTCATCCCTTTAAACTATAATCCAAATATTTGGAATAAATCCAACCAAGGAAGTCTTTTGGTATAAACCAAAAGGAGTTACCTGAAAATGAGGTAACATTCTTCAATGATCACATTCATTTTATTTCCATATCCACACCCTAAAATATTCTTACCCCGTGATTATATAATTACCTAAGTATAATCAATATACTAATATGTTTTATTCTTATGGTTCTACGTACACTTACACACACTTCCATCTAATGGGTAACGAACTTACCATTTAAGTGTATTGTGAACTACTACCTCGCAAAACGATGTCGTTCGTTTTTCCTTTACCACATCTCATGGTTATGAATTATGATGTAAATGATATTTATATTTGATATATATGATATTTTTTATGTATTTATCCTTCTTTAATTTTTATATAAAACATAAATTCATACTTTCTATTTTGTATAAATACGATAACATCATTTTTGGAAGTGTGGACTACCGGCTCTTCAAAGCGATGTGACTCATTAACGCTATACATGAAATGTATTAAGGAATGATTTTAACAAAAATATGTGACATATAATAAATAAATATTTAATATAATTTTAAAATACATATATATCATTTACTATTCATTCTTTCAAAATGAAAAATAAATAGAAGTAGAGTTCATGCGTACATACGGCCTACCATCTCCATGAATGGTGCATTTCATTTCTTATCTCCAAATATTATGGATTATTATAAATAAATAAATACTGGATATATATGATAATTAAATCATTTTTATTCTTTATATGATTAAACCATGGTCGACATAAGAAGAACAAAAATAACAAGTCAAAAAAACTTGAAAAACTAGACCATTAACACCCAAAATAGAGAAAATAATGAAATATTATTAACAAACGGGTAATAAGATACTATAAGAAGATTATATATGATATTATAAATATTATTATTGTTCTTTTATGAGTTATTTACATGTTTAAAACCATTATACATTAATTTAACATATGTTCACCTGAAAGAAAACACAAGGTAATAGATTCTTTTCTCACATTTCTTTCTGTGAGGCATACACAACTAACACCACTTACTTCTTTTGTGTGGTGTACCTACTTCCCATTTTGATATAATATATCATGAATTATTTTATATTCATTCTATTTAAATTTTTCATTTTATGATTATTACTTTTGGGTCTTCTGATTCAAAAGTTTCCAAGTAGTATGAGACTTCATTTCAATTTTCATTCTTTGATACATATTTTATTATTGTGAACCTAATTTATTATATATGGTGCACATACTGCCACTTTGATATATAATATCATGATTAATTCATTATTCATGATATTTTTAGTTCCAAATTTATTTACTTTATCAAAGGGGATTTGAATTAAGCGTTACTAAGTGGAAAATAATTTGATAACCTAATTTCTTTTCTTTAGGTTATATTACTTCCTAGTTGTTATTAATATTATAAGATTATGTGTGTAATCACTTTTTACTATAGATTATTTTATTTCAAATTTTTTTATGTGGATTTACATTTGGCACACATAGTCTATTTATAGATTTATTATCACATCAACGTTATGTCCTTTTCAAGGGTTTACTTCACAATCTCATTTTGTTAGGAATTATTTATAATTCAATTTACATCAGAGGAAATTATTGTATAATTGTTAAATAAATACTTTAATTATATTATTATCTGGTTATTAATGATCCTTTTCAAGTAATAGTATCATTTTTTCACTCTTTGGTACTCAAAATGTTTTATAAATTGTTTTTAAAAAAACCCGACTCCATTTATCTCTTAGGTCGAAGATCTATTTTCTCTCAAAACCATGTTTCATAAAAAATAAAAAAAGTTTTTTAACCTTTCCAAAATGATTTATTAAATTAACTTTTACCATTTTTTTCTTTTAAAAAAAATCAAAAGAATATTCTTATCGCTTTCCGAACATGTTATTTTTCTAAAATTTTACCGTGAAAAAGGAATGTTCCTTTTAACTTGTATGGAATGTATGGATTTACCTGTAATCATTTATTTGAAACTTTCTTTACATGTTTAAAAGGTTACTTTTTAAATAAATTTTTTTAAAAAGTGATTATCAAAAAAATAGTTTTAAAATTTTTTTTCAAAATAAAAAGTATATTTCATCAATAATGTTTTTAAAATATATTTTTATAGTATTTCTATTCATCAATGACAAAAACCCTTTATTTTTACTCCACTTGGGATATATTGTATTGATACCATCCTTATTATTTCTTTGTATAGTGTATAATTTCTTTGACCCTAGATGGTATTGACATTCACTTACTTTATTCATTTTTTAATCCCCTTGAGATATTCAATTTCCTATGATCATTGAACGTTAAATTTCCCATAATTATCCATATCATTTATCATAGATATGTTCATTGCCTAAATCGTATACCATTTTTCATACAATTTTTACTTTGACAGTTATTTAAATATTAATGTAAATATTAACAAACTTATATTCTTTATTCAATATGGATATTTGATAAGGCATATTGTATACTAATTAAATTGATTACTCGATAAAATATGATTTGAACAGGAAGTGGCAGGTGGGGCTCGAACTTTATATAGCCCCTTGATGCATCGATGGGTTATCATGAGAAAAATTAGTTGTGAGAATTAAATGGGTTTCTACCTGTAGTTTTAAACCATCTTATGAAAGGTCTTAACGGTATATATTTTCATGTGCCTCATTCATTATGTCCAATAATTAAGCATTACCTTTATTTTTATTCAGTGTTTATTATCAATGATATTTTCACTATGAAAAATTCTATAGATTCATTTCATTCTCAGTTTATTGATTGAATGGCATGTTTTTTAGTTTCTTATCTTGCCATATTGATTTTTTCTTATCCATTTATTTAAATGTCATGTTTTTTAGTTATTTTTCTTTCCATATTTTTTACGTACTTCCTTCTCAGTTTATTGATTACATGGAATGTTTCTTTAGTTATTAACTTTCCATATTAACTATTCTCATTGATTTATTATTTATTCTACTATATTTTACCCTTACTGAGCATTTGATCTCACCCTTTATTTCTTCCCCTAGGATTTTCTAAAGTGTGATAAGAAAGGTATTAAAGGATACACTAGATGGAATAAAGTTATTATCCTTGAAAAAAATTATGTTGTAATTAGTGTATTCAATTGTAAAACAAGACTCGTGTATGTATTTGGTTTACCAAGAATACTAAAATATTTGATCCTTTGGGATTTTATTCTTTGTAATAATGCCAATGTAATTGTATCACTATAGAAGATCTGGGATTTATAGGGTTGGTTCACTAAAGTTTGTATTAGAGAAGTTTAGTAGCAACCTTGGGAACTATATTTAAGAAAACATAAGTTAGATAATATAAACCTAAGGTAGAATTTTAGGATAAGTATAGAATAACATCCTATAATTTTTTTAAGGTAGATATTATGTGGGTATTACTAGAAATACATCCATATCTGGATACTACAAGTGGATGTGGTTCTAGCACAGATGTACATGGGGTAACAACTCTGAAAAGGTGTTCCAGGCCTGACTCAAGCATAATGTGGTACATGAAAATGGGTCGTACTACGCACTTGGTT
Source organism: Viscum album (assembly GCA_963277665.1). Classification (NCBI taxonomy): domain Eukaryota; kingdom Viridiplantae; phylum Streptophyta; class Magnoliopsida; order Santalales; family Viscaceae; genus Viscum; species Viscum album. Next base: position 109,769,156 of record OY728125.1, read on the forward strand.
TGAAACTCCCAGGGGATATTCTTAAGATAATTCAAATTTTATTTAAAAACCATTATAAAGGATTTGAATAGATAATTAAAATGAATTACCAAGTTTAAACATGAGGTTTCTTAGATTGAAAATAATGTGTCAAGATTTAGACATCCTAAAAATGATTATATGGTTTTTCCAATATGATAATTTATGCTCACACTATGGTTTTTGGTTTTAGTAAATTTATTATTCTAAAGGATAAACTCTAGAAAATTTAAAAAAATATGTGGAAATAAATGGACAAATTATTTATGTATTTGGGTTGAATTAAAAACCTTAGTTAAAAGGATATTTAATGATTAAATTTCAAGGATGTCCGTTATATTTATTTTTGAAATTATATTAGTATGGTTTTATAAAAGGAAAACTTATATGTAAAGTGAAAAACCATCAAGTCTCGCAAGGTTGTGGGACTTAAACACATGACCAAATTATGATAATGGTTTAATTCTAACCACTGACCTACACAATGTTCAAGTTAATGTGTAATTATTTTTAGTTAAATAATTTGAAAAATAAATATTAATGTTAAAACAATAGTGTTTCTTTCTGGGGTTTAGATGTTAATGTCTTAACCATATTTATTTTGTAAAATTGTTAGAGAAAAATATAATTACTTGTTTTATGGGTATTATGATTTTTTAAAATAAAATTTTGTGCTTCAGGTATAGAAATTCATTTTTCGATATTTATTTCTTGAAGTAATGGATGAATTTGAAATTTATAAAAGAAAAAACAAAGGATTAAGTTGTGTTTATATAAATATATCAAGTAAGTATATTTTCTTATATTCTTTGTCAATAAAATAACTCCTCAATATAAGGAAAATGGTCAAAAAAATTGTTGGCATGATACCTTAATTTTGGTTGAACCAGTGGTCTTTTAAATCATCATAGATTTATGGATTTGAGGGCCAAATTTCCATTGGTAATTCACTTTTTTGTGATCAATGGCCTCAATCACTCCCTATAAATATTTAAGCTTTTCCTCAAAGTCCATATATTCACTTGACACTAATGTTCGCCTACTTAGAAACCTAGTTACATGTTATTCCATGTAACCTTTTTAATTCTAATTCTCTATTTTATAGAGGATGTTTTATGAACCCTTCTCATGATGTAGGATTTCAATATATGAAATATAAAATAATAAATTACCAATATCATGTTTAAATTTTGAAGAATTAATTTATTTAAGGTGGGAAGAATGTAACACCCCGAAATTCTAATGTAAAAACATCATATTCGATAGCGTGTATGACACGTGACACCAAGCACGTAAGGGAATATAATATCCTGATACTTTACAATAAAATTATTATTTTGAATAAATTAAATATATAATATAGCTTGAAATTCAACACAATAATTATTTATATTTAATTTCACACAAAAAATATTTTCTTCGGTACCTTGTGTTACACGCAAGGTTGAGTATTACCGAACAAAAATAAATTAATAAACCATTATTATTTAGTATAATATGATATAACATAGCAGTTAAATTATTGGTTATGAAAATTATTAACTAACTTATGAAAATATATGGTCTATAAAAATATAATATGAAATCATTGTTTACCAATTAAATATAAATGAAAATATAAACTGATATAAAGAAAATATTGTTATGCTCCCAAAGGCGTGTTGTCTTAATAAATTAAATTAATTAAAAATATGGAATGATACCAATAAAATATAAATTTTATATATTCAATAAAATATTTTTGACATTCATCTAATATATTTGACAGGCATAAGATAAAAATGAACCCAATATTACGCACATAAACCTATATTTTTATAAAGGCACTTTTGCCGCCTTTTAATGGAGAACCTATTTTAAATATAATTTTTGGAAATTTATAAATTTTATATTTAAAAATAAACTTAATTTTTGAAATATTTACATAAAAATTATCTTTTTTTGGATTTTTGGTATTTTTTTGTGAGGTTTAATTTTTTGATGAATAGTGAAAAATACTGAATTTTAATTTAAAAATGTTTTTTGTCTAATTTATTTATAAGGTTAAATTGTATTTTTTATTGGTTTTAAGTTTTAATTAGATAATTTTTATATAAATTAATCCAATTCATGACATTGGAATCAATTTAACTTTGAAATTGAATATAAAAACATAGAATTTTTTGAACATTTTACTTTAAAACCCAGCTTTGTCATCCCGTTTGTGAGATTAAATTTAAATTAATTTATGATAATTATGTAATTTTAATTTGGAAAAATGGATTAAATATTTTTAATAATAATAATTTATAATTTATAATAAGGTTAACTTAGTTTTTGACAAAAAAATATTAGTGAAAGTAATTAAAATTAATTACAGTGATTAAGAGAAAAAATTTCCTAACAAGGGACTAAACCATAAACTTGAGGGGTAAAATGACCTAGAAAATTGTCCAAAAAACCATTTTATGTCCATATTTAGACCCTATAATCTATTTTATATAATTAGGTTCATTATTAGATCAATGTTTCATAAGAAAAAGATGGTTGGAATTCTATTTTTAAAAATTTATAAGAATTTCACCCCTTATCCACTATAAAAAGGCACTCACCCCTCCCATTTATTCAGACCTCTCAAACCATTTTTATCACCCAAAATTTTCTCAAATAAGATCCCAAAATACCTCCCCTAAACTTATAATTATAATCTTGGGTGAAAATCCAACCAAGGAAGTCTTTTCGTATAGCCCAATAGGAGTTACCTGGAAATGCGGTAACATTCTTCAACGATCACTTTCATTTTATTTCCTTATCCACCCCCTCAAATATTATTAATCCATAATTATATAATAAAAACATTATCCTAAATATACTTATATTTTTTTACTATAATTATTCTACCTAAAATTACACACAATTCCATATAATGGGTAACGAACTTACCATTTATGTGTTCAGTGGACTACTGCCTCGCAAAATGATGTCATTCATTTTTAATTTACCACCTATCATGGTTGGAAATTATGATGAAAATTATATATATATATATGATATATATTATATTTATTATATATTTATTCTTTTTTAATTTTTATATAAAATATACCTTCATGCTTTCCATTTTTTGTAAATACGATAACATCATTTGTGGAAGTGTGGACTACCACCTCCTCAAAGTGATTTGATTTGTTCACGATATACAGTGAATGTATTAAGGAATGATTTTAACAAAAATATGTGAAATATAATAAATAAATATGATATTATAATTTTAATATATATATATAACATCTACTTTTCATTCTTTCAATATAAAAATGAAATGGAAGTAGTGTTTATTCATACATACGGCCTACCGTCACCATGGACGGTGAATTTCATTTTTTATCTCCAAATATTATAGATTATTATAAATACATATAATATATATATATATATATATTAATTAAATCATGGTTTAAATTATTTATATTATTAAATTCTGATCAACGTAACAATAACAAAAAATAACAAGTAAAAACAAACTTAAAAAACTAGGCCATTAACACCTAAAATAGTGAAAATAATGAAAGATTATTAACAAGTAGGTAATAATATATTATAAAAAATTATATATGATATTATAAATATGATTATGGTTTTTATATAAGTTATTGAAATTTTTAAAATCATTATATAGGAATTTAAATGACATTCACCTGAAAGGAATCGCAAGGTAAGGGATTCTTGTCTCACTTTTCTTTTTGTGAGGCATACACCATTAATACCACTTACTTATTTTACGTGGTGTACCTACTTCCCCTTTTGATAAACTATATCGTGAATTTTTTTATATTAATTTTATTTAAATTTTTCATTTTATGATTATTACTTTTGGGTCTTCCAATAAAAAAGTTACCAAGTAGTAAGGGACTTAATCTCAATTGTCATTATTTAAGACATATTTTATTATTGTGCACCTTATTTCTTATATATAGTGTACATACAACCATTTTGACATATAATATCATGATTCATTAATTATTAATGATATTTTGAGTTTCAATTTTATTTATTTCATCAAATGGTATTTTAATTAAGTGTTAATAAGTGGAAAAGAATTTTATAACCCAATTTCTTTTCTTTAGGTTATATTACTTCCTCGTTGTCGTAAATATTATAAGATTATATGTGTAATAAATTTTTACTATATATTTTTTTATTTCCACTTATTTAATTTTTATTTACATTTAAAACACATAATCTATTTATCAATTGATTCTCACTTCATCTTTATGGTCTTTTCAAGGGTTTACTTCACAATCTCATTTTGTTTAGGATTTTTTATAATTGAATTTACATCAGAGGAAATTAATGGATCATTATTCAATAAAACCTTTCATACTATTATCATATGGTTATTCATGATCCTTTTCAATTAATATTACCATTTTATACTCTTTAGAACTCAAAAGTTTTTAGAAAGTGTTTTTAAGTAAATTTAACTCCATTTCTTTCTTAGGTCGAATATCTATTTTCTCTCAAAATCATGTTTTATAAAAATATTTTCAAAATTTTTTTTAACATTTCCAAAATTATTTATTAAATACATTTTTTACCTTTTTGTATTTTACATATTTTTTCAAAGGAATATTACTGTCACTTTCCAAATAATACATTTTTCTAAACTTTTTACCGTGCAAAAGGAATGTTCTTTTTACCTAGTACGACATGCACAAATTTAAATAACATCACTTCTTTTAAGCTTCCTTTTCTTGTTTAAAAATTTGATTTTTAAATAAAATGTTTTCAAAATTGGTTTTCAAAAAATATTATTTTAAAAAAAATCAAAATAAAAAGGGTATTTTCCTCAAGAATATTTTTAAAATGTATTTTTATAGTATTTCTATTCATCAGTGACATAAACACTTTATTTTTACTCCACTTAGGATATGTTGTATTGATACCATCTTTATTCTTTATATGGATGGTGTATGATTTCTTTGAACTAGGATAGTATTGACATTCACTTCCTTGATTCCTCTATTAGTCCCCTTGAAATATTCAATTTCCTATGATCATTGAATATTTAATTTCCTCTAATTATCCATATCATTTATCATAGTTATGTTCATTGCATAAACTATATACCATTTTTCATATGGTGTTTAATTTTATAGTTATTAGACTATCTGGGGAGATATTGATAAATTCATATTCTTTATTCAATATGGATATTTGATAAGTCATGTTGTTTATTGATTAAATTGACTACTCGATATAAGTAATGCTTTGGACAGATAGTGATGAGTAGGGCCCAGACTTTATATAGTCCATCAATGCATCGAAAGGTTCTCATAAGATAAATTAGTTTCAAAATTTAAATAGTTTTCTGCCTATAACTTTAAACCATATTATAGAAATTCTTGATATTATAGGTTTTCATGTACCTCATACATAACGTCCAATAATTAAGCATTGACTTCATTTTTATTCAATATTTATTATCCATGAGATTTTCACTATGAAATATTCTATGGATTCATTTCATTATCAATTTATTGATTAAATGGAATATTTTTTTAGTTTATTACCTTTTCATATTTATTTTTCCTTACACGGTTATTTAAATGGCATGTGTTTTCATTTATTTACCATGAAATATTTTTTATTCACTTCCTTATTAGTTTATTGATTACATAGAATATGTATTTGGTTATAAAATTACCATATTTAATATTCTCATTGATTTTTTATTGCTTACCCGATACTTTACACTTAATGAGTATTTGAGATCACCCTTATTTTTTTCTTTCTCTGGGATTCCTTGAAGTGTTCTAAGAAATATATTCAAGGATATGCTATATGGAATAAAGTTATTATCCTCGAAAAAATAATATGATGTAATTAGTGTATTCAGTTGTTCGTGTATGAATTTGGTTTACCAAGACTACTAAATTCTTTAATCCTTTAGGATTTTATTCCTTATAATCATGCTAATTTAATGGTAGCACGACACTGGCTTTGGGATTTTTGGGGTCAGGTCGCTATAAAAAATCAATAGAGGATGTCATTTGGAACTGAATCCAAAGGATATAATGGAATTAGTGTTTAATTGAAGTTTTGAATTTTAATTTTAAATTCAAATTATACTGTAGATATTGAATATAGAAACTAGAAAAAAAATAAAGGATGAGGACACACATAGCATAGAAAGGGATTGAATATCATAATGAAGTGCATATCAGTAGTTGAATATGTTGAATATTCAAATTTATAAAATAAAGTGTGTTGATAATGAATTTCATTGAAGATATGGTTTATAGAAAATATTTTTTTTGTATGTTAGAGAAAATTTGATATTAAATATCAGAGTGTCAAGGAGAATTCCCTTTCAGGCTTGTGTCTTGTCATTATTCATTTATAACTTTGATTGAATGTCATGCGTGTCATTTACAATTTGTAAACCTCTTAGAAGAAGTGAGTGAAAGAGAGGAAGAATTTTTGGGACTTGGTGGAGTATCTAGCTCTTTCTAAAGTTATAATCACATACTATTGAATTATTGGTTAATCATAATATCAACACGTCATTAATATGTGTTCCTTGGAGTAGGATTTTATGGTTTAAATAATTAAAATTAATGTGTTCATTCTCTTTATTTTCCTATATTTAGTTGTGATTAAAAATAAAATTCAAGGTTTATTTTAAAATGTAAAGAAAATATTAAATTAATTTATAAGATAATTCAAAATTTTAATATTCCCTAATTCACTCCCTTATTAGGGTGTTTAATGGGACCACAAGTCATGAAAACTGGTATCAGAGTCGCTGGTTATTTCTTGAATCTATTTGAGTGAAGATACTATCATGGATAAAGTTATAATTGGAAAGATAGTAACCTTGTTTGATATATATAATTATAATATATGGAACAATAGGATGATATATCATCTATTATCTCTTGGATTAAACATATTCTTGGTTGCAGTTCATGGGATACAAGTAAGTGATCCCACAAGAAGATAAATTATAGAATCTATAAAAAGTAGTTGAATGATGAGGATAAGGCTCAAAAATGAATTACAGGGAGTGTTTTCTAATCAAATTTATATGAAGGTAGTGGTTTATTCAATGGATAAAGGTATTTGGGATAAAAAAAATTAATATTTTTAATGGTTACTCAAAACTAAAGGAGGAAAAGTTGAAAGTCTTGAAAAATAGTTTCAATGATCTGAAAATGAGTACTAGTAAAAATATGGATGGTTCCTTTAATCATCTTATAAAAAAATTTGGTCTTATATATGGAATTTTTCATGATATAAAGGATTATAATGTTATAAAAAATATCATCATAAGATTACAATTAATGTAGAACCCAAAGTTATCATCTCTTGAGGTGATGAATCTTGGTGAGTTATCTCTTTATTATTTATATAGAAAATTGGTTGCTTATGAAATGTAGGTGAATCTAGAAAGTAATTTGGAACATTCTTAAAAAGTGATTTCATTTAAATATGTTGATAAGTATGAATTTAAATAATATGGAATTGAATAATATGCAAGTGATGAGTTTCTATAAATTATTACAAGAAAGTTTAAGAGAGATAAAGGAAGGTTTGTGGGTAATTACCTTTGGAATGTTTGCATTGTGGAAATGTTAGACATATCACTTAAATGTTTAAATACAAATATAATGAAGAACACGGTGAGGTAGAATTCCCATAAAAACAATAGAGGAATTTTCTTTCTTAAATAAATTCTAAATATAGTTATGTAAATATAATGAATTTCTAGAGGAAAGTACTGGTTAGTAGATAGAAATAATATGTCATGAAAGGTTCACTATATAGTGTTGAGATTGAATTTTTCTCAGATATAGAATTTGAAATGATGGGTTATATGGAGATTTAGAAAACATAAGTTTGATATAATGATAAACTGGGAGAATTAGTATATTTTCAAGTGGAATTATAAGTATCTATTGAGTATATTGATTTATAAATAAAGAATAATAATAAAATTGGAGGGTTTTTTATGTAATATTTAAGTTATATAGATCAAATTGAAGTGGAAGTATATCATATTGATAAAATAGTGGGAGAATGTGATATTACCCAAGTGAAATCTAAATAATCAATTAATTACATATTGAATTTTGAATAATAATCTATGATCATTGATGATCTTAACCGATCTATCAAAGTGAAAGTAAACGAGATTAAAGATCTTGAAGAAGAAGTCATTTCTTTGATATAGGGGATTTAACTAGAAATAAAAACTAATGTTTTAAAGAAGAAAATTTAGTTTATAAAATTCTCAGATTAATTAATAAAGTAGAGGGTTGAATGAGGTACAATAAATTTTGAAGAAATGCTTAGTGCTAAAATATTTAATTTTATGGGTAAAAATTTTATTGGCTATAGTGGTGAAACATAAATGATCAAATATATGAAAGTGAAGAGTACTAGGAAGGGATAAATTTCTTAACCATTGAGAATTTATCAATAAATAAGGAGTTATAAAAAATTTGGAGATATTTGGAGAGGTTAAAATAATAGGATATTTTCAATGATAAAGTGTTAATTTTGTGGATTCTTAGGACACACAATGTATTATTAGGAAGAAGATGAAAGTTAGATAAGTGGTGAAACTATTGGAAGTAAACAAAGAAGAGGGGGATCATATTCTTCATATCAGTACAAAAATTCTTTTTATGGTCACTATTTTTATTATTAAAATTTTGGAGATAATATAGTATATTACAGTTAAAGAAGAGGAATATATTCTTATATAAGATAGGGGAAGTGGATGTAAGGAAATGTAATATAATTTTATTAAAGAACATGTTTTATAATCTTGAAGAAAAATAATTTGATCTTAATACTTATGCTAAAAATTATGAGAAGAGACCAAAAAAGTCTTCACTCACTTGGAAGTGTCTCATATGGAAGGGTGGAAAATTGAGAAGGAAATTTTTTCTAAAATTACTTTAAAATAATCAAAGAATATAAGCACCTAGATTTTAGATAGTGTCTGTTCATCTCATATGATGGGTAATATAAACTTGTTTGAAAATATAAAGGGTATAGTGGATGGAACATTTCACTTTAGAAATTATGGACCATTAAAGATAAAAGGAAGTGGAAAGACTCAATAGGATGGTGAAGATTTTGAAAAACACTAAAGTAATTTATGTTGATAGTTTACGATATAATTTATTAAATGTTATCCAACTTTGTGACTTGGGTTTTGAGGTATCATCCAATAGGAAGGGCTGCAACATTAAAGGAAAATCAAGAAATTATCTTATGATGGGTTGGAGAGAAAATGGAAAATTTTATTAGGTTAATAGTAAGTAAAGAACTTGTATTATTTTATTGGAAAAAAATGGTCTTTGGAATCATAGGATCAAGCATATTAATAAGAAATTCATGGAAAATATTTAAAAATTAAAATATTCAGCTAATATTCCGAATCTGATATGGGATCAAGATAAGACTAATGGTATTTTTGTAAAAGGAAAGCTTGTGAGAAATCCATATCGACTGGAGAATAAGATATTAAAAATTCTACTTGATTTGATTCAAACAAATTTTTGTATACCTATGAAGGTTCCCATAACATATAGTGAGATTTATTTCAAATTTTTATGATTACAATAGAATGGGGTGTATCATGTATTTATAGGTGAAAGATGAAGTAATTAAGTACATTAAGGCAATTTCAGAGAAGACTGGATAATGAAATTGGGATAAAAATCGAGGTTCTTACATTTAATAATGGTATGGAATAAACTTCTTATGAGTTATAGAATCACTTAGAGCAACATGAGATAAATCATGAAGTCTCATATATGATGACACCACAAAAGAATAGTGTGGTTGAAAGGATTAATCGTATGGTAAGAAATATGGAATGAAAAATATTGATAGAAATTGGTATATCACATCATTTTTTGGAAGGAATTTGTGCAAGTGGAAGTCTACAAACAAAATAGGGCTTTGTTAAACCCCAGTAGAGAGAAAACTTCTTACAAACTGTGGCATAGAATAAATCCAACACTGAAGAACATTAGAGTTTTTTGCAGTAACTAGTATATTCCAAGAAAATAAGTTAATCAAGGAAAATATAAATATTAAAAATGAAGGGATATTTTTATGCTAGTTATTCAATATTAAATCTTATAAATGTATCAAAAATAGGTTGAACAAAATTTTGGAAAGTGGTAATTTTAAGGTTGTTGGAGAAAAATCCAGTAATGTTTTGAAATTCCAAATTTTAATTAACTATATTATAAATAAGGAAAACAAGTTATAAATCATAATGGTGCACATAATGTTTAATGTGAAGATAGGATTATTAAGTTCAATCAGTGGATGTATATATTGGTAATAAAATAAAACTAGTGAATTCAAAAATAAGATGACATGTTGAAATTGACAAGAGAAATATTATTAGTGATAAAACTATACCTAAAATCCCAAAGAATGATAAATTTAGATCATGATGCTCTACTATCACAAGTGGAAACGACCTCATTTAAATAAGTGGTGAAAGATGAATTAGGGATAGAATATATGGTCGAAGAATTGGACCAGGTTGAGAAAAATCAAACATGGAAACTTATGGGAAGACCAGTGCACTATAATGTGATTAGGATAAAGTGGGTTCTCAAGAATAATATAGATGGAACTGGTAGTGTTTATAAATAAATAAATTTTTTTATTCAAGGGATATGATCAAGTAGAAGGAATTGATGTCAATTAAACATTTTCCCCTATCATGAGAATAGAAACTATTATACTCTTATTAGTAGTGGTTGTCAAGAAGAAGTTCAAAGTGTTTCAAATGGATGTGGAGAAAAAATTATTAAATAGTATTGAATGAATAAATATATATATAGCAGACTATTGGATTTTTTTCTCAAGGATAATGATTCTAAAGTTTGTAAGTTTAAAAATATTTTGTATGGCCTAATGAAAGAACCTCATTATTGGTATTCTAGGTTAGAGTCTAATATATAGAATTTATAGTTCAAGAGATGAAGGTTAATCACAACCTCTATGTGAATATTTTAGATTAAGAATAGTTTATGGTGATGTTTTATGTGGATGGCATTATCTTTAGAGGTAAAAAACAAAAATTAGTTAAAATATTCACTCGGTTGAGGTGTTTTAAATTTGAAATGTCAATGACTAGTTAGTTGACAGAATTTCTTGCATTGTAAGTACATCAAGAATATGGGAGAAAATTCATTTCACGTGTGAAGTTTCAAGATAAATCTTAAAGTTTAAAAATAAGAGTGAAAGACTTTTTCAACTCCAATACTAGTTAGAACTAAGCTAGAAAAGCATGAAATCAAGGGGGGATTATACTCTACTTTTTATAGAAGAATCACTAGGGGTTTACTTTATCTTACTACGACCAAGTTATATATTTTATATGTTATATTATTGGCAGTGAGGTTTTAGAGTAATCATAAGAAAGGAAATCTATAATCTATAATAATAATAGTGAGGTATGTTTAGGAAACTCTAAATTATGGTTTTCTATTCAAAATAGTAGATAACATGGATTTATTAGAACATTCATTTATTTATTGGGTAGGTGATGTTTTGGAACAAAACTCCACAAGTGGGGGATAATTTTATATTAGAAAAAATTATGTTGGATGGTTGACTAAGAAACAAGACTGTTTTTCATTAAGAACAACAAAAACAGAATACGTATCTATTAACAAAGCTTCTATATAGCTTATATGGATGAAGCATAAATTGGAATATATTGGTGAAGTGGTATAGAAACCAATTTTAATTCATCACTATAATAAAAATTTTATTTAATTGATAAATAATCTAGTACAACACTCTCTCATTAAGCACATTGATATTTATTATCATTTCATAAAGAAGAAGGTTGAGGATAATATTGTGAAGTTAGAATTTATTAGAACACAACAACAAGTGGTTGATATCTTTATAAATACATTAACATATAATTAGTTCAAAAGTAATAGGTTAAACCTCAATGTTTAATCAAACTCATCAAACTAAGAAGGTTTGATTCATCCCCTCTTCCCCATTGAAAATAATGTTATATTTAGTTATTGTCTATGTATGTAGGTTTATATCTATTATTGAAATCAAGAATATGGGAGGAGATATTATCCATGGGATGTTGTAGTAAAGTGGTGATTCTAGAAGAAATATAGATAACATTTATTCATTTAGTTATATATCTTTTTTTATACACTAATCTCTAACTCACATATGCTTAGAGATTAATTGAAACCTATTTGCTAAGATATTGATTGGTAGAAACTACAAGGAATTTAGGAATAATCTGAACTGATATTGAAAAACCTTTTAATTGTATTATTAAATGTGGAGAAATACATAAAGTTATAATAATTATGATGAATAAGAATTAAGAATGGCATTTCAAAGCAAGTATAATTGCATGGGGAGCCATCATATCAAAGTTAGGGGTTAATGATTGAGTATGGTTGAGATTATGGTACTATTTGGAAAGATAAATATGAATATTATTGATAACAAAATACAAATGGGGTATTGTTTTAACTAAAGGTTGTTTTTGTTGGATTTTTTGTCAATATGAATCATTGTTGAAGTTTGGAAGTCTTATAGTACCATAAAGGTAATGGAATATCACCGGCTGAAGTTTTTGAAAATTTTCTAAGTGAAACAGGTTATTCCATAACCATATGGTTCATGCCATGAAGCTCATCTACATAAAAATGACACATGTCACAACCATAGGAATCATGTCATAAAGTGACACAAGTCATGTGTGTAAATATGATATTTTTCATGAGTATAGTCATTATTCCATGAAGGTTTTTGAGTATATTTCAATACATATATCTATTGGAGCATCATACCATGAATTAAATTCTATACTATGAAGGAAAATTAGGAAAATACTTTAATTCTATAGAATTGGTGTTCATTCCATGATAACACATGTCACTCCACAAAGGGAGTTTGAGTAGATAACAGAAAATCTATCTTATGAAATGGTTACATCATGATACAAAAGGTTTCACCAAGAAGAATTTTGGGTATTTTTCCGTGAATCTATAAAGGAAGTTTCCATGTTGTGACGCATCAAGTTGTACTATAAAAGAATCTGGTCAAATTTGAATTTTTCTATTATTAAACTGATTGAACCATGAATCTCATATCACACTATTCCAAGTGAAAGCTTACATTTTTTGAATATATAAGATAAATTTTTTCCTATATAGTGGTTTAGGGAAGTTACAAAGAAATTGAACCATCACGTATCTAAGAATCACATTGTATTGTGATCATGGATTTCTACAAAATTCGATTTAAGATGTTGATATGGTAGTAAGAGGATGGTTTGGTAGTTATTTGAATGACTTATAACTACAAATTATAAATTTAATATAGGATATCATATATAATTCAATCCAAAGTTTGGATTTGAAGTTGTGGTTAATTGAATTTTAAATTTGAATTTGAAATTCAAATTCTTCTAAAGAGATTGAATATAGAAATTGTATATAAAATGAATTAGGAGTACACCAAGATAATAGAAATAGATTTCATATCAAAATGAAGATTATATCAACAATGGAATATGTTATATATCTTAATTTATAAAGTAAATTGTTTCAATATTTAATTTCATTGAAGATTGGGTTCTGAGAAAAGAGTTGTTGTGCATTTTAGAGAACATTTGAAGTTGAAAATCAGATCATCATGGAGACAAACCTTACTAAATGGTTTCCTATCATTGTTCATTTATAAATTTTAATTAATTATCTATGTCATTTAAATTTTGTAACCTACTTGTAAGTAATGAGTGAAAGAGAGGAAGAGGTCGTGGACCTTGGTAGAGCAGTGATCTATTCCTAAAGTTATAATCACATATTATTTAATTAATGGTTAATCATGATATCAAATCATAATTGATATATTATCCTTGGAGTGTTATTTTATAAGTGAAACAAGTAAAATCATTGTTTACATGATCATTATTTTTATGTTTTTTTTTGTGATTAAAAACCAAATTCAAGGTGAATTTAATAATGTGAAAGAAATATCCAAGATCCAATTAATTTATAAGAGAAGTCAAAATTTCAGTACACCAAAATTCACCCCCCCCCCCCTCATCTTAGGATGTTTATAAGGACCATGGGTTACAACATAGTGTTATTTATTTATTATAATTTTTATATGATGACTTCTTATAACTTATGGAAGTAAGTGAGTGTAAGGACAGCAGTGATGTTGTTGGATTAATATATTATCTCATACACTGAGTTCTAACTTTGTAGGGTTAGCAGTTTTTTTTTATGGATAATTTATATGTGGTAATTTCACTTAATAAAAATATTTTTTGAATGTATGTATTTTTGAAGGATTTAATGGGATTTTAAATCCAAATTTGGAATTATGAAAAAAAAGTTAATATTGTAGCTAAAAATTATATGATCCTTGTAGTGTAATTCAATAAGGGGATCCTAGTATCTTTAATTTGAAATAATTAATATATTTTAAAAGGGGGATAATAAGTATTATTGATATCCTTATGCTATAAAAGTGAAGTATTTAATACAAACAATTGAATTCTATCTAACAACTGGAATTGACATAAATTTTTTTTCTATATTTAGAATCTCGATAAGTGATTAATATCATTTATTACCTTTAGTATCCTAGAAAATGGTGTGTTATCAAGATGTTCTTAAGAATATTCCAATTTTTTTACAAGTGATGTCATAAATGAAGCTTTTGTTTTATTACATCAAGAATACAGTGATATTGAAGTGGAATATTAAGTCCCTTAACTCTCAAGGTAAATTTTTTTCAATAAATATACATCTATTAATTGTTGAGAAATTTTTTTCTTTGAATTTGATTTCAAATAGGGGGAAGATGTAATAATGAATCAAAATGTATATTGAAATGTAAACATCATAAATCTAAATAGTTGATTCTAGGGGGAGAAGATTATGATTGGTATCATGATGATTGGTTAGTATCGGATTGATGATGGTGTTTCCAAAAAATCTAAAGGGGAATATTGTTTTCATCCAATTGAGGATTGGTGTTTGTGTTTGATTTTTTATCAATGCATGGTGTTTGTTTATTTTGGATTTATTAGGGAAACCTATGGTAATTATTGGTGTTGATCCTGTTATCAATACATATTTAAGAGAGCTAGAGTTATTCTGGAATCTATTCTAGAATAAGAGATGAAGTGATTCTGGAATTGGAGTCATGTATATTCCAGGAGTAATGAACCAAGAAATTGTTCTAGAAGTGGAAGTATAAAATTTATGAATAATATGATGTCTAAAAGTTATGAATTAGATGTTTTTAAAGTAAATTAGTATTCCAAAGTTTATTCGGTAAGAAGATATGGAGATTTTTAGAAGAAAAACCATGGGTTTTTTTAAGTTATGTAGAAATTATAAGGATTATGAGGGTATGAAAATAATGAATTTGGTGTTTAAAAAGTTATTTTAGAATGATAGAATAAATTATAAGTCTGAAGGTTATAAGTATGTATGTTTTGGAAGTAAGTCATAATTCATGAAGTTATTTTGGAAGGCTATAATAAATCTAGATGCTTTGGAATAATTTTAGGGAAGTTCAGTTTTGTTCAAGTCCAAGAAAAAAAATAGAAAAGTTTTATCCTCACCCTATATATGTATGAGTAATTTCTAAGTTAAAGTTTAAAAAAATATCAAAGGAGGAAACATTAACTATGATACATAAAGGTCACTAATACCAATACGTAAATTTTACCAGTGACTATGTGTAAAGGTCACAAGGGCGACATGTAAAAGTATTTGTAGAATCAAAAAAGAATTAGGGAACCTCCTTGTATACATAAAAGTAATTTTGGGAAGTGGTGTATGGAAATATAGAAAAATTTAATAGGTATCTTGTTATATTTAAAAGTAACAAAGCTGATGCATAAGGTTCACTCAACTCATACATAAGATTCATCCCTTGGAATAATGGAAAAGTATTGAAGTACCCTATGATAAATAAAAAATCATTTCCATGAAAAGGGGGAAATGAATGAGAATTATTTTTGCAGTAATGTTTGATTCACAAAGGTCACCACTAGGATATGTAAGGTCCATTCTTATGACACGGGGTTGATACATAAGTGTCATTTTTTGACAAAGGAGATAATATATAAGATCCTTTCCTTTACTGTAGAAGTGAAGGATTGAATTTCACTAGAATACATAAGAGTGTATGGATTTGAAGAGATGATACGTAAGGGATATTATCAATCATAAAATATGATTCATAATATAGGTAGTTTAGGTTTATGATATTCTATATATCATAGAATATGATTGATAGTTCGGCTAGCCATGAATATTTCTACACTGTGGGAAGGATGTACACACCATGAAGATGTTTAGAAAGATTTAAATGGTTTTTTATATTTGAAGAATTTAATGTTATAATATGAGAATCCATGTCATAGTGTTATTATTTCTTTTAGACATAGAAACTGGAGAATAATTCCAAGATGATATTCATGGAGTTTTAAATGGATAAAAAAATAGGATATCTCAAGGAGGCTTCACTCATGATTTATGATGGCATTATGTGACATATTTTAGTATCCATTTAAAAATGGAAAGAAGTGGATTTTGTAGACATTGTTATTTACCATATTTTATTAGTGTTTAAACTAATCAAATATGGTGTGAGGTTTGAATATTTGACTTGACCAAAATTGGAATAATACTCATATCAGTTCGAAAAGAGAGGGGGGAGAGAGTAATATTGATATATCTTATGCATATAAAAAAGTGATAAGGGGGAACCATTAATATATATACTAATAAAATAATAAGAGAAGTGTATTTATACTATATATTAAAGTTTTTCTCATTGACGTATCTAATAAGGAAGAAGATGGGGAGTTCTTGCAACTAATTCTGCACTCCAAGGAAGACGTGTTTAAGCAAGAAATACGACCCAATGCCTCAGAAGAGGAACTCAATAGGATTTATGAACGAAGGTTGAAATTGGATGCTACAAAGGAGCAAGAAGTCTGGATAGATAAGCAAGATAGAATTCTAGCCCAAGGCTTTAACCAGAGAAAAATCAACTCAGAAGAATTTATTTAGACAATGGAAAGGATGATCTCCCATCTTGAAGAGCTCATCAGAGAAGATCCAGGTATCTAGGTTAGTTCGCTACACTGGGAGATTTATAGAATAGTTGGGTCAAGTAATATTAGTGTTGTGTTTAATCAGTTTGTGAGATCTCTCAGCACGTAGTGGTAACTTTTTGTGAACTCTGGTTTCCCATTTTTCCTAAAAATGGTTTTAATAAAAAAAATTAAACTTGGATGAAAAGAATAAGAAGTAGAAATTAATGGTACTCCTTGAAGATACTTCCAAAGAATAAGGTGGAGTTTCCATGATTACTCAAGGAAAGTTTATTTTATTCATGAAGATATTTATAATAGACCTATAAAGGAGAATATTATAGATCAATGGAACCTATCTACATCTGGTTCATCAACAATAATGGTGAAGGTACTTTGTATTGGTATGTGCATTCCAAATTTTTTATCCTTTATTAAAGTGGTGAGAAAAAAAGGGGAGTGAATTGAGTGTCCTTGGGAGGTAGTGAGTTGTCCCTAAATTTTGAAAAGGGAGTGAGCCTAGTCTTGGAGTGTCATATACTAAACCCACCACTAAATAGTTCATTTAGTACATTTTGGTACATCAAAACATTGACATTGTACGCTCATTGAATTAGCCCAGTGCGGGTGAACCAAGTAAAATCCATGTTTATTTTATGCATTATTTGTTTACATTTTACATGGAAAAAAGTAGTGAGTGTGGGTAAATTAACCATTGAATAAACTAATTGAGGTATAAATACAATAGTATTGACAATCATATTTTCATAAAAAAAATAGAACTTAAGTGTGACCCTGTTAATTATGAGATCAAGATTAGTTAGAGTGGTGAGATTTTAAGGAATAAGTATTTAAATTAGATTTAATTTCACATCTTAATTCACCCCCACCCCCCTCTTAGTTTATCTCTCCCTAAAGACAATTTTGGGCCTAAAAACATTCTAAAGAATTAATATTTTTTGAGTTTAATATTCTATTAAATCTGTAATTTTAGAGGAATCATAATTTCTTCCAATTCCTTCTCCATGGTCATTTTATTTTTTAATTCTTATACAATTTATTCAGGAAGATCCTTTTTATTCTTCATTTTTGAACTCATTCTTGAAATAAATTCATTCAAAGTCATCTCTACTTTCCATAACCTTTGGTTTTCCAATGGAAAACATACTATGAAAGAATAATCAACTCTCTTCATGATTTCCAATTAATCCGCCTTATGATACAAAGATTGGATCACTCCTTGATTGCTACTTGAACAATATTTTGAATGAAAACACAATGTTGTTGTCACATAATCACTGAAATAAACACTTATTTTAATATTTTTGGGGGATCTATATCTTATAATGTGCATTCAAAATTGGGAACAATCACTTCGAGAGGAGTATCTTTGTTTATAGGGGATTTTTTTCCTTTTTTTACTTCCTTAAGACATAAGTCACTCTTATTAAACAAACTCATGTACTTCACTTTTAAATATATAATAATTCATAATATTTGTAAGAATTCCTCCTCTACACAGGTCTCCAAAATTCATCCATATAAACTTAAAATTCCAACAGTGAGTTATCTCCTTGAATACACCATATTCTAAAATATATTTTAAGGCCTTATTAGCACAATAATAAATCTAGAAATTTATTTGTGTAACACCCCAAGCTTCCACGGTACATTTCCCTTTGAATAATGCAATAGCTTGCATTGTACGCAACTTCGAGATTCTAACACACCGCGACCAATCAAACTATCCATTATGAATAGTAATACCGACATTTTGAAATTTTATAAATTTTATCTTTCAAAATGGACTTCATTATTGGATTCTGAATATCGAAATTACCTTAGGGTGAATTTTTGGTATTTTTCTGAAAAAATTCAATTTTTGATGAATAGTGAAAAACACTGAGTTATTGTTTAAAACCGACATTTTATTTAAATATTTATTTATTTTATTTAAATTTATTTTAGGTCAAAATATATACATAATACCTATATAAGTTCAATGTAATTAATTGGAGTCATTTTATAATGATTTTAGATATATAAAATTTTATCGAACTTTTTATCGTCTTTTACCCACCTCCTAAGAGCATTTCCAAATTTGTATAAAACTTAATTTTACACTTCTGTGAGTTGAATTTCAAAAATCAGAGAGACACGGTTGATATTAGTAAGTAAAATTTGGTTCAATAAGATGAAAATAATTTTTGGTGAATAGTAACTTTTTACTTTTATTTACCACAGTTAAAAGTAAATAGGGTAATTAAGGGTAAAAATGATATTATTATTACCCTAACACATGTCCTAATTCTATTGGATAATTATAATTATACCAAAAACAACCTTGGTAATAAAATATGAACCTCTTTGGTTTACTTTAATTAGATTAGGACATTTATTATTATTTTATTTAAAGAAGAGTTAAAAGAGTTAAATTCAAAGTTTAATAACTAAACCATTTTTCATATAGGGATACACACAATATAAAATATACTATAAATATTTATTATAAAGATAAAAATATTTCCTACATAATGGTATTTTATTTATAATTTTTAGACATTAAATAATTAAATTTATTTATGACACAATGATGATACAGTAATTACCATATTAATGAGAGATTAAAATAATTGATATTATAAATATCCAGATAAATATAATTTGAGAATTTTAATGAATTAAAATAATTTTATAGGTTAATATGACATGTTAGGGTTGATTAAATGTATTTATTTCTAAGTAATAAATTTTTTAGGACTTTAAAAAAATCAATTATTAAATAATGTCAAAATTGAAATAAATGAGTTTTTTAAAAAAATACAATATTATTGGTTGATATAATAATGATAAAAATATAAGGTTTAGAAAAAAGACTTATATAATGATAGTTTTATCATTAATGAACTACATGGGGTTCTATTGAAATTTTATAGTAAGTTTATTAACCATATAATATAAAAATACAGAGACATGGTAAATGTCAAACTATTTAACTCGGAGTTAAATCTAAAATATAAGGTTAATATAGTGAACCAAACCTGTCTAAAACCTATTAGTTGAGAGGTTTTAGACCCATACCCACTTTAACTTTTAAATAATTCATTTTTAGCCACTATAAACCGAAAATTATTTTATTATAGAATAATATTTCAATCTTTTCCAAAGGTGACCCCCACCCCTCTTATTTAAGGGAACTTCTTCTTATCTCAAATTCACACCATAAAATCCATTTGGATTTGATAAAACCTACAAAAATATCCTCCCAACTGTACTCCCTTCATTCTAGAGGCCTTCCTTTAGTCATAAATCCAACCTAAGGATCCCTTGTAATCAAATCAAATGGAAGAACCCGAAGAAGAGGTAAATATTTCATCACCTCTTTCAAGTTCTTTTCTTCTTCCATTTCCTCTTTCTTTGTTGTTTACATTCTAAAATAATAACTCCAGTATCTTCCATATAATTTTATTTTATAATAAAAATGGTACAACCATATTCATTATTCTATCCATCCTATAAATGACAAAGTCACCATACGTGCGTGCATACGGATTACCGTCTCCGCGTCGTGGTGTAGTTTGTTATTCAAACACTTCATCATTTGGATGTGTATAATAATGATTATAAATGATTTAAATAATAAATATAACATTATAATTATTATTTATATATGATCTATCATCCAATTATATGTGATTTTAATATCAAAAGAATGATATTGTCACTCGTGTGTACGTACGGATTAACGTCTCCACAAACGCGATGAGATTCATTCCCCATCGTATCCATTCAAGAATAATTTTATTTTGATGATTAAAAATAATTTTTAAAGACTTAATATCATTATGAATATGAATAAGATACATCCTATCCATAACAAAACTTACTTACATAACAAATCATTTAAAGGAAAACGAATCATTTAACACCCGAAACGATGATACTACTGAAATATCATTAACAAAGCAGTATTAGAAGATCATATATGATATCATATTTATGTATATATTTCTTTTATAATTTAATAACAATGATTTAACTATTATACAAGAGTTTAACATAACCTCGACCAAGGAAAAGTACAAGGTAAGGGTTAATTTCACAATCTCTTTATTATCTGAGATTGTTTTTATGTAAGTATCTACGGGGACCTCTTTATCATCCACATCCATGTTTCTTAAAAATGTATTCAAAAATATTTTTACTATTTACTATAATATGGTTTAAAGTCATTTATACCCTTGTTTGACTTCTTATAAAATGGATTGAAATGAATCTTTCCGTCATTTTCCAAACAAGGTACCTTATGACCTTTTCGACAAAATTAAGGTAAGAATTTTTTTTAACTTATACGGCGGGTGCGGCTATTTTCTACCATTATAACATCATAAAAGATTCCCTTAAAATCTTATAAGAATATTTTCAAAATAAATGTTTTCTTTTATAATTATATAAATTTTAAATTATTTTAAAATAGAAAGAGATATTTCTCTATAAAAATGTTTTGATTTCATCTATGTCAATATCCTTTGATGGATTTTAAGCTTAATTGAAGTTGATTTATTATGATACAAAACTTACATATTATATTGAAGGTTTTATGATATGTTTGACTGTGGATGTGTTATTTTCACACCATTCATGGTTTATGTAGAAATTATTGACATTTCATATGCTAGTTTTAATACGAATGTTTATGTTATGTTTGAACCTTTTCATATGAGGAATGCATTGGACTTAGTAAGTCATAGGTGGAGCCCGCTATAGCTCCTCTATGGATCAGTAGATCTCATGAGACAAACTAGTGTCTTGGCACAAGGCCTTGGCATAATCTTATTTTTAGTCTTGGCATAAGTCCTTGACTATGTGGTTATGAAGTTTGGAATTATGCATTCCATCATTATGAAAGTGGATATTGATATTTCATGTGAATAAGTAAATGGAATTATTTTATTTTGTCTTTTCCATATTATTCTGAAGTTCAAGTTTAAAATGATTTTGTTCTAGTCTTACATTGCCTTAAATGTTTATGCTTATTTATGAAAGTTTCCGCTATATTGTTATCCTTACTGAGTATCTGAGCTCACCCTTTTCTATGTTTTATTTTTCCTAGGATGTGAAGAAATATATTATGACTGGCCTGTAAGGATAGTCTAAGGGATTTGAGTGCGGCCTATAAAGACTATGTTGTTTGTAGACGCCAAAAAGTCCGTAATTAATAAAAGATGTTTCTAAGTGACAAAGCGAAGTCATATTCGGACCTGGAGGCTCGGTTTGAAGGGCCCAGAATTGTTGCGTGGAAAAAAAAGGATCTGCGCGCGAAAAAATAGGGTTGTGTGGGAAGGGTCTGGGATTCGTGAAGGGTCCCTGGCACATGCGCGAAATAGTTTCGGGCCTGCACCCCGCGCGGTTAAAATTCCCCGTCGTCGTCTCGGGAATGCAAGTTTTGTGCACCAACCTTCATTTTGCACCGCCAGATTCCTATAAATAGAAGGATAGCCCTTCCGTTTCAGGGTTGATGAATTCGAACCGTCTCTCATGTGCGAAATCGGACTTCCATGCGCGTAAGATGGCCTTCAGGTACTAATACTTTTCGTGCCACCTCGCCCCGGGATCCGCCTTTGTACGCAATCCCACTGGCTTAAACAGAATTCCAAAACCTTCATGGTTCTTCCCTTGCGTGCAATTCCTTCTGTTGCGCGCAAAACGGTCCAATTGTGCACAACCCCTTTCGCTGGGTGTGGCCTTACCTTTGGGTGTGTCCTTTTCCACTCACATGCAATTCATATCCCTTGTGCGTGATCCTACTAGTTGCGTGCAAGACATCTTCCCCGATTACGCGCCATCCTGGTGTTTTTTGCGCCAACCATTTCTTTGCGTGCAACCCCCAGGACCCCTCACCTTGGTGCTCCCCAGGTGCCTCCCTATAAAGGCGCTCGATGTCCTCCTTCTGGATGCCCTGGGCACACACAAAGGGCATATGCACCATGCATTGTTTTCCCGTACGGCCTTCCTGGCTCATACGAAGTAACCTCAAGGTCCCTTGGGTAGTTTTTTCCATTGTGTTGATTTGCCTCATGCTTCTTCGTATAGGCACACTAACGGCTATTTCTTCTTTGCATAGCCACGCTAACATGGACCCCTCGATGGTTCGCTCTGTGACACCCCCTCAGAACGTCCTTGTCGATGCCTTCCCTTCCACAAGGGGCAGAGGGCACCGGTCATGTAAGTCTTAGGGGTGTGGAGTAACCCCACCTCATCTGAGCTGTAGGATGTTAAACTGCCAAGAACCTCGTCCTCAACACATGACGTTAAACTATGATATGGCCTCGTGCCTCGCACGCAGGGTCCCCCCGGCTCGGACATTCTTTACGTCGCTCGTCTCCATGGGGAAGGGATCACCCCTCATAGGGGATGATATCCTCCTTATTAGAGTGGCGTTTGTCTGCGGGGAAGGGAATCCTCCTTGGTGTAATCCCCTAGACCCTCTTGTGAAAGGTATCACCCATGCACCTTCGTACTTCCCCACCACCAGGGCCAGTGGGGAGCATGATGGGAAGTGGGAATCCTCCTTTATTCAGTCCCAAAATCCCTCTCCCTCTGCGCTTTGTCACCCCCGGGCCTCCATCCTGGAGTAAGTCCCGGCACCATGGGCCTCCCAATGCGTAAGCCCCTCCTTGCTTCCCACGGACGCACCCTTCACGACGTGATCGTCAGGTCTCTACTGCCTCTTGTTTCTCACACCGAGCATGACTCACGTGATCTTAGAGTAAGCATTGACTATGACACCAAACCCCATCCAACATGACGTTAAATTGTATTCCCCCATCCCGCATGATGTTAAACTGCACACCTGAACTACGAGGGATTTGATCCATGTCAAGGCATGGTACGTAGGAAGCCACCCCGAGGTTCAAGCCCAATACCCATCGGACCCCCGTCCCGCATGACGTTAAACTGTACACCTGAACTACGTGTACTTTGACTCACCACCACGGGGATATGTATGAAGCCTCCATGAGATTCAAGCCCACCACCTGGTCATTCCGACCTCTTCACGTTAGTTCACCAACCATTGTGGGCCGCCTCAGAGCGTAAGCCCCATCTATCCACCATGGGCCGCCTCAGAGCGTAAGCCCCATCTATCCACCATTATGGGCCGCCTCATAGAGTAAGACCCATCTATCCACCATTGTAGGCCACCTCAGATTGTAAGCCCCATCTATCCACCATTGTGGGTCGCCTCGGAGGGTAAGCCCCATCTATCCACCATGGTCCGTCTCAGAGTATAATCCCCATCCATCTGGACCTCAGGTCCCTCTTCACATCGGTTTGTCGACCCCATATCTTTGGGTCGTCTCAGAATGTAAGCCCAAAATGCCCCGTCCCGTATGACATTAAACTGTATTTCATCAAACTATGCGGACTTTGATTCCCCTCCATGGGGATAGGTAGGAATCCTCCACGAGGTTCAAGCCCCACACCCATGTCTCATCCTGACCTCTCCCTCGAGCCCACACGCCTCGGGAAGCTCATGCCCTAACCTGGAGGTTTTACTCCCCCTATGACCCATCCATGCGTTCATTCTCACGGTTCTCTCTTTCAGGTGTCCCACCGTATCATCTCAAACTACGAGTACTTTGATCCATGTCAAAGCATGGTACGTAGGAAGCCTCTACGAGGTTCAAGGCCCTTCACTTCATCACCCATCATGATTCTTACCCGGGCCGCCACATCCTGGTGGGATCATGTCACCTTATTCCACTCTACAGCATTCATAAAGCCACCCATGTGTTGGCCCCAATATCGGCATCCCCTCCAGGGGGGGTTCATCAATCTGATCCACTCTCAGTGTTCCGATCAGTCTGATCCATCTCCGTTGGACGTTAAACTCGCGGAATACCCTGTGTTAAACATGGGAAGCTGAGGAAAACCTCATATACATGCCTATGTCATACAATTCCCCATGTTCGATGTGGGATGCCTCGGGCCTCCATACCCTCGAGAATCCCTATAATAAGGAACAGAAGATGGACATGCCAATCCCCCAGCTTCAAGACACGTCAATGATGCCTCAGCATGACCACTCCCCTAACCAAAGGTTGCTTCCCCGACCATCCCCCTTGGAGCGTCTCGATGGAAGCAGCGTAATTAACTGGTGTCCATGAAGATATGGCACCAGGAATAGTTTCACAACCACGTCTTAAATCTATGAGGGAGACCCGGACTAGGTGATGAGTCATGAGGATGAATCCGCGGAAGGAGTAATTGACATCCCATCATCCCGGTTTTGATCAAGGAGTAGACGTCCCTGAATACGGAGCGAATGCCACCCGCCTTTGGAAATCAGGAATGCGGGGAAACTAGTCGCGCGTCCTCTGTGTGACAAACGTGCGTGCGCACGCCCTGGCGGAAAGCGTTGGAAACAAAAAATGGTGAACATGCCGTGAATCTATTCTCCTCAATATGGAGACCGGTACCGTTTGGGGCATTGGAAGATTAGCATGTCACCAGGTCCAGGCATCCAGCACTAGGACATGAATCCCCCCAGGGGTTGGGGCGGTCAGGATGTTGATAAATTCGTTCTGTGACGTTGTCAATGTGGATCCCTCTTACCAACCATGGAAGACGGAATAGTGTTGGGCTATTGGTTGTCGATTACTTTTCCTATCAGTGTTAATGGGTTCATCTCCCTACTTTTAGTAATAATATCATTGCATCTGGAGCTCGATCGCCACCTACCCACTGGCACAGGGGCAGGGGCAGTGCCGACGCAGCCACCTCATGTGGTTCCTCCTCTTCCATAGCTGCTCCGACCGCCACGACTGCTGGGCGCTCACGCCCCATCTCCCTGTCAGAGATTATCCAACGAAGGGTGATCAACGACCTTGTGTGTAGGTATGAGTAGAAGGGGGTCATACCCACTAGGGACATGGCCCGTTTGGACCTTAAAGAAGCTACGCCTCACCGCTAACGCTACCCCCGAGGGCCACGCAGGGAGCTGCTGCTCCCCACCCCAATATTCAATCGTTTTTGGAGCTTATCCCCGAAATGCCCTGACACCTCCATCCCCTACGCTGAAAAGGTAGGGGATGTCTGGGTTGGCCTAATCGGAGACCCGCATCAAGGGTTCATGGCAAGGGTCCACGCTAGACTGTGTAGGCACCGCCACCCGACTTCCCGAGATGAGGTGCAGGCAATCCATGTGCATGCACCACCGGCTCCAACCCATCTGACCCGACGCCAGCATCAGGAACGAGCGGAAGAGGATGCTCACCCCGGTCCATTAACATCAACAACCACTGTGGCCCAAGCCACCTCTGACTCTTATCATCAAACCCCCACACACGTTGAGTAGGGGCAGTTATATGCCTGATCCGGATCGAGGCCCCAACCGCCCCACGGGCAGGTTTGGTTGACTCTCCCGGTCGTCGACACAGGCAATGGCCGCTGCTCACCAATTCGTGGTAGTTCCATCTAGCATGAAGGCCTACTTCGTGCCACCATTCTGGAAGGTGTGATCCCTCCCTGCTTCCAACCTCGGCCCGGAGGCCTGCCTGGCGCCACCCTTGCCACAGGTAAGGGGCTTCCCCGTGACAGCAGCACTCCGGGTGGGGCTCTCTCCAGCACTCCCTACACTGGGTACGGGGTCACTTCCCCTACCGCAGACCACAATTATGGATCCATTGTATATCCAGTCACTCACCAACATGGAGGTCCTCCCCGTGTCCCTTTCAACATTTTCCCCGGTGGTCCTCGCACCCCGGACTTCAGTCCTCTCTGCCCCAGCACCAGTGCGGCAAGAGGACTCCATGACGGAAATCAGCCCTACCCTGAGGAGCCACCCAGGGGAAGGAAGGCGGGATGTCGTCGCCATAAGATAAATGCCAAGTAAGGTCAGACGGAAATCAGACCAGTCCATTTCTCAGACTCTGAGGCGGAGTACGACTCAGCGATGGAGCCCTCTCCTCATTCCTCTGAGTCAAGGGCTAGGATAGGGACGTGGCACATCAACCTCGTACTCCCCGAATGTTAGATCCATATGATCCCTGCCTCCCTCTGAAAGTATATCCTGGAGGAAGAGAACCTGGAATACCCCCAGGGATCGAACTTGCAGTCACCATCAGCCTCTCCAGAAGCACCTTCCACCTCGGCCAGAGACGGCGGAGAGCTTTTCTGGGGGTCGATGGCAAAAGATCCACGACATAGCACGCCTCTGGAAAGCACCGACACTGTGACAGGAGCCCCGTTTGCCGGTCCACCCTATCGTGACATGGAAGCCAGGTCACTGCCACCCTTGGAGGAAGACCTGGGATTCGGCAGCCAATCGGCCTGCTCACTGTATTCTTATCTGGCCAGCCCACTGGCCCAACAGCCTGCCTCGGTACCGCTGCCATTTCCCTAGCCATTCCCAGTTGATGAGTGAGGCCATTAAGGGCCAGACCTGAACCTAAGTTATGGAGCTTTTTGACCATCCTCGCAGCAGGCCACTTCCCCAAGAAGTTTTGTCCGGTCGTAGGGTCAGATTTTGATACACCAAAATCGCTCACCCTGGGAGAGTTTGAATTTTTCCGTCAGAACCTCTAGGTGACTCACTCCCATCTTCGCCACCAAAAAGTGCCTTATCTTGGGATCCAAGCACACCACGAGGATATCGGCTAGCAATGTCGTCGGTTCGACATGGCCACGCTCCCTGCGGTCCTGCACCCCGAGTCACTTGGCCACCACAGGGCCCTCCAACAACAATGCATTCAGAGTTTTAAAGTACTCTACAAAGTTATCGAGGAGGACACCCCCCCCCCCCCATGCACACGTCTATGGATGGGGGAAGTACGCTGCCCTTCTCATTAGTATGATTCACCAGAAGCCTGACTCACTAGGTGGCTCTAAGGACATGCCCATGAGGGCAGTTGCGGTCAACATGGCCAATCTGTCGGGAGAGGGGAACGGTCTGGAACTTCTTGATGGGGACTTACCCCTTGAGGACAAGCTACCACTGGACCCATAAAGGAGTATTACTCATCAGTAGAGGAACCTCCTAGGTCTCCCCGCACCCACTGAGGCATTAATACTGAGCCGGAATATCGGCAAGGGTAAAGAGCACGTTGGGGCTGTCAAGCTCTCTGAACCGTCTGCCTCAGTGCAGAAGGAAGAGGAAGATCCCGAGAAGGCCACGTTGTACCAACAGCTTACTGAGCAGAAGAGTTTGGTCTATGAGCTTCTGGCTGAACTCATTATAGAGCGGCGACCTGACTACTGTGATCCTAGGCTGCGGTAGCAGGGGTAGGAACAACTACCCCTCGATGAGATTCTCCCAGACAACCTCGATCATGTCGTGTTCGCTGAAAGAGGAGAGGTCAGAGCCCATGGAAAGAGGGCACGATATGTTTTTTCAAACCCTCTTGAACAGCGTGACCACCCAAGAGACCCCGCTCGGGTTCCTACCACCGCCCTAGGGGTCGCTCCACCAGCAGCTCCATGAGATGCTAAGCTTGTCTATCAAATTGAAGAGCCCGGAAATGCTCTTGTGGTTAGGGATCCTCATTAGGATAGGAACCCAAGTACAGACTATCTGATGGCAGCACTCATCGCCCGCTTAGAGGCTTTGGAAGCTCGGCAGGTGGCAATTCCACCAGACAACAAGCTGTACCCAACATGGGTGGATGATATGCCAGCACCTCTGGGATTTGGGAACCCCACTTTCGCTCCCTTTAACGGGATAAGAGACCTTCCACAGCACCTGGACCACTTCAACTCAAGGTGTGGGACTATGTTAGGGACTCTAGTGTAGTAGGAGGCCTCCAAGCTCCGTTGCTTTGTTTAGACACTAGAGGGGACAGCGTTCGTCTGGTACAGCTAGCTCCCTGTCGGATCCGTGACTAGATAGAAGGACCTTTGCAGGAAATTCCTCTACCATTTCAGCTCCACAAACCGAAAGATGAACATCGCAGACCTCTTCAGGTGCAAGCAAAGGCCTGATGAGAGAGTCACGGACTTCATCGCCCGGTGGAAGGGGCTCACATACTCCCTTGACATGCCACTAACTCAGGAGAAATTACTGAAAATGTGTGTAGGCAACATCAAGGTAGAGCTGGTTCCTTCTATGATTACTCAGAATTACCCCGGAGGGTTCTGGTACTTCTCAGACAAGGCCCAGCACCTTAAAAAAGTCCTGCAATAGGTCAGTCAGGCATGCCTGCTGCCTCCTGTAATCCCAGTGAGGAGAGCTTCCAGAATCGAGCCCACTGTTGTGGCCTAGATAGAGGCCCCCAGGCATCTAGAATTGCTACCAGTGAGGCCAGCTCCGCAGCCCCATAGGGGTCTTCCCCCACAGGCACAGCTGCCAACCCAGCAGCGACTACCTCAAAATCGGAAAGCGCCTCCTCGTAACGCGCCGCCACCGCCTAGGTGAGATAATCAAGTTCCGCCTCCTCGGCCTGCTCCTCCGGCCCCCCATCAGGGTCAGCCTCCTAGATCCCCCCTTCCAGACAGAAGGAATCGGACCTACTCATTTGATGAGGCTCAGGTCCCTGGTTACTTCCGCAGTGCCTTGGAGTAAAGAATCATGCGGCTGCCTGAGTGCCGGAAGCCAGAAGAGGCGCATCTCACTAATCATCCCAACTACTACCCTTATCACCAGATCCTGGGGAACACCATCAAGTGATGCTACGTGTTCAAAGACTGGATCCAAGACCAGATTGACAACAATATAGTCAGGTTGGGCCCAGCCCCGATACAAGTGGCGGGTGTCTTTGTGAGATCGGATGGCAGTAGCGGAGATGAAGGTGAATGGAAGCAGGTTTCCGACTGTGGGTCCTAGAAGTATAAAGACTGGATGGCCCTCAAGGTAGTCGCCCACGCCCATGGAATCATCCGTGCACACCTGAATCATCCAGAGCCCTCAGAAGCTTCGGTTACTACATCGGCATCGTCGTCTCAGCCAGCCTCTTCCCAGAAGATCAAGCAGCGGCGGCACAAGAAGAAACAACGTGCCCTGCTAGTGTCATCGTCTTCCCGCACTCTTGGTGACTTTATACCCCCAGAAATGGGGATCCCTCCAAGACTCTGCCCGGTAGTGGATGAATCCTCAAGTGACAGTCCACGGTACGCATCGGTTAACACCGTAGAGTTGGTAAATCCCTATTTGACTCCCGACGATGGGGAATTCTAGGTAGACCTTCCCAATGTCCCCAGTCGTCGACAACATCATCAGAGTCGTGGTTACATGGATTTCTGGGGCACGTCAGTTGGCACCTCCATCCAGGCCGTGCACGTTGTTGAGACTAGACAGTAGGCCCAGTGCAGATCTCAGCACACGCGGCCCCTTCATCCGGTGTCGACAGGTCCGCCTCCACCACTGTTTGTGTTAGTGGATCAGGTAGAACCACATGGGCCTTTCCGCTACTAGCTTAACCCTGCCACCAGCTGACCCCAACCTTCCGATCATCATCCGGAAGCCACTCTCAAGGCTTCGACTTGTGAACAGCGAGATGTGCCTAGTACCAGTCAGCCGCTAGTCTAGACGACAGGGCCCACCGTGCCTCCAATTGCAGAGCGGCCTCCTGTAAGCAGAGGCTCACGTCTGGCCTAGATGTATGATGTTTTGAAGCACCTTTCCAGTATTCCAGAGAGGCTTTCTATCCTTGCGGCTCTTCTCCTATCATCTAAAATGCGTGAGCCGCTTTTCGAGTCCCTAAGGAGCCCCCTCCAGTTCGAGACGGAGGTAGCAGCTACAGAAGCTTTCCACGTCGAGGCAATTGAGAACTTCGAATGCCAGGCTGTTATCTCGTTCTCTGGTGAAGACGAAGACCCTCTTATACAGGGGCACATTCGTCCACTATACATAACTGGCCAGTTCAACGGCATGGAAGTCCGCTATTGTCTTGTTGACACGGGTTATAGGATTAACCTAATCCCAACTCAGGAACTTCAGAAGCTGGGTTTGTCTAAGGATGATATAACTCCCTCCAACCTCAGAATCCAAGGATACAACAGGATCGAGCAGACCCCGGTCGGCAAGATCCGTTTGAAGACCCAGTTCGGTGGCCTAATTTCCAGCACCGATTTCATGGTTGTCTCCCGGGACACCATGTACAACGCATTGATGGTCAGTCCATGGCTCCACCTGCATGCAGCGGTCCCTTAGTCATATCACCAGTGCCCCAAATACTCCCTAAATGTTCAAGTATCCGTGCTCCAAGGAGATGTGTCTCCTTTCACCTCTTGTGAAGCCCGCTACTTGGACACTGACTATTACAAGAGCAAGGATAAACAAGTCCATCCAAGTAGAGTTGAGCCCATCACCATTATGACCGACCCTTGGGAAGGTTTGGATGACGCCTACATCTTCCTGATACATCGGTTGGAGGCCACAACCCCCGACATGGGGAAATTCTTTGTTGTTTCGGGTACAAGAGGAAGGCATATTCTCAGGTCCAAGCGACGGTGGAAAATCACCTCGTACTCCAACACCAACCAGGCTCGAGTGATCCTGGAACCTCCTACCCCTGTACAGTATCGGGATGTCAGGCTCATGGAAACGACGGTATGTCATATGTGTCTATTTCACCAGGTTGTAATTTACCGTCTCAAGACAATGTGCCCCTACTACTTTAATGTTATCAAGCGCGCCCCATGGGCCGAAGACCGGATGGGATTGGATCAACTTCCTTTATCGCTATGGTCTCAGTGGTGCATGAATCTCTTGATATGATGACCACTACCGCTCTAGTCGGCACCAGCCTCACATTAGAGTCCGGTGGCTCGGAAGCAACTCCCCCCGCAGAAGATCCCTCCACAAGTGGAGAAGAGGATCTAGAGGATGCTCCCCCGCCTTTGAAGAAGGCATCTCTAACACGGTTGATGAACTGGTATAGGTGAACCTTGGTAGTGAGGCAGATCTGAGACCCACATTGATCAGTGCCTCCATGCCCCTCGAGGAGTGGCAGCGGTATGTGGACTTCCTCAAACAGCACCGTGACGTGTTTTCCTGGAGTTACAATGAGATGCCATGGTTGGATCCTTAGGTAGTCTTTCACCGTCTCGGTCTTCCAGAAAGTCCTCATGGGTTTAAGCAGCCTCCCATAAAGATTCACCCTTCTCATGGTGCCCCAGTTGAGGCCGAATTTGACAGGCTTATCAAATCCAACTTCGTTAAGGAAGTCCAGTAACCCAAGTGGCTAGCCAACATTGTGCCAGTCAGGAAGAAGAACGGGAAGATCAGAGTCTGTATCGACTTCCTCGATCTCAACCGCCACTGTCCAAAGAATGATTCCCCCCCCCCCCCAGTGAAAAAGTCATTGATGGATTCCATGGCTGGGTTCCAAGACCACTCCTTCATGGATGGGAACTCCGGGTATAACCAGATCCGGATGGCCCCCGAGGATGAAGAATCCACAACTTTCAGGGAACCCCAAGGTACTTTCTGTTACCGGGTTATGCCCTTCGGCTTGAAGAATGCGGGTGCCACCTATCAGCGGGCCATGCATCGCATATTCAAGCCGATTCTGGGAACATTGGTGGAATGATACTTGGATGATCTGGTGGTCAAATCTCGCCTGTTCTAGGACCATCTCAAGGACCTTGATAAATTTTTTGGCTTCTTCCATTCCCGCCACCTAAAGATAAACCCGTTGAAGTGTGATTTCGGGGTCACCTCCAGCAAGTTCATTGGATTTGTTTTTAGATACTGAGGCATCGAGATCGACCCAGAGAAGATCAAGGCCATCAGCTAGATGCCTCCCCTGAGTAATATTCGGGAGCTTCGAGGTCTCCAAGGCCACTTAGCCTACATACGCTGATTCATTGTGAATATGGATGGCAAGTGTAATCCATTTTCTCAGCTCATGAATAAAGAAACCACCTATGAATGGGATGAGGAGTGCCAGACCTCCTTTGAGGAAATAAAGCAGTATCTTCTCCAACCTCCGGTCTTGATGCCACCTGTCTCCAGGAAGCCACTGGTCCTTTACGTGACCTCCCTGGAATGGTCCCTCAGTGCACTTCTCACCCAGAAGAACAACGAGGGAACAGAGAACAGCCTCTACTACCTTAGCTGCATGCTCCTCGA
Organism: Viscum album; assembly: GCA_963277665.1. Taxonomy (NCBI): domain Eukaryota; kingdom Viridiplantae; phylum Streptophyta; class Magnoliopsida; order Santalales; family Viscaceae; genus Viscum; species Viscum album. The sequence continues at coordinate 109,802,380 of OY728125.1, forward strand.
TATGGAGACCAGATATTCTCCCATAGAGAAGAGCTGTCTGGTGCTCGTATTTTCCATACAAAAATTGCGGCACTACTTGCAGCACCATGAGGTACAGCTGGTATCTTAGGTAGACCCGTTGAAGTACATCCTGAACCGACCTATGTTGACTATCCGACTAGCGTGGTGGGTGGGGATCCTCCAGTAGTTCAACATCAGGTTTGTGCCTCAGAAGGCTATCAAAGGACAGTCATTGGAAGACTTTCTAGCTTCCCATCCAACCTCCATAGATCAATCCCTGGACTGGGACTTTCCTGATGAGGCAATCCTCTCAGTCGATCATGCCATCCCATATTGGCAAATGTACTTTGATGGAACCTCCCAGATCCCCACCGGTAGGAGACTCAATGATCCTAGGCTCAACAGAGTGGGTCTGGGTATCGTCTTCATCACCCCAGAGCAAGTTGTTCTATCGTACTCATTCCTGTTGTCACAGGGCTACACCAACAACGAGGCAGAGTGTCAGGCTCTCATTATTGGTCTCGAGATGGCCCTTGAGATTGACGTACCCCATTTAAATATGAAAGGGGATTCCGAGCTGGTCATTAAGCAGGTCAATGGTGACTATGTTTTCAGAAATCCAGAACTCGTGCCATTGTTGGAGTGTACCCTCCATCTAATGGCCCGGTTCCCTTCTCGGCCAGAGGTCATTCACATCCCTCGGTCATAGAACGGTCGAGAAGATCCTTTGTCCAGCCTGGCCGCGTCGCTTGTGGAGCCCGAACAGGAAGACCTGATTATCCACGTGGCACACTGGAGGGTCATTGCTTCCATTACCCCAGAGGATGATCACAGCCCGTGGATAAACCATCTCACCACCGGATCCCCTACGTCAGGAGCCCCGGGTACTTCAGATGCGGTGATCGAAATAGTTCCTGATTGGAGGACACTCTTGGTTGAATACCTCCAACATAGTAATCTTCCATCAGACTGGGCAGAGCGCAAGTGAATCTGATGCCGCATGTTATAGTTTACCCTTCAGAGTGGTCCCAGCCTTGAGCAGATCCTTTATAAATGCAGATTTGATGGTGTTATCCTCCGTTGCCTTTAAGGAGTCAAGATTCCATAGGTCATGAAAGAGGTTCATGCTGGTTCCTGTGGCACCCATCAGGCCGGGTCAAAGTTGTCTCGCCAGATACGGAGGTTAGGGTATTTGTGGCCTTCAATGATCCATGACTGCATCGAGTTTTCCAAGAGGTTCCATGCGTGCCAAGTTCATGCTAACTTTTTGCATCGGCCACCGGAGCCTCTCCACACTACTAAGTATTCTTGTCCCTTTGCAGTCTGGGGGTTGGATGTCATAGGGCCTTACCCACCAGCAACGGCTCTCCAATGTCGGTTCATTCTGACCGCTACGGATTTCTTTTCCAAGTGGGAAAAGGCAATTCCACTCAAGGAAGTCAAAGACCGTTCTATCGCCGAATTCGTGGGTTCTAATATCATTTATCTATTTGGAGTACCTCACGCTATCTTCACTGATAACGACACCAACTTCCGAGCAGCCGAGATGAAGAAATTGTACGCCAAGTACAATATTCTCTCTAACCATACCTCTCGCTATCATGCGCAGGCAAAAGGAAAGATCGAGGTGTTTAACAAAACCCTCTCTAACATTCTGCAAAAGATGGTTGGTCAGAACAAGAATAGTTGGACGGATAAACTCCCCAACGCCCTCTGGGCTTATCAGAAAATGACTCGTAATTCCACCCAGGTGACCCTGTATTCCCTAGTGTATGGAACTAAGGTCATCCTGCCCATGGAGATTCAGTTTCCCTCATTGTGCACGGTGGTCTACGACCAGCAAGTGCTGGATAGATTTTCCGAAATCCATCTAACTGAATTGGAAGGGCTGGACGAGAATAGGCTCCATGCTTTTCACAACCTAGAAAGGCATCAGAGCAGGATGGCTTGAGGTTTCAACAAGAAGGTTCACCTCCTCTCCTTCCTGCAAGGTGACCTGGTACTGGCCCTTAGGGCGCCAATGATCCCTGGTAAGAAACCGCCCAAGTTGGAACCCAAAATGGGAGGGACCTTTCATTGTCCATAAGGTTTATCCCAATGGAGCGTACTCCCTGGTGACCATGGATGATGAGCATGTAACTCCTCCCACCAATGTCAGGTTCCTCTAACAATATTTTGCCTGAACTTTCTGGTATGACATGACCTTAAACTATTGGGTCATCCATGACCTTAAACTACACTATGGTCCCGCATGACCTTAAACTGCACGCTCTTCTTGCATGACATTAAACTACAAGCCGGACATGCCTCCCTGACTGAGGCCCATCCTCGGGCCCCCGGCCCAAGCTCTCTCCAATGGTATTGTATGATGTGATGTGGGATTATGTCCTCATTCACGTTGGGTTACTCGTCGTACCATACACATTCTCGGATGAAATGCCTTTCATCGTCCTACATGACTTTAAACTGTTCTTCTAGAACTATGTGTGGCTTGATTCCCATATTTATGGGATACGTAGGATCGTCGGAACACCTAGGTTTCAGGTCCAGCCCCGTCTCTTAAGAGATCCCACAATCTCCCAGTCACCTTGGCCTCTTGGTTTGTCCCTCTCCACGAGGGGGATATATAGGTGTGGTACAGGGTTTTTGGTGCCACACCCCCTTATCCCGGGAATCCTCATTCTTTCGGCCGCTCTCAAACTGAGCCCTTTGACCCTTTTCAGTGGTCCTCTAATGTGTTCAGAGTACTCTGGTCTAGCATCTGGAGTGTCAGATTCAACTTAGGCAAGTTCCATCCACTTGGCAAGCTTCGTGCTCCCCTTCATTCGGGTCCCCATTATCTTTCACACCTGGAGGGACCCCCAAGAACAGTCTGGATACAACGCCTAAGGTATCTCCTACCATTACGGTCTAATGCCCCTAAGGATTTCAGACAAAAAATTGATACAAGTCCCGTATTTCAAACATGGTCAGCGGTCGATGATCATTTGTTTGTCCCCATTTCAGGCTAACGCGGCGAGATGCTGTGTTGCGAACATGGTCAGCAGTAATCCTCCATCGTCATGCCAACTCCTTCAGGCCCTAAATGTTGGTTGCATGATTCATATTATGTTCCACCCCATCATGTCAAGGTGGAATCTCGACACTCCTTTCACTAGCCCTCAGTGCACTTCCACACATCAGGAAGACAAAGCTGTGTTACGGCGTCTCTCGGGGCTCCCGTGATCCGAGCACTAAGGTTATGGGCTTGGGTCTTCTCTAAGAAGCATGCACAGCTTGACCCTCATCCCCACGGGAAATGATGGGTCGCCCAGACATTGCGTTTAGGGCCCAGCTCTGCTGGAGGCTAGTGTCTCCTGCCCCTTGATCTTTAAACCCTCACCGACCCCTTGGCCTGAGGCTCCTCTCCAGGAATCGCGCGCGGTGATGGTATGGGATTATGTCCTCATCCACGTCGGTTATGCTTTATCGCATGATGCGCATTCCCCTGGGTCCAAGCCATATGACATTAAACTTTTCTGGTTGGTCCTACCACATGACCGTAAACTGTGATGATATCGTCCCGGTCGCACGACGAAAAACGGCATTGCATTGTGATGACCTCTCCATAGAGGACATCACGTTTGGTATTGTTCATTTACCATACCATTTTTAACACCCGTATATGGCTTGATTATTGTGGCGATGCCAGGAATTTTTACCCTAGGACTGTCGCTTCACAAAGAAAAAATCCCATTCACCTTCAAAGACAAACAAGATAGATCAAATGCCGCTTCTTTTTTGTGCAAGAGCTAGACCCGCACGCCCCCTTTCATCCTTTGCATAGGAAACATACCGTGACATTCCACCCTCCAAGAACTATGTATGGATTGATTACCATCCTTATGGGATACGTAGGAGCACCTGGGCACTTCCCCACGGGCCCAGCCTAACGTTCGTGTTCGGTCCCTTGACCGGAACACTTCCACAGGGAACACATGGTAATTAGGGCTTATGTCCTCATTCACACCGGGTTTCATAATCACCTTGTCATGTGATTCCCGCCTTCCTTTCAGGTCCCTGTTACGAGTTCTAAGACCTTAAACTAAGATCCTTTCTAAAACTACGTGTGGCTTGATTCTCATCCTTATGGCATACATAGGAACACCCGAACATTTTGTCTCGGGTCCAGCCCAAGGAGTCGCGATTCCTATCCTTTCCTCACGAGAGGTCATGTATCAGAGTAGGAATGGTCCATGACCAGATTAATGTGCCCGCTTAATGTGCTTTTGTTTCGGTGGCATAGTTTCAAGAGTGTTGGATTCTGTTTGAACAAACCACCACTTCACTTTCCACACTTTGTGTGCCCCTTTATTCGGATCCTCATCCTCTTTCACATTTGAAGGGACCCCCTAATGGCATGGATGCTTGACCTATGGTCTGTCTGCTATCATGGGCCAACGTTCAGGAAAGTTGATCACGTTTGAAGGGACCCCCCAACGGTATGGATGCTCGACCTATGGTCCGCCTGCTGTCTTGGGCCAACATTCTGGAAGACTAATGGACGATATTTGAGTTAGGTCCCGTGTTGCGAACATGTTCAGTGGTCAACCCTCATTTTTCATCCCCATTTCAGGATAACGTAACATGGGTGTTATGTTTCAAAAATGGTAAATAGTTCTTCCTCATTATCGTGCCACCCTCACTGTGTTCCGAATTTGGGGTAATGTGATTCACATTTTCCATCCCCCTCAATTCAGACTGATTTCAATGCCCCTGGAATTTCCCTTCTCGTGCGTTAGAGCACATTAAGAAGATGATACATCGATCGGTTTGAGGTCCCACCCCCCTTGACTGGGCCCCCCTCTTCTCCTTGGAAATTTGGGCTCGATTTCGAATGCCCGAAGCTTGGATGACGCCCCCACAGTCGAACGAAAATATAATATGAGAATCCTTTGTTTTTCACATTGGGTACGGACCACATGATCTTAGGGTTGAACTATTATTTATTTCGGGATTATGGATGAGCATGTTAAACAAAAGGTACAGATAAATGGATTTGTCCATACATTGGAAGCAAAACGTTCATGAGTTGGCCAAAATAGGGCCCTTAGGGGTCATCTTCTTGGAGATATCTTTCCAACACCGCTACCCTTTGGATGGTGGCCTCTAGGACTACTTCCCGCCCCCTGAAGACTCTCTCTTAATCAGCGGCCGTAGAGCGCAGTTCGCCAAGCCTAGATTGTGCCCGCACCTGTTCAGTTTGAAGCATGGTCATCTGGTGACTCACCTCCATCAGTTGTTCTTGGGTGTCAGCTAGCTAGGCCGTCAGTTGCTCCACGAGCTCAGATCATGTTGCAATGAAGGCCTCCTTCTCTTTCTCCTGCTCTTCGAGGTGTCGAACTTCCTGCTCCACCCTCAGGAACGATCGAGTGCTCACCGATTCTTCCCGACACTAGGCAACGCCGGTGCACCGGCTGCTCTCACGTATCTTCTCGGCCATGTAATCACAGACTGTCAGATGAAGGTGTTGAGTATCATCCCCTCCGGTACACAAGAAACGTAGCCAGGTCTGGATAGATCTCATTCGCCTCATCCAATCCTTCTGAGGCTGCCTGAGAAAACACTGGATGCACTTCCACCCTTTGCGTCATGTCATCCGGCTCTCCTCGGCCGCTTCCGAATCTGAATCATCTATTTCTTCGGGATCAGCGGGCTGGTATGCAGGGAAGACATCCAGTAGGTCAGTAGCAGGATCTGCCTCAGCAATGCCTTCCTGAGGTATAGGATACTCGATATCTAGGCGACCTTCCTCTCTCGTCCCGACAGTGGCGGTGCCTTCGTCAGCTTCCGGCCTCGCTCCAATGTCAACAGCACTGATGTCCGCCACCCCCTGCTCAACAATTGTCGAGGCCAACTCAGTTTGGGAAGTATGTTCTGGAAGAGGTGGTATGTCCTCCACTAATTTTCTCACGAACGGCCTGGGCTCGGCAACCCGACGAGCCTCCAACGCCGAGATCATTGTACAGGGAGCATCCTGATTAGTAGAGTTCTCCAAAAGTAAGAACCAGTAGCGAAGCAAGGGACTTACAGGAACCCAGGGTGTCAGTCTCCAGTGTTCTGGCCGCTACAAGAGCTATCATGGCAGGAGACCCCTCAGCGCTTGTCAGTTCGATAATGGGCGTCGGAGCCCCACCCTGTCCCACCAGCACCTATTCTCCTTCCTCTATTGGGGACACCTGATCAGTGCCTATATGATCTTGAGTGAGATAGAGAAATGGATTAGAAATTGCAGAAGAGAATGGATAAAGAAAGAGGATGAATAAGGATAGAGACAGACCTCGAGCAGCTCGGTTATGTCTATGCAGGAGCTAACGATCTCTCCAATATTCTGCAGGCTCCCTTGGCGGGAATCTCCCTGAGATCCTTCATATTCTCCTCTCTCTCCTCCTCTCCCTCCGACTCGTCACCACCGTCATCATCCTCTGATGGCATCTATTCAGGATCATTCCCCTGACCGAGCATCACTCTCACTAAGATAGATGGCTCCACGCTCCGACCCCGTTGGTGCACGTACATGTCCATAGCCGTTAGGTAAGCATGCCTTCGATGAAAGTTTACCCGTTCGGTAACCCGAATGAGCCTGACTTATGGCAGCTGGATCCCATCTTGCATTATCTTCAGCTAGAGGGATTCAGCGCTCATCGACTGCCACAGGGTCAGCCAGACCGACCACAATGCTGGGAAGATTGCATCATGGGAAGGTTGGAGCAGGTATCTTATCTGCTTCTGGGGCAGTTCTCTGGCCGCCCCGTGTGACCCTCCTCCGGGCAACGAGTTCACAGCAACACCATGTGATGCCCCCTCTGCTGAGGTCCCAGCCTGTGCAGGCATCGCTGCCTGGAACGCCCTTGGTCCCCCCCTTTCTAGTGCCACCTTGTCTGCTCTCTCGTCACCCGGGTTCCACACAGGTAGTCTCGAGTTTTTGAACTCTCTTACACAAAAGCCCCTTAGGGTATGCGATGGCCCAGTGTTCGGCATACTCGGTTGATAGGCCAGCGTCGGCCCCAGTGGGAGGAAGGGTAATGACGTCACCAGAGCCATAAGTTGTGAACATTAACCACATATGGATAAGGATTCAGGGATTCCTCTCCTCCCATACATCCGTGAATACCCTCTTCGGCATTCGCTGGAGGCACCCGAACTGCCTGGCGAATCGGGAGGCACGTAAGGCTCACAGATGATCTTTCCGTCAATATAAGCCACAAGCACCCCACCTTGGATACTCTAGAAGTATTCCTGCGCTACTCCAGTGATCCTTTCCCGTTGTCTACCATTTGGCCAGTCCGGGTGGGGAATGGGCTGAAGTTGAAGTTGGCATGGTTACCAATTCTGATCCTTACTCCATCCTCGTTGAGCGTCATCGGCGCAACCCCGGCAATGTTCAGCAGAGATGGTCGCAGGCCATTGCCCGGAGGATAAATGGCATTGGGGAAAGTGTACTTGCCAAGATGAGCTTCCACCCAGCCATGGAAGATCTGGAAGGGGCCACATACCCTCCTATGTGACCCCCCTCTTGAGATGCATCCCAAAATGGTGTAAAACCTAGCCAGCATGGGGACCCCCAGATTAAAACTTTTGTTGGCGGCCATGGTGCCTGCCATCACCAGGGCTACTGGACGGATGCCCATCCTTGTGTCCCGCACCGGTAGGAGCCACCTTCTCAGGAAGGTGGCTAGGAACCCAACATATCAAACATTTAGGTCCCAGACCTCATTAACGTGGTAGCCCCATGATTGGCATTGCCCCGCCTCTAAGATCCTCCAGTATGATCCATTCTTTCTCCTCTGAGCCGCAGTTGGGCACTGTTTTCCCCGTCTCGGCATCTTGACCGTCGGGGCCTTCTCCAGGAACAGGCTGAACTAGTCCTTGTATGTGATGTCCTTCAAGAATTCCTTGACCTCCAGCCTCTCTTTGGTCAGCTCCAGCAGGTGCCATGTCAGCATGGGGGTCCGTGATCTGTCCTCCCAGGTGTTCATTGGGGGAAGGAACTCGTCATATTGATAGCCCTACAGTGGGATACCTCTGATGCAGTGGATGTCCTAGAGGCTAATTCCAACTTCCCCATGGTGAAGATGGAATTTGTTGGTGTCAGGGGACCACCGGGTGAACAGCACCGGCACGAGCTCAGGTTGGCGGTTGAAGTGGAACTGCGACGTCCACACCGCCTCGAACAGACCAATGTGCCGCAGATCGGCCCCAAATTGGTCACACATATGGAGAACCAAGTACTCTCAGGCCCACTCACTGGTGAGGTTGCCTCCGGACCGCAAATCCCAATCTTGCAGCTAGCCCTTAGTATCGTCTGTGATGCTCTGACAGAACGTGCTTGCGTAGAGGGTCGGAGAACTCTCTGCAACAGGATCACCCCCAGCGATGGTCCTAGTCCTCGGGTTCAGGACATATACATCCATGTGCCTGGTCTCTCTGATAGGATGACCATTGTTGGTGATATTGTATCGGGGAGGACATCCTCTCGGGTCACCCATGACCGCGGTGTATCAACCTCGAAGCCCGGTAGTGGAACCTCCTCCAAAATGCCGAAGTTCCATAGAATAAGGATGTTGTACAAAGGGTACTCCTTTTGGGTGGGGGTTATCAGATTGAACAGAGTATGGTTGTTGGAGACAACCACCCTGGCGCCATAAACCTCCTCGTTCGCCACCATTTCAGCTCTGCAAGCGGCAGTTTCCCCCTCATCTACTTAGTTTTTAGCCATCTTCTTCCATCTGAGTGCTTCGAGAGCATTGTGAGTAATCTAGGTGTGTTGCACGAAATTCAGAAGTTGGGCACGAAATAAGAGAAATCGGCATGGAAAATCCCTGGTTTGTGCATAAATACAGCCAAAACTCAAAGCAATTACGCGCTGCCAAAGCGGGTTTTACACGCAGGCGCAGAGGCAATTTCGCGCACGAGAGCTCTAAGCCGATCGCGTGAGAAAGTTGCGTATGGAGCATGGGACCCATGGACACTTTTATAGGCAAAGCTGAGGTTCCGCGCTGCATGGAAAGCTGATTCTGCACTATCAGGTGTTTTGCGCGCCGCACCGTTTTTTGCACGGGGGTGGGGGGGCCCACGAAGCCCAACACTTCGACATTTCAGCGTTTCCCTCAGAATTTGATCATTGCGACCCCTCACCGATCCAATTATGAGGTGGGGAATTTATAGATGCCGAAAAGTCCTTAATTAATAAAGGAAGTTTCTAAGTGACAAAGCGAAGTCATATTCAAAACCAGAGGCTCGGTCCGGAGGGCCCGAAATTGTTGCGCGGAAAAAAAGGATCTGCGCGTGAAAAAATAGGGCTGCACGAAAAGAGTCCAGGATTAGCGAAGAGTCCCTGGCGCAAGCGTGAAATAGTTTCGCGCCCGTGCCCTGCGTGGTAAATATTCCGCGCCGTCGTCTCTGGCACGCAAGTTTAGCATGCCAACCTGCATTCCGCGCCACCAGATTCCTATAAATAGAAGTAGATCCCTTTTGTTTCAGGGTTGAGGAATTCGAACTGTCTCTCATGTGCGAAATAGGACTTCCGCGCGCGCAATATGGTCTTCAGGTACTGATCCTTTTCGTGCCACCTCTCCCCAGAATCCGCCTTTACGCGCAATCCCACTTGCTTAAACAGAATTCCAAACCCTTTAGGGTTCTTCCCTTGCGCTCAATTCCTCTCGTTTCATTCAAAACGGTCCAATTGTGTGCAACCCCTTTCGCTGGGTGCGGCCTTACCTTTGGGTGTGGCCTTTTCCACTCGCGTGCAATTTATATCCCTTGTGGGAGATCCTACTAGTCGCGCGCAATCCCTCTGCCCCGATTACGCGTTATCCCGGTGTTTTTCTCACCAACCATTTCTTTGCGTGCAACCCACAGGACCCCTCAACTTGGTGCTCCTCGAGTGCCTCCCTGCATAGGCGCCCGATGTCTTCCTTCTGGATTCCCCGGGCACACTAACCAGGCATATGCACCATTCACTATTTTCTCGTACGACCTTCTAGGCTCGTACGAAGTAACCTCAAGGTCCCTTGGGCGGTTTTTCCCATTGCGTTGCTTTGCCTCATGCTTCTTCACATAGGCACGCTAACGGTTATTGCTTCTTCGCATAGCCATGCTAACATGGACCCCTCGATGGTTCGCTCTGCGACACCCCCTCAGAACGGCCTTGTCGATGCCTTCCCTTCCACAAGGGGTTGAGGGAACCAGCCATGTAAGTCCTAGGGGTGCGGAGTAAACCCACCTCGTATGAGCTGCAGGATGTTAAACTTCCAAGCACCTCGTCCTCAACACATAATGTTAAACTGTGATTCGGCCTCGTGCCTCGCACGCAAGGTCCCCCCGTCTTGGACATTCTTTACGTAGCTCGTCTCCACGGGGATGGGATCACCCCTCACAGGGGATGATATCCTCCTTATCGAAGTGGCGTTTATCCATAGGGAAGGGAAACCTCCTTGGTGTAATCCCTTAGCCCCTCTTGCGGAAGGTAGCACCCATGCACCTCCGTACTTCCCCACCGCCAGGGCCAGTGGGGAGCATGATGGGAAGTGGGACTCCTCCTTTCTTCGGTCCCAAAATCCATCTCCCTCTATGCTTTGTCACCCCTGGGCCTCCATCCTGGAGTAAGTCCCGGCACCATGGGCCCCCAACACGTAAGCCCCTCCTCGCTTCCCACAGACACACCCTTCGCGACATGATCATCAGGTCTCTGCCACCTCTTGTTTCTCACACCGAGCATGACTCACGTGGGCTTAGAGTAAGCATTGACTATGAAACCAAACCCTGTCCAACATTACGTTAAACTGTATGCCCCCGTCCCGCATGACATTAAACTGCACACCTGAACTACGAGGACTTTGATCCATGTTAAGGCATGGTACATAGGATGCCTCCCTGAGGTTCAAGCCCAATACCCATCGGACCCCCATCCCGCATGACATTAAATTGTACACCCGAACTACGTGGACTTTGATTCTCCTCCACGGGAATACATAGGAATCCTCCATGAGGTTCAATCCCACCACCCAATCGTTCCGACCTCTTCATGTCGGTTCACCAACCATTATGGGCCGCCTCAGAGCGTAAGCCTATCTATTCGCCATTGTGGGCCACCTCAGAGCATAATCCCCATCTATCCACCATTGTGGTCCACCTTAGAGCGTAAGCCCCATCTATCCACCATGGTCCATCTTAGAGCATAATCCCCATCCATATGGACCCCAGGTCCCACTTCACGTCGGTTCGCCGACCCTATATCTTTGGGTCATCTCAGAACATAAGCCCCAAATTCCTCATCCCGCACGCCATTAAACTGTATTTCATCGAACTACGCGGACTTTGATTCCCTGCCATGGGGATACGTATGAATCCTCCACGAGGTTCATGCCCACACCCATGTCTCATCATGACCTCTCCCTCGAGCCCACGCACCTCGGTAAGCTCATGCCCTAACCCGGAGGTTTTACTCCCCCTGGGACCCATCCATGAGTTCATTCTCACGGGTCACCCTGTCAGGTGTCCCATCGTATCATCCCGAACTATGAGGAATTTGATCCATGTCAAGGCATGGTACGTAGGAAACCTCCACGATGTTCAATCCCCTTCACTTCATCGCCCATCCTGATTCTTACCCAGGCCGCCACATCCCGATGGGATCATGTCACCTTATTCCACTCCACAGCATTCGGGAAGCCACCCACGTGTCGGACCCAATATCGGCATCCCCTCCAGGGGGGTTCATCAATATGATCCACTCTCAGTGTTCCGATCAATCTGATCTGTCTCTGTTGGACGTTAAACTCATGGAATACCCTATGTTAAACATGGGAAGCTGAGGAAAACCTCAGATACATGCCTATGGAATACGATTCCCCATGTTTGATGTGGGATGCCTCGGGCTTCCGTGCCCTTGAGAAGCCCTATAATAAGGGACAGAATAAGGACATGTCAATCCCCCAACATCAAGACACGTCAATAATGCCTCAGCATGACCACTCCCCTAATTGAAGGTTGCTGCCCTGACCAGACCCCTTAGAGCGTCTCGACAGAAGCAGCGTAATTAACTGGTGTCTATGAAGATATGGAACTAAGAAGAGTTTCACAACCACGTCTTAAATCCATGAGGGAGACCCAGACTAGGTGGCGAGTCCCGAGGAGGAATCCATGTAAGGAAGAACCGAAATCCCATCATCCCGGTTTTGATCAAGGAGCAAACGTCCCTGAATAAGGAGAAAATGCCGCCCGCCTTTGGAAAGCGGGAATGCAGGGCAACAAGCCGTGAATCTTCTGCGTGACGGACGCACGTGCATGATCTCCCCGATGGAAATCATTAGAAACATTGTTGTAGTTTTTCATTTTATAATGTAATGTTAAACTTATGAATGTATCTAGTATTTCCAGGGCTACAAAACTAATCAGTCTTTCGAGACATGATCTTTTATGATCATGATAATGTTATGTAATAATGCACTGTCTCTAGGTTACTAGGGTTGGGGCATTATAGTTGGTATCAGAGGAAGTTTAGTACAAACCGTGGAAGCTAGATTTATAAAAACTCTGATTAGAGCACATTATCCTAAGATAGACTTTGAGGATTAGTATAGAAGAACTTCCTAGAATTTTGGTATTGTAGAGATTTTTTGAGTTTTCCAAGAAATACATCCCTGTCTGGATACGAGATGGTAGAGTCAGCTCTAGAATAGATGTACCTAGGGGTAAAACCCGAAAACACCGCTTTGAGATAGACTCAAATAGGAACTGGTGCACGACAATGGGTCTTGTTGTACTCTTGGTTACGATACTCTCAGGGGATATGCTTTGGATAATTCTCATTTTCTTTACAAACCATTATGATGGGTTTATGAGTATATACTTCCTAAAAGAAAACATTTTTATGATTATGTATTATATCTATAAACTGTTCAATTTATGTTTACTGTTTTACAAGTTTGTAATTATGTATTGCGATTCATAAACTAATCTAATGCATGCCATTGTTTAGAAATGGCGCCTAGTGGAAGGAATGGAAACCATATCAATGAAAAAAATCAATGTAGGGATTTCACTCCTGCTCAAGATAATTATAGTGGAGCTGGTGAAGTAACTTGTGCTGATCAGCTTATCACCATACTGGGAAAAATCATTCAGGTTATGAATAATAACCTTACCCGTATGGAGCACCCTGATCCACAATGTGGAGGATCAATGTTAGACCGCTTCATGAGGAAAAAATCACCAACATTCAATGGAAGTACAAATCCATTAGTATCTTAGCAATGGATAAATTCATTAGAGAAAATATTTCACGCTTTGGGGAGTAGCGAAAGGGAAAAAGTTTTCATGGCAGTTTATCGCCTCATAGGGAGATGCAGATCAATGGTGGTCATTGATTCAAAACACAAAGGAAGATGAAGAGGTATAAAATATGAAATGGAGGGAGTTTAAAGATATTTTCTTAGAAAAATAATTTCCTCATGGCCATCAAGCGAATATGGAAAGGCAATTTCTGAGTCTGAGGAAAAAGGAGGATGAGAATGTCGCAAAGTATGAGGCTAACTTTACAAGGTTAGCAAGGCATGCAGCAGATTATATACATAACCCAAGGAGTAAGATTGATCGATTATTTTATGGGTTAAAACCATTTCTCCAGCGAACATTAGTCTCAGAATCCTTCTTGTCATATGAAGATATTGTCTAAAGTGCTATCAAGACAGAAAAGGAATTCTCTAAGTCTTACGACTTTAAAGAAAAGAAAGAGAAGAAGAGATCTGCTAAACACTCTGGAAATGGAAATAAGGGGGTGAAGTGAAAAGTTTAATATCCATCCTATAGTAAATGGGAGAATAAAAACCTTGATACTTTCCTGAAATGAATGGGATTCTGTTACAAGTGTGGTGAAAAAGGCCACCAAGCTTGTGATTGCAAGGGGAATAAAGAGGTTGTCAATGTTTAATTCTACAATTGTAGAGAAAGGGGGTATTATGCAAATGAATGTCCTAAGAGACAAGGAAACTTACCTCAGAAAAGGTCAAGGGATCAAGGCCAAGATTATTCTATCACTACTGCTGAGGTTGAAGCTCTGAAAGACAGGGTGGAAGGTAATTTAATGGTTTCATCAAGTTTAGCAAATGCTTTATTTGATTCTGGATCATTGCATTGTTTCATATCTTCCCAGTTTACTAATAAAATTAGATATTTTCAAGTTGACTTAACAAGGGAGTTGTCAGTAAAAACACCTAAGGGAAGTATCATTGCAACAAAGTTTTGTGAATCAGTTCCCATTAGGGCATATAAATGTTCTTTATCTACTGATCTCATCATCATGCCCATGATTGAATTTGATATAATCCTTGGTATGGATTGGATTTTGGACCATGATGTGAAACTTTATTGTAAGAAGAAGGATGTTAAATTTTTTGATGATGATAAGAAGTACCTTATCTTTAGATCAGAAATGTCACCACCTAATTCTTATCTAGATCCACCCCCAGTAGCTCAACTAAATTCAATTATTGGGGAGGAAGAGAATGAAATAACTGTGGGTGAGGAAAGGAATGTTCAAATAGAGGATGTACATATTGTGCAAGAATATGTTGATGTGTTTCCAAAAAATTTACCTGGACATCCCCCAGAATGAGAAATTGAGTTTTCCATTGATTTAATTCCTGGTTCAAGGACCTTATTGAAGACCCCTTATAGAATGGCCACTATGGAATTAGTGGAACTAAATAAACAACTAGAAGAATTAAATAATAAGTAATTTATTCGCCCTAGTGTTTCTCTATGGGGAGACCCTGTTATTTTTGTTAAGAATAAAGATGGATCTATGTGGTTGTGCATTGACTACAGGGAGATCAATGATATAATAATAAAGAACATGTATCCCCTACCTCGTATTGATGATTTATTCGACTAACTTCATAAAGCTCAATATTTTTCAAAGATTGACCTTTGATCTAGATATCATCAGTTGTGTTTGAAAAAGAAAAACATTCTAAAAACAGCATTTCAAACCAGGTACGGGCATTACAAGTTTACAGTAATGCCTTTTGGATTGACTAATGCACCATTTGTCTTCATGGATCTAATGAATAGAGTTTTCTAGAAATATCTTGATGACTTTGTAGTGGTATTTATTGATTATTTAATGGTATACTCCCAAATCTACGAATATCATGAAAATCACTTGCGCATTATTATAAAGTCTCTTAGAAGAAATGAATTATATGGGAAATTTAGCAAGTGTGAATTCTGGATTCAGGAGATTTATTTTCTTGGTCATATTGTCTCTAAGAATGGAATCTTTGTTGATCCTTCAAAGACCAAGGAAATACAATAATGGCCAGCACCAACGAGTATAACTGAGTTACATAGTTTTATTGGTTTAGCAGGTTATTATCGACGTTTTGTTCAGAATTTTTCCCAGTTGGATAACCCATTAATAAAGATCCAACGTAAAGGGGTTAAATTTTTTTGGAAAAAAGAGTGTGAAGAATGTTTTGAAGAACTGAAGAGAATATTATTCAATGATCCTATCTTGACTCCAACATCATGGAATGATGGGTTTTTTATTTATAGTGATACTACAAAGAAAAGGACTTGGTTGTGTCCTTATGTAGAATGATAGAGTTATTGCCTATGCATTATGGCAGCTAAAAATTCATGAGCAAAACTATCCTACTCATGATCTTGAGTTAGCAGCTATAATCTTTGATTTGAAGATATGGAGACATTATCTCTATGGTGAAAAATGTGAGATATATACCGATCACAAGAGTTTGAAGTATATTTTATCACAAAAATAACTCAACATGAGGCAATGGAAATGACTTGAACTACTCAAGGATTATGATTGCACAATACACTACCACCTAGGGAAGGCAAATAAGGTGGAAGATGCTTTGAGCAGAAATGATCATGGAGTTTTGAACAAGATGAGAAATGAAAGGGATCCTATTTTCACGGATCTAGTGAAAATGGATATGGGAATAATCATGGAAGGTGAAACATCAATACTTTTTCAAATGGTTTCCAAACCATATTTACTTGAAAAGATAAAAAGTTCTCAGGCTGATAATGAGGAGTTTCAAAAGAAAATTAAAGCTGTGAATGATGGGAGATTGAGTGAATTTATATATGAAGATGGAATTTTGAAATTTGGGAAGAGAATTTGTGTTCCTAACATACCTAATCTAAAAAGGGAATTATTGGATGATGCTCATAGATCCAATTTCTCTATACACCCTGGTAGCACTAAGATGTATAGAGATTTGAAGGAACATTTTTGGTGGGACAACATGAATAGGGATATTTCTGATTTTGTGTCATGATGTATGGTTTTTCAATAAGTGAAAGCTGGAAGGCAACAGCCTGGATGAGTCATGCAACCTCTTCCCATACCTGAGTGGAAATGGGATAATATTACGATAGACTTTGTCATGGGGCTACCAAAGACACCTAGAAGGAAGGATGCAATATGGGTCATTGTTGTTCGTCTTACCGGGTTAGCATATTTTCTTGATATAAGATAAGATTTACCACTTGAACATTTAGAAATACTATATATTAATGAATTTGTAAGACTCCATGGTGTACCCCTATCGATTGTTTCTAATCATGATCCCAATTTTACATCAAGATTTTGGAAAATTCTTAAGAAATCCCTGGATACTGAACTTCGTTTGAGCACTGCCTACCACCCTCAAACTGATGGACAATCAGAACGAACTATTAAAACCATAGAAGACATGTTGAGATCTTTCTCACTTGACTTTCAAGGTATGTAAGATCAATATTTACCTCTGGTATAATTTTCCTATAATAATAGCATCCATTCAAGTATTCAGATGGCACCATATAAAGTGTTATATAGAAAGAGATGTCGTACACCAACTTTTTGGGATGATGTTGGTGAAAGAAAACTCGTAGGCCCAAAAATTGTTAAGAAAACAATGGAAAATGTGAAGGTTATCCAAACCCACATCAAAATAGCACAAAGTATGTAGAAGAGCTATGCCAATAACCGACGGAAGGATTTGGAATTTCAGGTAGGAGATCATGTTTTCTTGAAGGTATCTCCATGTAAGGGATTTATATGATTTGGTATGAAGGGTAAAATAAGTGCTTGGTATATTGGACCTTTCGAAATTATAGAACGAATTGGGGATGTAGCTTACTGGTTGGTAATGCTGCCAAGTCTCTCCAAAGTTCATGGTGTGTTCCACGTATCACTGTTGAGAAAATACATGCCTGACCAAACACATGTACTCACCTATGAGGAAGTTGAACTGGAACCTAATCTATCTTATTGTGAAGAGCTTGAAAAAATTCTTGATACCAGAGAAAAAGTGCAGAGAAACCGGACGACTCATCTGGTAAAAGTTCTATGGAGAAACCATAAGATGGAAGAGGCAACGTGGGAACCCGAGGAACTTATGATGAAGAACCACCCGAATATTTTTATGCAGTAATATTCTAGAAATTTCAAGGATGAAATTATTTGAAGGAGGGAATAATGTAACACCTCAATCTTCCATGGTACGTTTCCCTTTGAATAATGCAATAGCTTGCATTGTACGCAACTTCGAGATTCTAACACACTGTGACCAATCAAACTAGACATTATGAATAGTAATACCCACTTTTTAAAATATTATAAATTTTATCTTTCAAAATGGACTTCATTTTTGGATTCAGAATATTGAAATTAGCTTAGGGTGAATTTTTGGTATTTTTCTGAAAACTTTCAATTTTTGATGAATAGTGAAAAACACTGAGTTATTGTTTAAAACCGAATTTTTATTTAAATTATTATTTATTTTATTTAAATTTATTTTACGTAAAAATAGATACATAATACCTATATAAGTTCAATTTAATTATTTTAATTCATTTTATAATGAGTTTAGATATATAAAATTTTATCGAACTTTCTACCGTCTTTTACCCACCTCCTCGAAGCATTTCCAAATTTGTATAAAACTTAATTTTACTGCTTCTGTGAGTTTAATTTCAAAAATCCGAGAGAAATGGTTGATATTAGTTGGTAAAATGTGGTTCAATAAGATGAAAATAATTTTTGTGAATAGTAACTTTTTACTTTTATTTACCACAGTTAAAAGTAAATAGGGTAATTAAGGGTAAAACTGATATTATTATTACCCTAACACATGTCCTAATTCTATTGGATAAGTATAATTCGACCAAAAAAACCTTGGGAATAAAATATGAACCTCTTTGGTCCACTTGGATTAGATTAGGACATTAATTATTATTTTATTTAAAGAAGAGTTAAAAGAGTTAAATTCAAAGTTTAATAACTAAACTATTTTTAATATAGGTTTACACACAATATAAATTAGACTATAAATATTCATTAGAAAGATAAAAAATATTTTCTACATAATGTTATTCTATTTATAATTTTTATACATTAAATAATTAAATTTATTTATGACGCAATGATGATGCAGTAATTACCATATTAATGAAAGATTAAAATAATTGATATTATAAATATCCAAATAAATCTAATTTGAGACTTTTAATGAATTACAATAATTTTATAGGTTAATATGAAATGTTAGGGTTTATTAAATGTATTTAGTTCTAAGTAATAAAGTTTTTAGGACTTTAAAAAAATCAATTATTAAATAATGTCAAAATGTTCATAAATGAGTTTTCTAAACAAATACAATATTATTGGTTGATATAATAATCCTAAAAATATATGGTTAGTCCAAAAGACTTATATAATTATATATTTATCATTAATGAACCACTTGGGGTTCTCTTGGAAGTTTATAGTAAGTTTATTAACCATATAATATAAAAATACAAAGAGACATGGCAAATGTCAATCTATTTAACTAAGAGTTAAATCTAAAAGATAAGGTTAATATAGTGACCCAAACCTATCTAAAACCTATTGGTTGAGAGTTTTTTTGAATCATACCCATCTTATACTTTAAATAATTCATTTTGGAGCCATTAGAAACCGAAAATAATTTTATTATAGAATAATATTTTAATCTTTTCCTAAGGTGCCCCTCACCCCTCTTATAAAAGGGCACTTGCCCATCTCTCAAATTCACACATTCAAAGCCATTTGTCTCGGCCAAAACCTGCCCAAATATCCTCCCAACTGTCCTCCCTTAATCCTAGAGACCTTCCTTTAGTCATAAATCCAACCTAAGGATCCCTTTTGATCAAATCAAAAGGAATAACCCGAAGAAGAGATAAATATTTCATCACCTCTTTCAAGTTCTTTTCTTTTCCACTTCCTCTTTATTTGTTGTTTCCATTATAAAATAATAACTCCAATATCTTCTATATACTGTGATGTTATTATAAAAATTTTACAATCATATTCGTTATTATATCCATCCTATAAAAGACAAAGTCACCATATGTGTGTACGTACGGATTACCGTCTCCACATCGTGGTGTAGTTTGTTATTCCAACACTTCATCATGTGGATGGGTATAATAATGATTATAAATGATTTAAATAATAAATATAACATGATAATGATTCTGTATATATAATATACCATCCAATTATATATGATTTTAATATCAAAAGAATGATATTTCCACTCGTGCATACGTACGGATTACCGTCTCCAGGAATGCAATGAGATTCATTCCCCATCGTATCCATTCAAGAATAATTTTCATTTGATGATTAAAAATAATGTTTAAAGACTTAATATAATTATGAATATGAATAAGATACATCCTATACATAACAAACATTACTTACGTAACAAATCATATAAAGTAAAATGAATTAGTTAACACCTGAAACGATGATACTACTAAAATATCATTAACAAATCAATATTAGAAGATCACATATGATATAATATTTATGTATATAGTTCTTGTATAATTTAATAACAATGATCTAACTGTTATATAGGAGGTTAATGTACCCTATACAAGTAAAGGTACAAGGTAAGGGTTAATTTCACAATCTCTCTATTATCTGAGATTGTTTTATGTAAGTATCTATTGGGACCTCTTTATCATCCACATCCATGTTTCTTAAAAATGTATTCCAAAACAATTTTACTATTTACTATACTATGGGTTAAATTAATTTATACCCTTGTTTTAAGTTTTATAAAATGTTTTGAAAGGAATCTTTCCATCATTTTCCAAACAAGGTACCTTATGACCTTTTCGACAAAATTAAGGTAAGAATGTTTTTTTTACTTATATGGCGGGTGTGGATATTTTATGCCATTATAACATCGTCTAAGATTCCCTTAAAACCTTATAAGAATATTTTCAAAATAAATTTTTTCTTTTATAATTATATTACATTTAAATTATTTCAAAATAGAAAGAGGTATTTCTCTAAAAAATGTTTTGATTTCATCTATGTCAACATCCTTTGATGGATTTTAAGCTTAATTGAAGGTGATTTATTATGATACAAAACTTCCATATTGTATTTAAGGTTTTGTGATATGTTAGACTTTTTATGTGTTATTTTCACACCATTAATGTTTTATGGAGAAATTATTGACATTTCGTATGCTATTTTTAATACGAATGTTTATGTTATGTTTAAACTGTTTCATATGAGGAATGCATTGGACTTAGTAAGTGACGGGTGGAGCCCGCTATAGCTCCTAGATGGATTGGTAAGTATCATGAGACAAACTAGTCTCTTGGCATAAGGACTTGACAAAATCTCATTTTTAGTCTTGTTACAAATCCTTTACTATGTGGTTATGAAGTCTAGCATTATGCATTCCGTCATTATGAAAGTGGCTATTGATATTACATGTGATTATTTGACTAGTATAATATCCATGTGAATAAGTAAATGGAATTATTTGATTTTATCTTTTCCATATTATTATGTAGTTCAAGTTTAAAAGGATTTTGTTCTAGTCTTACATTGCCTTAAATGTTTATGCTTATTTATGAAAGTTTCCGCTATATTGTTATCCTTACTGAGCATCTGAGCTCACCCCTTTCTATGTTTTATTTTTCCCAGGATGTGAATAATTATATTATGACTGGCCTTTAGGGATAGTATAAGGGATATGAGTGTGGCATATGGAGACTATGTTGTTGTATTTTTTCATTTTATAATGTAATGTAAAACTTATGAATGTATCTAGTATTTACAAGGCTACTAAACTAATCGGTCTTTCGAGACTTGATCTTTTGTGATCATGTCAATGTTATGTTATAATGCACCGAATATGGGTAACTAGGGTCAGTGCGTTACACTTTGGTTGATAAAAAATATAATTCTATGTCATATTCATAAAACAAATCTAGATAACAAGATATCATAACTTATTCTAAAATGTAGCTCCAAGTATGACATAAACCACTTATTCTAATTAGAAAAGTAACTTCTATCTAATACAGGAGCCTTTATTATTGAAGTCATATAATATGTAAAATTTATATATTCTTGATATAGATATAACATAATTAATCCACAACATAACTTGTAGGATCTGATACCACTTTTTTGTAATAATATACACTCTGAGAGGGGGTGATCAGGGTGTTACTATATTTAAACTCATTCAACTTATCCCTTTTCCTTTAGATATTTTTCCCTTGTTAGAATGAACATTATTCTATCTATATATTTCTTGAGTACAACCACATAAAATATCATGTACTTGTGTAGAAATTAAAAAATGTAATAACACGTGTATTTTACTTGGTTTACTCATACTGGAATACATCCACGGAGCATACACTAATCATTGTGCTGGTGTGCCAGAAATCCACTATAAAATTATTATTTTTAGTGGATAGATGATTTTGGTGAAACCATCACTCACCAAGGATCACTACTTATAAAAAGGTTTTGGTAATAGATCACTACCTCAAAAGGGTCACTCCATTCTCCTCTTTCACACACTACTCTAGTATATATCAGTTTATAGACTTATAGGTCTCTTCTTGATTTATCAACATGAAGGATACTCCATGATCATCATATAGACCTATTGTAATATAAATCATAATTCCATATGTTATTATCCAATGTATACCATATGTTTCTCCCTTTTTTAAGCTAGATATAATCAGTTCTATGATATAAGAGTCGAATAAATGCCTTTAAAATAATCTTCACATCAACACTAATATATTCCAAGGAATAATAACTCTAGATTATGAGTTATCTTTAATAATATTCATCATTATTTTACACATTTGGATATATTATTGATAATCCATTATCATATGTACTCTTATTTAAAAAAATGGTATATTAGTGATAATTTATCCTACATTCTTTCTTTTTCTTCCCCTTCTTGGATTTTTTGATCTTACAATGTACTAATTTCTCTCGTTTTTCATCCATAATTAGCAATGAACCAATATTTGAAAAAATCATATCTTTAATAAAATCACTTGTTATTGTTCTCTTTCTTCTTCTTCCTTCTCCATTTTCTAAACTCTTTGTTCTTTCTCTCTATTCTCTATTACCCCACATAAGTATAAAAATATTCTTATATATCCTAATAATTTTTAAATTTTAAATTCAAAATTTAAACTTCAAACTAACTTCCAACTTATTATACCTTTACCTCAACTATTTTATTCTCCTAAAATATATCATCACCATTGAGCTCTCTTTTACCAGTTAGAGGATGTGAAAAAAACCAAATCTTCTTAAGAGTTCCAAATCATCAAATTTTAATTGAAGTTTTCATTGATTTAAATTTCACTACTTGAAAACCTACACTGTAGTGTGACTGGTTGGTTCCTTCATTAGTTTTCTTTAAATTCTTAATATATTACTGCATGATATGATTATTCACAATGTAATCATGATTTTTATAGCTAAACATCCCAGATATTAATTGTTATATCCCTGTAATTTTTCTTTATGGTCTAATAATTGTGAAATGGAATATTTAATCATGGTGTAATCTATCTATTTTAGTGTGATCCATGTATTTTAGTTATTCATACACAATAATATTTTTATTCTGATGTTGGGGTTTTTTAATCATCTATAATACAACTTATTCTTATGTATGCTTTGAAATCATTGGGAATCTCCTTCCAAAGTGCCTTACACTTCCTTTCATTCTTACACAGCCAAGAACCCCACATGTGATCCATGTACTATTTGACTCAATTTGATATGAATAGTTAATATCACACAACATTCAGTCATTTTTATTTAATATTACACTAGAAGAGATATCTCTAGATTAATATCACACAACACTTTAAAAACATAACTTAATCTTATTCCACTTCAAGAAACACAATGACAATACTACACAGCATTCCTAGAACCATGTTTAATATTACATAGCCTTGTAAACCAAGATAAATTATTGTGGAACATCAATAAACATTGATTTATTCCTACACATACTGAATAATTTCTAAGTTAATCATATTTAGACTATGGAAAATGTTATTTCATTATAAATAGGTCTATATTTTTCTAGATTTCATTCCATCCTTCTCCAAGTGAAATCAAACCAGTTATCACCTCTTAAAAATATAGAAAATTATAGAATGATCTCATGAAACTTCAAGAAAAATCCATTGAAGGTAGGTTTTTATTCACACTTTAAACTTTATACCAATCCCAAAACCAAGTATATCAATGCTTTGTATCTCCATACCAACAAGTCGTCAATAATACTTATTCGGGTCTTCTAGAATCATCTTCAATATCAGTGATATAAATGAAAATATTCATCTACCAACATAGATTATTTTATCTATGTATTGATAAACATCCTATTCTTCATCCAAATAATTTCTCATCAGGACTCCTCACATCAAAAATAAAACTAAACTTTAGATAATATCAATTAATCCTTTTCACTACCTCTTGGGAACACAAAACCTTCATAGCTATCCATTTTCATTAAATTTAAATGATTTTCAACAAATCCAACTTATAAACTTCTAGTTACAACAAGCCACTATATAACAACCTCCTATGAAGAAACAACCCACTTTATACCCATATTAATTGCAGTTGTCTCCATGGATGAACAAAACCTTAGCACCTTGAAGGTGAAGCGGATTTTCTATTTCCAATGCCAATAAACAACCACACCATTCCCAATAAAAGTAATCCAAGTCCCCACCCCTACTGGAGTGGACATCACCTCACCTAGTTTAGTCCCCGAAAATACTAAGGTCAAGAAGAGCAGACTAGGAGGGACAAGGACAAAACACATCCATCCTATAACCAAGTTTTATACTAGAGGTAAGAGTATAGGGAAATTAGAATAGGAAACCAAGATATTCGATATAATTATCCATAACTACAAAATATCTAATCAATACCAAAAACAAATAATCAAAACAAATAACAACAAACAAACCACTAGATCTGTTGAACCACATAGTCAGACCACTAACCAATATTAGAGAATCCATATAATTAAAGCACCATCTCCCACTCAATAGACTCCTACATCAAAAAAATGGCATGTATAGTAAACGTGCAACCTCCACTCCCATTATAGAAATAAATGACCATATAAATCTATAATGGGAATCAGGGGTGAATTTATCACACCCATAGTTCACACTAATAGAGAGATAGAAAAATATAATTACATTCCAAGGATTTAATGACATAAAAATGATAATACTATAAGAAATACCATAAGAGGAGGAAGGGGAAACTAAAATAAATAGAAAAATATAAAACCATGAATAAAATAAACCAACTGTAAGATATTTCATCAAAAAATGTGAGCAAAGATGATGGAAAAGGTATGAAACGGATGATAAGATAGTTAAGTTATCACCACTATAAAGGAAACCCAAAAGTTTATGAGAGAGAGAGTCTAGGGAATAATGACCCATACACAAAATATTATTGTCCAATATTACATATTTCATATGGGGTTATTAAGAAAAATTGGTGAGTCCTTTTAAAAAAATAGAGTTTAGTGGTGATATTTTGTCCCTATATTTTATTACTTATTTATTCATTAAATCATGGAGTTTTTGTTTGTACAGAATTGTATGTAATTATCTATTGATTAACATGTTGACTAATTTAAATCTTATCTTAGGTTAAGTTAATACATTTATCATGGAAACTTTCCCAAGCATTCACAATTTTAACATGACTGAAAAGTCATTTAGAGTTATTCAAGAATATCTCAAGAAGTATGTTTAATTCACCCCCTATATTAATATCACTTGTGTGTGTGCATGGATATTTTTTTCATGATATAAGTAAATAAAATATTTCCTTTTTATCAAGGAAAGTCTATAGACACATTGATTATACTATGGAGGAAGTTTTCTTGTTGTGATTTTTCATGTATGTCATTTTGATGTTTTTTTGTGTACTTGATGGTGAAGGGTCAAAAATCCCTATATTTTATTATGTAATACCCACAATCCCACACTTTCTGATCTGGTGTAACATTTATATAATTTTTACATATAACATAAAATAAAACAAACTTACACAACAAAAAATTTAATTCCTTTTGGAAATAGGTACATAATCATCTTAATTCAAAACACAATGCACATTTCTTCCACAAAAATTCCCCAAACATGAATATCTCTTTTATATATACCTTCATAGAAATTCTTAGGGAAATGGGGACACATAAGAAAGGAGTGAGAAAAAATAATCAATAAGGGGTAAAACATTATCAATGAGACATATGTGAGATATTAATATATCATAAGCTAGTGAGATACATGATCATGAGTGAAATAGCATGATTAATGGAAAAATATCATGAAATTATAATTATTTGTCATGAATCATGATAAATAATCATATATAATGGCATGAAATCAATAAAGGGGTGATCCTAAAATCATAAAATATACCATGGAATAAGCATGTAAAATCATTTAAAATAATCATGAATCATGGTGACATAAAATGGGAATTTGGAACATATATAAGTATAGAAAATCATAACATAAGTCATGGGTCTCTGAAAATACCATCATTACATAATGGAAAAATATAGCTCCATCATGTCCATGTATAACATAGTGAATAAAGCTAATTACATCATGTATACACATAGCATAGTTCTCTCATGAGATGTAAATTTTTACCCAATGCATTGGATGGCTATATAATCCTGGTCACAACCATCATATAATGATATATCCATATATATATATATATATATATATATATTCCAAATGAATATAAAAAATCATGCATTTATCAAAATCATAGCATAATTGACCCATGGAAATAAAATAAGCATCCAAATAAATAAAGTGTCTATCAAGGTAAATACCATTTAATTATAATAATGAATTATAGGGTATTAAAACCATATATAATAAATGTATATACATTCATTTTAATATATTTCCTTAATCAATCGAATGGTATAATTATCTAGGTAAATATCATTCAATCAAAATATAGAAGTATAGTGTATTTACAATAAAAAAGTATTAAAATAAAATTTATATTCATTTATATTTGATGATATGGAAAGATAAAGTTAATGATGAATAAATACTCTCATAAGGATTTCATTTCCAAAACACCATGGATACATAGGAATTTTAATAATGAATCAATGGATTATTTTATAATATTAATAAATTTTGAAAAATTTATATTGAGAGATAATATAACATAAGGATCATTTGAAGGATGTAATTTAAATGGTTATTAGAATAGACAAAAAGTACTTTAGAGAAAGATAATAAATTTAAGAAAACAATTCCTTCATTTTTACACAACATTGAAGTAATTTCAAAATAAGGAAAATAATGGATTAAACATTATTTTCAGGAAATGACTTAAATAAAATAATATGTTTATAAAAATATGTTTTGAATATATTTTGATCATATGATAATTTTATTGAAAATACCCTTTCTATAAAAGAGGGAAATTGGAAGAGAAATCATGAAATGGGTTTTCTTAAACTTTAGTGATGTTATCATCAAAACAATGATATTTGTCATTATCTATATAATTTTAAAGAGATGGAAAAATTACTCTTTAACTCATTATTTTAAAAATAAAATTCTCTAATAATTAAACCTTTTAAAAAATAAATCTATGGTATAAGAAACATGGAGTGATATATAATAAATGATATAAAAGTTGAAAGAAATACTTTTTAGTGCCTTTAAATAGATTGAAGTGTCCCATATCGATGAAAGGGTTATAGAATAGGATTTTAAATAAAATTAAAGATAAATATGAGAGGTATAAAAGAAATATATATTTAACTTTCAAAATAATAAAAATAGATATTTGTAGTAAGAAATAATAAGGACATGGAAGAGAAATATCTAAAGTAGACAGAGAAAATTATTCATTATAATATTTCAGTTTATGGGATACAAATAAATCAAAAAAGTGGAATATAATTCCTTGTAAAATAAAATTAAATTAAATGGTTGAATATGACCAATATAAAATAATATATTTAGAGAAGAAATAATATTTCATAATGAAAGGGAGTATCCTGAGGTGTCCTTCTTCAATAATATCCCAAGATATATAGATGATCACTACAATAATTACTTGAGAAGAATCCTTGAAGAGGTGTAAATCAAGGAATCTGTCAGCAACCTTAGCCTGTATAGCACCCCTGAACCCAATGGGTTTTCAAGATCCTTTTATATTATGGCTAGTAAAATTATCAAAAAGTAACTAAATGTGGTGGTGAAGGATTTTTTCATAGGGATTACTCTTCCCAAAGTTTCATGTGCCTCTACCCTCATCCTCATTCCTAAGGTAATGAAATTAAACTCTTTTAACCAATATCATCTAATAAGTATGTGGAATTTCTCCTATAAAATTTTGGCCTTCATCCTTAATAATAAGATCTCAGAGTTTCTCTCCAACTTTATATTGAGTGAACAACATGGTTTTATAAAGGGTAGACATATGTAAGGATCCATAGGTATGGCATGAAAAATGATAAAATATCTCAACAAAAAATTCATCAGGACCAATGTTTAATACTATAAAACTGGCTTTAATAGCATTAGAAATGGTCTTTATCAGCACTAGAAAAGTATTGACTATGTGAGTGACATTAAAAGCCCAAGACTTTTATCAGTGCTTTTATAAGCTCTAATAAAGGACTTTTTATCAGTGTTGTAGAAGCGCTAATAAAGTATACCTTTATCACCACTTTTAGAAGCGCTGATAAATGTTTCCTTTATCATTGATTTTAAAAGCATTGATAAAGGGTTATACAGGAGTGTGCTGTAATAGCACACTGTAGCACTAGAAGCACCAAAAACACACCAAAAACACACAAAAAATACACTAGATATCAACAAAAACAAGTCCCAATATAGAATTTGAATGAAATGAAATTTACGACACAAATAATATAAAAAATAGTATATTATAAACATTTCAAACATTGGTTTATACAATTACATAAATACAAATTATTAAATACATTAAAAAACAATCCTAACTGTCAATGTTACCATGATTTCCATTGACTTTATTTATCGAACTTCCAACATTACATGAGTAGCTTCAAACAAATCACATTAACTCAAAAAAAATTCACCTGTATAAGAAAAAAATTATTATGAGTAATACTAAAAAGAAATAAATTAAACATAAATATGAAATAATACATTAATTCTATGGAAAATCATATTACTATGAAAATATCAAGATTACCTTTGTAATTAAGAAGAGGAAGCGGTGTTACTCTTTCTAAAAAGGTAATGAATAGAACTTGAAAGAAAGTGATAAATGCAACACTATAGGGGTGAAAAGGTTTTAAGAGAGAAGAAGCATGAAAGTTGGACAGAGCACCCCAACTCGATCAGAATAATCCACCAGTATAAGAAAACAATTATTATGTGAGTAATACTAAAAATAAATAAATTAAACATAAATATGAAACAATGAATTAATTCTATGGACAATGATTTTACTATACAAACATCAAGATTACCTCTGTGATTGAGAAGAGATAGCATTGTTGCTCTTCCTACAAAGGCATGACACATGGACAGAAATCTTCTAAAATAAATGAACTCTGTAAGGAATAATGAAAATTAAATCAACATTTCATTGTATACTTTTTCATTAAAATAGAGAAATTATATCATAAAATTACCATTACATATTTTCAAAGGTTTTCTTTGGTCCAGATATAAGATAATAATAAAACTAAGTATTCTCCATGCACTTCACTATCATTGGTTAACTACTGCATAGCATAGCATCTAACCTGAACTTCCTGCCCAGCGTCCCCATGATTCTCACATCCCACATACACTCACCACTATCTATATCATATCACCATTCATCATTCACTTTTTATTCTCTTCTTCCACCCATTTACTACTTGTAAAGATGCATGATGAATTCAACTACATGCATATAGTAAATAGGTGTAGGAAGAGAAGGAAAATTGAATGTTGAATGGTGATATGATACAGATGGTGGAGAGCGTGTGTGATATGAGAGCATCATGGGGATACTAGGTAGTAAGTTCAGATTATATTCTATGTTAATCGGTAGTTAACCAATATTAGTGAAGTGTATAGAGAATCCTTAGTTTTGTTATTAAATTTGTGAGTGATGTATAACCAATCCATGTTTTGGCTTCTTGATAAATGGATCCAAATAGACATCAATATTATTCCAACACACTACATAATTAAAAAAAGAAGTATAAATGACCAAAATACATAATATAAATGAACCCACACACAAGTCACAAAGAGTGATTTCCACAAAAATAGACATCTCCAAACAAGCATGATAGAAAGAGGGGAACAAATTCATGAAAGGATAATTGTTTAAAGGTTCACATTCAAAACAATAAAACCATCTGTACAATGAAAGGATAATTTCATCATACTTTTATAATGAAAGATGAACTTACAACAACCACTAAAAAATGAGGAAACTCCAAACATCTATCACCCCAACATAGGAGGCAACAACTAAGCCAATGTGTTTATGATTCTATCACAACAACTCATCCAAAAATGCTTCCTCTACTAAATTCTCAAAATGGAGATCCTTGGATGATAGGACTCACTCCTTGATCTCTCGATGAAGACCCCCAATGAAAAGAGAAGCTTTCAACAGATCCTATGACACCACCTCTAGAAAAAAGGAAACCAGCTCTTTGAAGTGTTCAACATAATCCTTCACTGTCTGATGACCTTTTTGGACACTCATGAGCTCTTCCCTTTTATTTTTCTTCACCTCCTCAAGTATAAACCATCGAAAAAAGAGGTACTTAAAATCTTACCACATCATCCCAACTTACATCATTGGTGGGGAAAACAAATCCCATTCTTCCAAAGCTGAACCCCCAAGAAGACCTAGAACATCACAAACTCTAATAGCTTTGGGAGTTCCAAACACTCTGAAGACATGCTCAACTTCTTCAATCCACTTCACTTCCACTAACAAACCTCAATTTCCATGGAATATGGGAACTAACTAATGATAACTATAAATAGGGTGAGACCCACTAGAAACTTCAGGGACCTTTATGGGTGGAATATTCAGAATAATGCAAAAAACATAAAATCGGGTTCAGAATCAATCTGAAATACAACTGAAAGGAATGTCTTGGTTTGAAACAACTGGATCACAAGAAAAATTTCATAACAAAACAATAATTGTCTCTTAGAAAAGAACTATTTCATTTTACATTTCAAACCACATTCTTCTAAGTCCACTTTTGAAAACATAATAACCCACATTTTTTAAGCAAATCCAATTTCATAAATTATTTTTCCCCTTTCCAAAAACCATTTCAGAAAACCAAGCCAAGATGATCCACAAAACAGAGAATGCACATTGGCCACAATGGATGATAAATGAGTCAAAATCCACACTAATACAATATTTATCATGAAATACTTTTCATAGTGGTCATCAATCATCTCTAGTCATGCTTCCATGATGTTAAAATGCACAAATTCATTCTATAAGAAAGATGTTAAACTACATAGTGTCTCTTATCCTGTTTTCATGATGTTAAACTACACAAATTCATCCTAGCAGCAAGGTGTTAAATTGAACACTTTATCTCATCCTAGTTATAGGATGTTAAACTACACAAATTCATTCTAGAATAAAGATGCTAAACTTCACAACATCTCTTGTCTTGGTTTCATGACATTAAACTGCACAAATTCATCCTGATGGTAGGAATTTAAATTGTACAACATCTCTCATCTTGGTTGCAAGAATTTAAACTATAGATTCCCGTCTTTTCAACAAGCCATTAAAATACACAAAGGAGTCTCATTGGAAACAAAGAGGAGATGAGATATAGGGTTGCTCAGGGTTAATAACATCGTAAAAACAAAAAACGCAGAACCCAAAAGATAAAAAAACGATATAGAAAAATTATAAAATAACATACATTCAATTATATCCTTGATTTGTTCGATGGATCGTAATAGAGTCATGCCAGAAGGAGAGGAGTTCCGCAAGAGCTTCAGAATCACGATGAGTGAGTACTGGTTTTGGTTATTTTAAATAGATCAGGAACACTTTTAATAGTGCTTTTAGAGTAGTGCTGATAAAGATCACTTTTATCAGCATTAAATTGATAAGCGCTAACAAAAAACATCTTTATCAGCGCTAATATTTTAGCGCTGATAAAAATTCTTTTTAACAGAGCTTTTTTAGTGTTGATAAATATCGATGTTTATCAGTGTATTTTTAGAACTGATAAAGGATTTATTTAAATAAATTTATTATAATTTTATAATTATTAAATATATATAATTATTTATTTATAATTATATAAATAATTATTTAAAAAATAATTATTATTTATTTATAATAATTATAAATATGTAAATTTATAAATATAGTAAATATACATTTATAAATATATTTATTTACAAATATATTTTTAACATTATTAGTGGATATATAATCTTAAATACGTGCATTTTAAAAATGAATGCACTTTAAAAATATTGAAAAAATGGATAAGTTTTATTAACTAAATATAAATTATTAAAAAATATGTGTATATATATATATTGAAGTACAGATAACTACATATTGAAAATACTAAAACATAATAAATATATATATATATAATAGAAAATGATCAAATTAGAAAATAAAATAAAAAATAAGAAATATTAAAAAAGAATTCCCTAACTGTAATAGTATTAAAAATAAATAAATAAAATTGACCGATTTAAAACATAATATATTAAATATATCATGTTAATAATAAAATTCTAAAATGTACTGAAATTTGAATAAATTACATAAATATTAGGTGTATGTGTTTCTATATATTGCATAAATATATTTGTGTGTGTGTTTGTATATAAAATGAATTAATTACATATATATATGTACATGAAATCAATGTAACGCATGACGTTTGATATATGTTAAATTGAAAAATCAAACAACATTAAAAATAAATAAGTCATTAAGATGTTTTTAATTAACATTTTATTCATTTTATATATATTTATATTTAATATATATTATTTATTATTATTTATAATATATATATATATATTATACTTATTCATTTTTATTAATAATTGTTTCATTAATAAATTTTTAAATAATTTTTTAATTTATTAATTTTTAATTTTTTGTTTAATTATATATTCATTTATATATCTACATTTAATATATATTATTTATCAATATATATAATCTATATATATATATTAAATTTATTCATTTTTATCAATAATTATTTAATTAATAAAATGTTTAATATTTTTCTTAATTTACTCATTTTAATTTTTTATTTTTTTTAATTATTTTATTTTTATTCATTTTACATATCTATATATTTAAATATACTAGTTATTAATTTTTAAAATGTATATATATGTTTATTCATTTTTAAAAATAATTATTTAGTTAATAAAATTGTTAAAAGAAATTAATTTTATTTTTTGAACCTTTATCAGTGCTAATAAAGCACTAATAAAGGTTACTGTTTATCAACGCTTTATTATTAGTGCTCATAAAGGGTAACCTTTATCAGTGGTAAAAATAAAGTGCTGATAAAGGTTAACCTTTATTAGTGCTAAAATAAAGAGATGATTAAGGTGACCTTTTATCAGTGCTAAAAAAATATGCAGATAAAGGGTACCCTTTATCAGTGCTTATTTTAGCGCTGATAAAGATGGACTTTCTCAGCACATTTTTCTGGCGCTGATAAATATCGAGG
This sequence comes from Viscum album, assembly GCA_963277665.1. Classification (NCBI taxonomy): domain Eukaryota; kingdom Viridiplantae; phylum Streptophyta; class Magnoliopsida; order Santalales; family Viscaceae; genus Viscum; species Viscum album. The sequence goes on from OY728125.1 coordinate 109,835,559, forward strand.
TTGTTAACAGGCAGTTTTTTAGTAGTAGTTATAGTGAATGCTGATATGGACAAGTCATATAACATGTTAGAATGGAATTTTATCCTAATAGTTATGAAATAATATAGGTTCTCATAGTGGGTTTGAGGCCATTTTTTCACTGTTATTCATATTTTTGGTTCTCTATCTCACTTATAGGGGAAATTTTTGATTTTTTTTAAATCATTGTATGGACTTTGATAAGGTGATCCTCTTTCCCACAGCCTCTTCATTATAGAGCAATATGTCTTAGTATAAATATTAATAATGATATTTTAAATGGGAAGATTTATTTTTGTTTAGGGGTAGATATAGCTTCACTAAAATAAATCATTTGTTATTTATGGATGATTTTATCTTCTTCTTTAATGAAAGGCACAATTATATTCTAGGCTTAAATAATATTTTGGATTAATATAGCAGATGGAGCGGGAAAATTATTAATGAAGGTAATAGAAATATGTATATCTATAATAAATTTTTAGTTGGATGTGCAAAGAGGATTGAATAGTGTCTTGATATCTTCATAGGAAGATTTCCATTGGGGTATATTGTTGATCCACTATCTTCAAGTAAAATACTCATATAACACTTCGACAATCATTTTAAGAGGATCACTAAGTGTATCACCAATTGGAACAGTGGGATTTTATCCTTTAGTAACTAGATCACTCTTAATGATAGTGTGATTTAATCAATTCTCATGCAAGTGATTTCTATTATTAGGGTTCCCAAAATAGTCATTGAGGCCATTGAAGGAGCTCTAAATGATTCTCTCTAGGGATCTCATCAAGAGGAAAACTTCCACTGGATTGGATGTTCTTGGATAGATAAACCTATTAAAGAGGGTGGTATCAATCTGAGAAGACTCGAAGTAACCATGAATTTCATGTAGGAAATTATTTCATGGGAGGTTATATAAAATCAATCTCTATGGGCTAGGTATATGGAAAATAAATATAGGAATCACAATAATCCTCTACTTGAGGATAATTATACTACAACTACTCTTTGATTTGAAGTTCAAGGGTTCTTATTCATCTTTTATAAAAATTTATATTGGATCATGGGTTAGGGAGTTATTTATTTGTAGAATTATAATCGGTCTAGGTATCCATTATTCTTAATAATGTGTTTGGTTCTAGATATATCTTTATGGTTGGCTGAAAATCATCTGAGTTTCATCAATGTTGTTATTGAAAATAACCAAAAGACTATATTCTCCAGGATTCAATTGTTTGAGGAGTTTGGTTATTATGTGTTTACTCCATTGGATTTTGGGTACATTCGGTGTTTTTGAGTTAAGAAAAATCACTCACATACAATAAGAAATTAATGTTTCTTTGGTGAAAAGCTATACCAGCCAAGTATAATTTTCTAGTTTCAAATGTATGTAACAGTTCCATTCCCACTGAATGTGAATTGTAACAAAAATTTATCCAATTTTATTTGAGATGTATTTTTTGTGAGAGATAAAAAATGGAATTAGTGGTTCACCTATTTTTTGAAGGGGAGTAGGCTCAATTCATCTGGTATCTCCTTGGGGTTACATTAGGATCATGGCCAACTTGGTTCCCTGGACTTATTACTACTGACATGATTTCTCAACACTGATGGATCACTTGTAGAAATCCAGTCTCATAATAGGATATTTTTAATTGGTTTCTAGACCATCTTGGAAAGTTACAATGCATCTAGGCATCACAAGTTATGGTGCACTTATCCTAGTTTGAAAGTGAAAACTCTTTCTCTTACTAATAATATCTCTTCGTTGATCGAGTGAAAATAAATTTATCCTTCTATTAGGAAGCTTCTACTTCATCATTAATTGGTCACAAATGGTAGATAAGGGGTCTTTCAAGGATGTTGGGTGTGTTGGAAGGTACCCAATATAGAACTTAAGATTAATACAAATGGGTAAAGTGATCAAAGAACCATCTGGGGATGAGACATCATTTATGATACTAGTGTATCTGTTATGATGGCCTTAAGTGCCTTTTATAGTCAAGTTAATTCTCTCATTGTTGAATCCTAGACTATATTTAGTTACCTCTCCTCGTTCAAACTTTATGGATTTGTCTTGACTGAGGTCAAAAATGACTCTTCCTTGGTAACTAAATTCATATTAGGGATTTTTCCTTCACATTATTTTATTGCCTAATATACCAAATCTTGTAAATATTTTCTCAATAATGATGCAGATATACTTTATACATGGAATGTTTAGGTTCTGGGTGTAGCAGAAGCACATTGGCGGGTGTACCCAACTTAATTTTTTTCGTTAACAATGATAAATCTGAGATCCTTCACGATAATAAAACACCGGATCTTTGGAATAGAATGAAGAATGAAAGAAAATTAAGGGAGTCCCAAAACCATAGATAGGATCATCATATGTTGGTTGTAATTAATTTAATTAAAAGACGATAATTACCATGACAGAATTCTCTCTCTGTTGATGTTTCCAGTCACAATCTGATGTGATCCATCATTGCGCAGTAGAATCCAAATGTAGGATTCCTCTAGCGGTAATCCACATGTGCTTCACATATCTCTGGATGTCACTGAAGGGATCTCAGAGTGCTATCATAGAAGATTCTTTGCTTGCGATGTCTGCCTTGGATCGCCTTGGGAGCCACTTACAAAGCGCTCTCCTTGATCTGGTGGAGGAGGATCTCTCTCGTAGCTTGAGAGCGTTCTTAGAAGAAAAAAATTATCTCTTGGCTTGAGATATTTCTCTAGATATATTGTGCACAACCCCCAAAAATGGCTATGATAATAAGAAATATATAATTGGGATTTTAATTACTTAGAATAATAAAATGAATTAATTACCTGAAATCATTTATTCATTTCATTTAATTCTTAGTAAGACCTCATGTATAATAATAGTTGACTATTATTATTACTTGAAATGAACCCAATGAATTACACCTAATATTATTTAATTAAATAAATCATATTATTTCTCACAAATCCTTAGAAAAATTACATGACTTGTATATTAATATACACGACATGTACTTTTGTTTTTTCATTTTCTTTATTTCCTCCACCACATTTATTAGACCTTGAATAATGGATATTTATTTATCAAATAAATATCACTACATTACTCACTAATAAATTTATTATTTCACCCACAATATATTCTATTGAATAACTAGTGTCAAAATAAATGAGATCAGACATCCTTGAATAATTATTAAACCACAATCAGGAATAATATTTATTTAAATTGTTAAATTAATATTTAACTGAGATACTTGGACACACTTATTGTGTGACCCTTTAGGCCTCTTTCTTAGTGGAATTAGGCAAAGCCTACCTAAATTCCATGGTTTTTGTCTAGAAACATTCCAAGGCAACTATAGAGAAAGAAGTTAATTCCGCAATGACATGTCACCTCCTACAAATGCTTATCATGTAATGTAATCCTATTGTCTCGATATCTCGAATCAATTGGGTTGCATGCTAGTGCCATCAACTCATGTGCTCAATTATTCTTTCTTTGACATTCTGTAATTGAAATCTGTCATTCCTTACCATGTTCATGGATTTTATTTAGGCTATATCAATTCCATCAAAGGTCCTAAGATATCTACTTCCATTATGGAATCGAAGGGGAAAATCCTCTCTCGAATTATCTATTAATACAATATTACTCATGACACACCCAACATATCCTACCTCCTTGTGAATAGTGTGTTGTCACAGTTTTCATCAATACATCTAAGTGCGTGAGTTGTAATAAACATTAATGTTGGTCGGAGTGGATACTCAAGAGGGGGGTGAATTGAGTTCTAATTAAAATTTTCTGTTAAAAACAATGTTCATTAAAATCCCCCTATTTCAAAAACAAATTAAACTGTAGTGAATTTATACAGATTATAAAGGTTCAATTAGTTTCTCAAAGATTGATTAGTTCTCAGTTAACTTAATCATATGATTAAAGTAACTTTTGAAACTAACTTACTGGTTTATAATATATGTAAACACTTGCGAGTTTAACTATCAAAGTAGCTTTGAAGACAAATTATATTTCAAAGTAATAGCAGCGGAATATGAAATAAATATGTAGTATGGATATAGTATGTAGCTAAAAACACAGAGAATTAACCAAGAGGTTCAGTATCAAGCTGATACTTAGTCCTCTCAAAATTTTATATAAAAATGATCCACACCCTGGATCGGGGTTAACAATAGTGAACACACTGTCCAGGTCACAAGACCTCTACCACAGTTCTGCGTGGGGAAACAAACAACAGCTTAGAGCTGTCCAGGTCTCGCACGACCACTACCACTATCCACAGTGGGAAATGAAGTGTAAAAAGGTTTGCTGAGGATTTACAGATCCTCCAGTGAAAGTAAAGGAGTCAGTGTGTGTGTTTAATACAGCAGATAACACACACTGCTCAAAATGTAAAACAGATGTATCACAGAGCAGAGATGTAGAGTTTAGAAATGGCTCTAGTGATTTCAGTGTAGCTCTGGACTCTTTTGTATTTGGTCAGAATTTTTTCTGAGTCCTCTTCTCATTTTTGTTTGAGAAGAAGAGTGTCGTATGCTTCAGGTTCAAAGGCAGTGAGATGTAGTCGATGAAGTTCTTCAATGTTCTTTTGTATGCACAGAACTCTTCTTGAGTAGGCTTGATTGTTTATGAGGTTCTGTCTTTCTTGGTTCTTCCTCTTCTTTCTTTCCTCTATATTCTTCTTGTGTTCTCTCGTCCACTATCTTCTTCAGCAGAGTCTTCTTGTATTTATGTCACGTGCTTCGGAAGACAGAAAAAGTTTCCTTTCCGTAGGTACGAGGTACGGTTTCCTGACATCCGACAACCTTTATTAATTAATTTACAGAGCATTAAAATATACCTAATATGACCGTTGGTTAGATAAAATAAAGATAAAGATAAAGAAATTCAAACAGTTGTTTATGAATATTGAAGAATCAAGTGATCGGTAGGTCATCAGCATTAGTGAGTAATGATCGGTGACTCAGATAAATCAGTATCGGTGAATCAGACTGATCAACATCAGTCTGTCATCTGATCGGTGAGTCAGTTTGATCAGCATCAGTGAGTCATTTGATCGGTGAGTCATTTTGATCAGCATCGGTCTGTCATCTGATCGGTGAGTCATTTTGATCAGCATCAGTCTGTCATCTGATCGGTGAGTCATTTTGATCAGCATCGGTCTGTCATTTGATCGGTGAGTCATTTTGCATCGGTGACTCATTTTGCATCGGTGAGTCATTTGATCGGTGAGTCAGTTTGCATCGGTGACTCATTTTTCATCGGTGAGTCATTTGATCGGTGAGTCAGTTTGATTAGCATCAGTCTGTCATCTGATCGGTGAGTCAGTTTGATCAGCATCGGTCTGTCATCTGATCGGTGAGTTAGTTTGATCAGCATCAGTCTGTCATCTGATCGGTGAGTCATTTTGATCAGCATCGGTCTGTCATCTGATCGGTGAGTCATTTTGCATCGGTGAGTCATTTTTCATCGGTGAGTCATTTGATCGGTGAGTCATTTTCATCGGGATCGGTGCATCTGATGTCTGTTGATATAGAATCGGTGCTTCCGATGTCTGTTGATATTGGATTAGTGCGACCGTTGTCCTTTGATATAGAATCGGTGCTTCCGATGTCTGTTGATATTGGATCGGTGCTTCCGATGTCTGTTGATATTGGATCGGTGCGACCGTTGTCCTTTGATATAGAATCGGTGCTTTCGATGTCTGTTGAATCCAGAAGACTTCCAAAATACTTTGTAAGTCAATAAGCATAGATAAAAACATGATAACAGATTCATTCACAGATTGTAATTAAGTTAATGATAAATCAAACCAGATTAAGAATTAATGATATGTGATGATTTGTGATTATTAAAACATCAATCATAGATATGAAATCAACAATCTTCCAGAGGGCTCAACAATCTCCCCCTTTTTGATAATCACAAATCTTTATCATAAAGTATAAATAATTTGATATATCATTAATAAAAACATAATGAGAATTAAACCATAAAGAGAATAAATATAAATAGATATATAAATCTCCCCCTTAATTTAAATTTCCCATATATATTATACAGATTTCTCCCCCTGAGATATATACATCTTTTCTCCCCCATATATCTCTCCTCTCCCATATATCATTATTTTTCTTCTCCCCCTTTGGGATAATCAAAAAGGAGGGAAAACATATAAGTGAAAGTGAAAGTAAAAGCAGTCAGCATAGAGTAGAGAGGAAAAGAGGAAAAAAATTGATAAAGTACAGAATATTACAAGCATCACGTTGTTCACCCTATCAAAAACAATACACAACTATTTGTTGGGATACAAAGGGGATTTGCCTTTGTCTTTGGGAGCAATAGTGGGTAAGTTTGAAGGCTTGGAGGCAGGCTGGACTTGGCGAATCTGAAGTGGTGGTAGGACAACTCGGGAAGGTGTAGGAGCAGGTGCCACAGAGAGTTGTTGTTGAGAAACAGGAGTTGGATGGGAAGCTTGCTGAGGGACTGGTCTTAACTGAGATAGAGCTTGAGCAACAGATAGCTGATTTGGAGCTACATTAGAGTCACTGAGAGGTTCAGAAGTAGGAAGTACTATTGCAGTGGCCGGTGCATTCAAATAGGGCTTCAAAAGATGAATGAAGTCCTGAATGACTTCTACCCCATACTTCATAGCTTTTTCAAAATCATCTTTATTCTCCATGAACTGGGCCAAGGAAGGGGTAAAATCTTGCAACTGATGAACTTGAGTTTTGAAGGCCTGAGTGACTGGAGGTAATTTCAGATTCTCTGCCAACACCTTGAAGTTTGTAGTCATCTCATGCTTTGTATAAATCTTGGAAACGTAATTATCAACTTTCTCTTTGATCTCTTGCAGAGCTTTCTTAGCATCTGCTGAATACACCAATGTCATCCTATGACTGTTATCACAGAGCTCTTTCATCTTCATCAAAGATTCTAAATCAAGAATTTGTCTAACAGCAGCTAACTCATCATGTACAACTTCTCTTAGAGCTTCTAGCTCACGGGTAGTGATCTTGGTTACCTTTCCTGTACTGGCTTGGCCAACTATGTGAGTTAACTCAGCTTTCAACTTCCTCAGGTCAGACTTGTTGAGATGGTCAATCAAATTTCTCAAAACTTCCATCATACCAGAGATGGTTTATCGGAATTCACTCGATAGAGATACCAAGCTGGTGTGAAGATCCTTCATAGTCTGATTCAAAAAGGCTATGTGCCTGCCAATAAGTTCACCAGTATTGGCCAGGTTTGGCTTCACAGCATTCGATACTCTTTGTGAGAAAGCTTCCAATGAATTTTCAGAAACTTGTAAAGACACTTGAGTAAGAGCATTAGAAATTTCTTCTCTAACTGTGGCTCTCATAGCAGTTAGCAATTCAATCTTAAACTTATTAATATCAGCTTGAGAGATTCCAGAACCAGGTAAATTAACATTTGTAGGATCAACAGCAGGAACAGGCCTTGCTTCTCTTGGGAGGTTCCTCTGCACAGCTGCAGCAGATTCTGGCATTGCTTATTCTTCTTTAGAATAATCTAAGCCCAACACAGCATAACCAGGGTATTCATCCCAAACAGTAGCACACAGGGTGTATTTTGGTTTCTCATAGCTTGTTGTTCCACTGATTTTTGGTGAATCAACCTTGCCATTGATATGTATTTATTGTTCTGACTGAGGTGATTCTATTTGATCTTTAGAAAGACCATCCACTGGTCTGTTATCACCATCAACAGCAGCCTCGGCATCATCAGCATGTCCATCATCACTCTTCTCAGAAGCTTCACTGTGATATTCTTCAGTATCAGAATCTTCTTCATCACCAAGAATGGGTTCTGATTCTGGTAGGGCTAAGGGTGGACTAGCAGGTCCAAATTCTATTCTTCTCTTGGGACTAGCAGTGTCAGGATCACTCCTATCATCAGGAGATGACATAATTCCTTCCTCAGTCGCAGCTTCTTCTTGTTCTTGGGCTTCGGTGGCTTCATCCTTTCCTTCTTCTTTCTCATCATCATCAGAATAAACTGGTTCCTCATTTGGTTTCAAGCCAGGGTCTCTCAAATCCTTTGGCCTCTTGCCATGATCTATGGGATTGTAGGCTTCATACAACTTATCTTCATCCGCAACCCAGCACTTCTTCCATGGATTCCAATTGATTTTCATCCTCTTGCAGATATCTTTGTTGAGACCGAAGGTATGATCTGTTTCATCAACTTCATCATCTTTATCAATACATTATAGATTCTTGATCATGGTAGATATCATCTTTGAATAAAACAAGGCAGTGGCTTTCTTGGACGGTTTTACCATTCCAGCTATGTGCACCATCACATATCTACACAAATTGATCTTCTCATGTGTTTTCAGAAGAAACATCAGGAACACATCCTGATACTTTACAGCAGCAAAATCTCCTTTCCTAGGGCAAAGTTGGTGCTGAATAAACTTGAAAAGAAGTCTACATTCACCATCTAATTCTGAAGCTGTGATTCTCTGTGACTCTCTGTTTCCAGTCAGAAGCTCTAGATCTAATTCGTAAGAGAAGTAATCAGATGTTAGAGGAATATTCCCAGCATAATCCTCATACCGACCTTCATGAGGTACATTCAAGCACTCAGCCCACTGCTTAGATGAGAAGGATATTTTCTTTCCTTTTACCACAGACGACATCCTGGCAGCCTCCACACCATCTAAAGTGATTTCCAAATTCATATAGAACTCATGTACCATCTTCGGGTAGTCTATTCGAGAGTTGTCAAAAAACCAGTCTATCCATCCCTGTGATTCAAGAACTTGCAGCAATAGTGACTTACTTGTCAAAAGCCACGCAGAGCTGACTTCTTTTTCTATAGCAACAATCCAAGTTTCCAGGTTCGGATTTACTGATCGTTGAGAGGTACTACTCGACTCGACTCAAGCACGCTTCGAAGGTACAGGGCTATCCGGTCCTTTTCTCAGTCTCTTTTTCTTAGCCATTCGAGGATTTTGGGAAGGCAGGAGTTCGAAGGTTCGAAGTAGAGGGGAAGAGAGGTTGAAAGGTTCGGCGGGAAATGAAAGGTCAAAGGTTTAGGGAAGATAAATAGTCTCGTATCATTTATTTTATCATTTAGGGTTCCCATAAAAAGTATAAAAGAAATTTACTAATTAATTACAATATAATAAAAAAAAGATCGGTATGACAGATCGGTTTCACAGATCAGTTTCACAGATCAGTTTCACAGATCGGTTTCACATATCAGTTTCACAGATCAGTTTCACAGATCGGTTTCACAGATCAATTTCACAGATCAGTTTCACAGATCAGTTTCACAGATCAGTTTCACATATCGATCATACACAACTCTTGTTTAATAAATTTCATTCTTTCAGATCATAAAGGCTTTGTGAAGATATCAGCTAATTGATGTTCAGAACTAATAAATTTTAAAGAAATATCACCTTTTTGATAATGATCTCTTAGAAAGTGATGTATGACATCAATGTGCTTAGTTCTAGAGTGAGACACAGGGTTATTAGATATATTGATTGCACTAGTATTGTCACAGTTAATTGAAACATGTTTAAGATCAAATCCATAATCCAATAAAATGTGTTTCATCCACAGAATTTGTGCACAGCAACTACCAGCAGCTATGTATTCTGCCTTGGCAGTAGACAATGCAACTGAGTTCTATTTCTTACTACACCATGATACTAGGGATTTTCCAAGAAAATGACATGTTCCAGATGTGCTCTTCCTATCTAACTTACATCCAGCAAAGTCAGCATCTGAATAGCTAGTTAGGTTAAATGATTGTCCTTTTGGATAAAACAAACCTAAATTTACAGTATACTTAAGATACTTAAAAATCCTTTTAACAGCCAGTAAGTGTGATTCTTTAGGATTAGCTTGAAATCTAGCACACATACATACACTGAACATAATGTCTGGTCGACTAGCAGTAAGATAAAGTAAGCTCCCAATCATACCTCTGTAATTGGTTTGATCCACTGGTTTCCCAGCTTCATCTGTATCCAATTTACAGGTAGTACTCATAGGTGTATCACTTTCCTTAATACTATCCAATCCAAAACGTTTTAAAAGATCCTTTGTATATTTACTTTGATTTAAAATAATTCCATCTTTAGTTTGAAAAATTTGAAAACCAAGAAAATACTTAAGCTCTCCCATTAAGCTCATTTCAAATTCATTTTGCATAATCTTTGAAAAATCAGTACATAAGGAATTTTTAGAAGATCCAAAAATAATATCATCAACATAGATTTGTACTATTAATACATCTTTTGAAATCCTTTTTATAAAAAGAGTGGGATCAGCTACTCCTTTTGTAAATCCTTTTGAGATAAGAAAGTTTGAAAGCCTTTCATACCAAGCTCTTGGAGCTTGTTTTAAACCATATAAAGCTTTAGAAAGTTTAAAAACATGATTTGGAAAATGAGGATTTAAAAAACCAGGTGGTTGTTCTACAAAAACATCTTCAACAATAAAACCATTTAGAAATGCACTTTTGACATCCATTTGATATAGCTTGAAATTCAGATGTGCTGCATAGGCAAGTAAGATCCTAATAGCCTCTAATCTAGCTACATGTGCAAAGGTTTCCTCATAGTCAATTCCTTCTTCTTGATTGTAACCTTGTGCAACTAGCCTAGATTTATTTCTAATGATGTTTCCAGATTCATCAACTTTGTTTCTAAACACCCATTTTGTGCCTATGGTCAAAATGTCCTTAGATATTTCTACTAATTTCAAGACTTTGTTTCTTTCAAATTGATTTAGTTCTTCTTGCATAGCCATTACCCAAAATTCATCATTGATAGCATCATTGATATTTTTAGGTTCTAACTATGAAAGAAAAGCTTGATGTTCAACCTGATTTCTTAGAGAAGCTCTAGTCTGTGTTCCTCTATCTAGATTTCCTACAACAGCATCTAAAGGATGGTTCTTTAGAGTCCTAGATGGTCTTGAAAAGATAGGGCTAGAGATTTCATATTCATCTACAGATTGAGGTTCAACAGAAGTATGTTCTGGAGAATTTCCAGAGCTGGATGTTTTAACTATAGGTCCATTGTCTTTATCATTGAGATTCAAACCAGAGAGATCATCTTCAAGAGAGATTTTAGGTTCATGTGGATCGGTTTCATCAAATTTGATGTGAACAGATTCTTCCACACATTTGGTTCTTTTATTGAAAACTCTATAGGCTTTACTAGAGATAGAGTAACCTAGGAAAATTCCTTCATCACTCTTGGATACAAATTTGTCAAGATTGTCTTTAGTATTGAGAATGAAGACTTTGCAGACAAAAACTTTGAAGTAGTTAATCTTAGGTTTCCTATGGTTCCACAACTCATAAGGGGTCCTCTTAAGAACTGGTCTGATCAAGACTCTATTAATGACATAACAAGCTGTATTTACAGCTTCAGCCCAAAAGTAAATAGGTAGTTCATATTCATTGAGCATAGTTCTAGCTATTTCTTGCAGGGTTCTATTCCTTCTCTCTACTACACCATTTTGTTGGGGTGTCCTAGGGGCAGAGAAATTGTGACTATAGCCATTGTGTGAGCAGTAAGAATCAAACTCATGATTTTCAAACTCACAACCATGATCACTTCTCAGGTTCTTAATCTTGAGTCCACTAAGATTCTCTACAGACTTGGAGTATTTAACAAAGTAAGAACAAGCTTCACTTTTGTGAGCTAGAAAATATACCCAAGTATATCTAGAAAAGTCATCTACAAGAACATAGACATAGTGATTCCCATTCAAACTAGAAACTCTATAAGGTCCAAATAAATCCATGTGAACCAACTCGAGAGGTTAAGAAGTTGACACTTCTTTCTTTGATTTAAAAGAAACTTTATGTTTCTTTCCTTTTTGACAGGGATTACAAACTTTGTCTGCTGGGAATTCAAGTTTGGGTAAGTCTCTAACTAAGTTCTTCCTAGAAATTTTTCTAAGAGAGTGTACATTGTAGTGTCCTAATCTTCTTTGCCAAATCCAAGACTCTTTATGAAAATCATTTAAACAAGAAGTATTCTGCTTAGCTAAAGAATCTAAATCAACAGCATAAACATTTTCATTTCTTAAAGCAGAAAATACTAAAACATTTTTTGAGTTAAAAACATTTCAAGAATCATTTTTAAATTTCACATAAAAACCATCATCACACAACTGAGAAATGCTTAACAAGTTATATTTAAGTCCATCGACAAATAAAACTTCAGAAACCAAGATTGAATCAGTGTTACCAATCTGGCCTAAGCCGATGATTTTTCCTTTTGAATTATCACCAAAAGTGACAAAGCCTCCATCAACTTTTACTAAGATTTTAAAACATGAAAAGTCTCCTGACATATTTCTTGAACATCCACTGTCTAAGTACCATATCTTCTTGTGACAGCTCTTCAATCAGGTCTCCTACAAAACAAATTTAGATGGAAGATGATTTTGGTACCCAGATCTTCTTGGGTCCAGACATGTTAGCCAATGATACTTTAGGTATCCATATTTGTCTAATGGGTCTCATATAATTTGTAGAATTAACATTAGTTGAAAGATAAAACTTATTAGATCCATAACTATGAATATAATTGGTTGAGGCATATGAAGTTCTAGAATTAACTATCTTCTGTCCAGATTTAGGAATGAATCTAGTTTTGGAAACTTTTCTTTGTCCAGGTTGGTATCCTATACCAGTAGTATATCTAGGTGCAACCTGCTTTCCTAGCATTTGTGTTAGAGTATTCTTGCCATTTCTGAACTTCTCTAAGTCTTTTCTAAGTTGATCATTAGACAATTTTAGTTTAGTATTATCTTTAAGCAACTGAGCATTCTTTTCTACTTCTATATCCAGATCAGATTTATGCTTAACACTTAAAGCATACTGTTTCTTTAAACCTTTATATTTATCTTTAAGCTCATTACAGGTTTCTTCAAGCATATCACAATATTCAAACAGTTCATATTTAGACATGTTATCACATTCAGAATCATCTCCAGAATAATATGAATTTAAAGCAGGATTTTCTGATGTTACCTCAGAAGTGTTTGTCATGAAACACATGTTGGCTCGATTCCTTTCAGAGTCTGAAGATTCAGCTTCACTTGTGCTGTCTTCTGAATCACTCCAAGTATCCTTCATGGATTTTTTGTACTTATTATCCTTGTATTCATACTTCTTTCTGTATTTCAGCTTTGGACAGTCTGCTTTTATGTGTCCTTTTCTTTTGCATTCATAACAGACAACTTCATCTGATTTATCAGACTTCTTCCAATCCTTTTTCTAGTGTCCTTTGTTATCATACTTGCCTTTGTAGTTTGACTTTCTGAAAAACTTCTTCTTCCTATAGAATTTCTTAAATCTTCTAGCAATGTGAGCCATCTCAGCATCACTGTCAGAATCATTCTCACTTTCCTCACTGCTTGAACTTTCATTGATAGCTTGAGGCTTTTCCTTATCCTTATTCTTTGAGGTTGTAGTCTTGAAGGAAATAGACTTCCTTTTAGGTTCATCATCTTCTTCTTTGTTTACCTTGAGTTCTTCTTCATACATCATCAACTTACCAATTAGTTCCTTGACAGGCAGTTCTCCAATGTCACATGATTCTCTAATGGAGACAGAGGTTCCTCTCCATCTTTCAGGTAGACATCTCAAAATTCTCATGATTTGTTCCTTTGCTGGAACATTCTTTCCCAGAGAAGTAATTGTGTTGACAATTTCATTGAACCTGAGATACATATCAGAAATGGGTTCATCAGGCTTCATCTTAAAATTATCGTACTTAATAGTATAGGTATTCAATCTCATCTCCTTAACATTAGTTGTTCCTTCATGAGAAACAGCTAAGGTATCGCAAATTTCATATGCAGTTTTACATGCAGAAATTCTATTAAATTCCTCATCTCCTAGAGCACAGTACAAGGCATTCATAGCTTTACAATTATTATTGTAAGCAGTCTTTGTAGGTTCATCCCAAGTAGATCTATCAGTAGTGGGAATTTTGTATTCAGATTCAATAGCAGTCCAAATATCAAAACTCATGATTTCTAGATGAATTTTCATTTTAAGTTTCCACTGAGCATAGTTGTTTACATTAAAGAAAGGTATCTGGTTAGTAGCAGCACCCTCAAGTCTATTATCCATGATATCACAAAAAGAATTTTAAAGAGATAAAAATTTAAAACTAACAGAAATTTTAAGAACTTTAAAATACAACTAAAATCACAGTTGAAAAACAGAGTACTTTAGAAAATATTTTCCAGCCTTTGATACCAAATGTTGGTTGGAGTGGATACTCAAGAGGGGGTGAATTGAGTTCCAATTAAAATTTTCTGTTAAAAAAAATGTTCATTAAAATCCCCCTATTTCAAAAACAGATTAAACTGTAGTGAATTTATACAGATTATAAAGGTTCAATTAGTTTCTCAAAGATTGATTAGTTCTCAGTTAACTTAATCATATGATTAAATTAACTTTTGAAACTAACTTACTGGTTTATAATATATATAAACACTTGCGAGTTTAACTATCAAAGTAACTTTGAAGACAAATTATATTTCAAAGTAATAGCAGTGGAATATGAAATAAATATGTAGTATGGATATAGTATGTAGCTAAAAACACAGAGAATTAACCAAGAGGTTCAGTCTCAAGCCGAGACTTAGTCCTCTCAAAAGTTTATATAAAAATGATCCACACCCTAGATCGGGGTTAACAATAGTGAACACACTGTCCAGGTCACAAGACCTCTACCACAGTTCTGCGTGGGGAAACAAACAACAGCTTAGAGCTGTCCAGGTCTCGCACGACCTCTACCACTATCCACAGTGGGAAATGAAGTGTAAAAAGGTTTGCTGAGGATTTATAGATCCTCCAGTGAAAGTACAGGAGTCAGTGTGTGTTTTTAATACAGCAGATAACACACACTTCTCAAAATGTAAAACAGATGTATCACAGAGCAGAGATGTAGAGTTTAGAAATGGATCTAGTGATTTTAGTGTAGCTCTGGACTCTTTTGTATTTGGTCAGAATTTTTTCTGAGTCCTCTTCTCATTTTTGTTTGAGAAGAAGAGTTTCATATGCTTCAGGTTCAAAGGCAGTGAGATGTAGTGGATGAAGTTCTTCAATGTTCTTTTGTATGCACAGAACTCTTCTTGAGTAGGCTTGATTGTGTATGAGGTTCTGTCTTTCTTGGTTCTTCCTCTTCTTTCTTTCCTCTATATTCTTCTTGTGTTCTTTCGTCCACTATCTTCTTCAGCAGAGTCTTCTTGTATTTATGTCACATGATTCGGAAGACAGAAAAAGTTTCCTTTCCGTAGGTACGAGGTACGGTTTCCTGACATCTGACAACCTTTATTAATTAATTGACAGAGCATTAAAATATACCTAATATGACCGTTGGTTAGATAAAATAAAGATAAAGATAAAGAAATTCAAACAGTTGTTTATGACTATTGAAGAATCAAGTGATCGGTAGGTCATCAGCATTAGTGAGTAATGATCGGTGACTCAGATAAATCAGCATCGGTGAATCAGATTGATCAGCATCGGTCTGTCATCTGATCGGTGAGTCAGTTTGATCAGCATCAGTGAGTCATTTGATTGGTGAGTCATTTTGATCAGCATCGGTCTGTCATCTGATCGGTGAGTCATTTTGATCAGCATCAGTCTGTCATCTGATCGGTGAGTCATTTTGATCAGCATCGGTCTGTCATTTTATCGGTGAGTCATTTTGCATTGGTGACTCATTTTGCATCGGTGAGTCATTTGATCGGTGAGTCAGTTTGCATCGGTGACTCATTTTGCATCGGTGAGTCATTTGATCGGTGAGTCAGTTTGATCAGCATCAGTCTTTCATCTGATCGGTGAGTCAGTTTGATCAGCATCGATCTGTCATCTAATCGGTGAGTCAGTTTGATCAGCATTAGTCTGTCATCTAATCGGTGAGTCATTTTGATCAGCATCGGTCTGTCATCTGATCGGTGAGTCATTTTGCATCGGTGAGTCATTTTGCATCGGTGAGTCATTTGATCGGTGAGTCATTTTCATCGGGATCGGTGCGTCCGATGTCTGTTGATATAGAATCGGTGCTTCCAATGTCTGTTGATATTGGATCGGTGCGACCGTTGTCCTTTGATATAGAATCGGTGCTTCCGATGTCTATTGATATTGGATCGGTGCTTCCGATGTCTGTTGATATTGGATCGGTGCGACCGTTTTCCTTTGATATAGAATCGGTGCTTCCGATTTTTGTTGAATCCAGAAGACTTCCAAAATACTTTGTAAGTCAATAAGCATAGACAAAAACATGATAACAGATTCATTCACAGATTTTAATTAAGTTTATGAGAAATCAAACCAGATTAAGCATTAATGATATGTGATGATTTGTGATTATTAAAACATCAATCATAGATATGAAATCAACAATCTTCCAGAGGGCTCAACAATTAATAATAATCTTAAAGTCTAAGGACCAATACACACGTCCGCAGATAGGAACATCCAATGACACTATGAATTGTGGATTTCCTGCTAGGGGGTCTCATTCTTATAATACCCTCCTGAATATTTCCAAGGGCGCACACCATGAGAAGATTCCTCAAATATTTATGAGTCCTCACCCCTAATGGCCTTTATTATTTTTGTCCCTCAAATAACATCATCTGACCATAGAACATATATTCAAGAATAGTGTTATGGGACTTCTCGGTTATCATCATAATAGGGATCCGTTATGACCCTTTAATGCAACAGATATCCTTAGGGAATTATCATATGAATTTTCACGCAGAAAAACAATCAAGATGTGATAAGGTAGTTATTAATGAATAAAGTACAAAGCAGTTGTTTCTAGGCTACCAACTCCAACAGACTCCCACTTGGACTAGAGCCAACTACTAACAACCTTTAAACTGCAAGCTCTCACATGATATTTATGCTTCTTCTAAGATAGGACTTTATTCATGGGGTCTGCCACATTCTCTTCTGTGGACACTCTATTCACTACAACTTATCCCCTTTGATAGAAATCCCTCAAGAGGTGATACTTCCAAAGTATGTTCTTTGTCCGTTGATGTGACCTTGGTTCTTTTGCAACAGCCATCGTTTTAGTATTATCAAAATACAATGTGATAAGATCTTTACTGTTAGGCACCGCATCAAGCTCTTGGACAAAGTTATGAATCTAGACAGCTTCCTTGGCTACATCAGAAGCCTCTATATATTCAGACTCTGCTGTAGCTGAAGTGTGTAGGATCTTACTCATTCTATCTTTCTTCTGTTTTGTATGAGGAAACGTTTTCTTAGAAAGATGTAGGCCATGTGACACTATGTAATGACCCTCCAATTCTCATTGTCTTGAGAGTAAAACAAGTTATTACTGGGCCTTAAGCGACATCCCCAAGGTGCCAAAGGCTGGAAATAAATGCCGAAGGGTTTCAAAACACATGGAGGATGATTAACCCTTTTAATGAAAACAACCAACAACAACGAAAACTAGACAAACATATCCAAAGAATCACTATATGATGTATGATTTAAAAACAAGATAGTTCATCCATTTATTCCATTTTAAACCAACCAAAGTGCAACAGCAGAAACCAAAACTAAAACGAAGTAAAAAGCGGAAAGACAACTGGAAAGACTCAAAGACAAACAAGACTCTAAGGCTCCACAAGCTCCATGCTCCAACTCTACCAACAGCTCAAGAAATCACGAATTAGTGCTAAACACGTGTGCCACCTTTCCCTTGCCAACATCCCGGTAAATGACATATGCAAAAGCACCAACGTGACAAAGTAGGGGGTGAGTAATGAAACTCAGTAGGTTTTCCCCGATGACTTCCCAACCCATGCCTCTAGGATAAAACAAGTTAGCGCATTTATATAAAACAATTTATATAAAACAGTTTCAAAATAGTTCACAATATAACAAGTTTCATATCAAAACCATGTTTCCAACAAAACCATTCTTCCAACCAAAAACTATCTTTTCTAATAAAAGCAACAAGAAAAGTTTTCAATCAAATTCACAATTCTATTTTGGCATAACCATTCCATTTCACATAATCACATCATTACCCATGCATACATCGTTGTGACAATTCCATACTCATGAGCGGTCTCTCGTCGATCTACCAAGTCGTCACAAGGTAATTATTCCCCATGTACCATTACACTTTTGGCACCGAGCACAAGGTCATATTTCAACCAAGCCTCATAATGCAATATGAACACACACCAAGTATGCCAAAAAACCATACCATTTCAACCATGACAAAACCATTTCAATAAAACAACTCTTTTATTGAAAACCTTTTCCCCGCAAACCATTTTCCAACTCTAGCAAAGCCATATTTTAAAATCATCATTTTAAAATCAAGGAACCAAATCACTTTTCACGAACCATTCTTTCAATTTTCACAATTCCATCAAAACCCACAAATCATCACTAAAGAAGATTTATAACATGCTTTGCACCATAATTTCACAATAAAAACCAAGAAATTAA
This sequence comes from Viscum album, assembly GCA_963277665.1. NCBI lineage: Eukaryota > Viridiplantae > Streptophyta > Magnoliopsida > Santalales > Viscaceae > Viscum > Viscum album. Next base: position 109,854,118 of record OY728125.1, read on the forward strand.
ATCAATTTGAACTATGCCTTCAAGTTCTAAGAAAGAGGAATTGAGAGTGAAGCCACCTACCTCAACAAAAAGGGCAAAACCAAGCCACGGACGAAGAACGCTCAAGAACACCGGGTCAAAACTCCACGAATCATCCTTAGATCTCTTCTCCTAACAAAACAAAGACCAAATCTTGTCATATTTGGAATCCATACCTTTAGATCTACCCATAACGGGCGTAGATCTAAGAAAATGAGAGAAGAGGAGAAGTAGATCTAAGTAGATCTAAGAAACCGGTCAAGAACGAAGGAGAACGATCACTTACCTCAAGAATCCGGCTTCGATTTGCCAAGAGAAGCCTTCAGATCATCTCTGGAATGCTTGGGAGAAGTTTTCCAACCTTCAAGGGAGGGTAATCCCGAGTTAGGGCCGCTTAAGAGCTTAAACAAGGCAATTAAAGGCAAAATGAGTTAGATCCAAAATTTTAGGATCTAACTTTAAGTGACCACACGGTTTGTCCGCATGGTTAGACAAATCTTGTGCCAACCGTGCGGTCTATACTGCCTTGCTAACATTCGTCGCATGGTTAGTCCGCACGGTTAGTCAAATCGTGCGCTAACTGTGTGGTCATCCCTGCTTGGAAGGGGCGCTCCGCACGGCCTCCTCACACGGTTTGCCCAAACCATGCGCACACCGTGCAGTCTCTTCTGTCCAAAGTGACCACCACATGCACGACTTCCGCACGGTTTGGAAAATTGTGCGTAGACCGTGTGTCACCACTTTTTTCCCTTTTACACATTTAAAGTCTCTACACTTTCCCAACCATATCACATATGCTACATGCACATAAAAAAGCATAAAACAAGGGTTACTTACCAGAAACCAGGGGTACTACATTCTCCCCACCATTGGTCTTTCCTTCCTTAGAAATTTGAAAACCAATGTTTGTCTGAAAGAGTTCTGGTCACTGCTCTCTCATTTCTTTCCCGTGTTCCCAAGTCTCTTCCTAAATCTGACCATGTTGCCACAAAACCTGCACTAGGCCGATTCTTTTTCCATGCAAGACCTTATCCTGTCTATCCACAATCCTCACCGGGATATGTACCAACGAAGCATCTGGATCTAGGTCAACGTGATCCCATATGATCACATGGTCAGGATCAGGCTGATACTTCTTCAACTGAGATACATGGAATACATTATGCACTGCACTGAACCGTGGTGGTAATGCCAACTGATACGCCACCTCACAAACCCATTCCAGTATCTCAAGAGGGCCTATATATCGAGGAGATAGTTTTCCCTACTTCCCAAAATGACGATGTCCAAGCCTTGGAGATATTATCAATAAAACATGATCACCCACCGCAAACGACAACGGTCTTCGATGGTGATCTGCATAAGATTTCTGATGACTCTGAGCCGTCTCCATTATCTTTCTAATCAACTAAATATTCTCCTTTGTTTCTTGGACAAGGTTTGGCCCAACTAGTAAAGTTTCACCCGTTTCCACCCAGCATAGTGGAGAACGACAAGGACGCCCATACAATGTTTCAAACAGAGCCATGCGTATCGAAGCTTGATAGTTGTTATTGTATGAGAACTCCACTAAGGGTATATGATCCTCCCATGAGCCACCAAAATCCATTACACAAGACCGCAACATGTCTTCCAATGTTTTTATCGTCCGCTCGGATTGTCCATCCGTCTGAGGATGATACATCGTGCTCATAGTCAACTGAGTCCCAAGGGCTTATTGTAAGGATTTCCAGAATCGAGATGTGAACCTCAGATCTCTATCTGAGATGATAGACACTGGTACACCATGTCTCTTTACCACTTCCCGGATATAGATTTTTGAAAGATCTTCCACCATATGGGTTTCAAGAATAGGGATGAAATGGGCCGACTTGGTTAGACGACCCACTATCACCCAAATGGAATCATGTTTCTGAACCATTCTTGGAAGACCTGTAACAAAATACATTGCTATCTGATCCCATTTCCACACTGGTATAGGTAAAGACTGTAACATAACAGCTGGTCTCTGATGCTCTACTTTAACCTGCTAACAAGTTAAGCATCGCAAGACGAACTCAGTCACCTTCCTTTTCATACCGCCCCACAAAAACTGTGCCTTCAACGCCTTATACGTCTTCTATGTACCTGGGTGTACATCCAATCTTGAATGGTGGTAAGCATGAAGGAGTTTTTCCTGAAAAACTATAGGTACAACCATCCAATCTATAAAACACAAAACTGAGCCTGCTTCCAGTTTCCATCCATCAATGGTATCCCCACCATTGAGTTTTGAACTCATTCCTAGACATTCGGCATCATATGTTTGTGCCTCTTTAGCCATTTTTACCAGATCAGGAACAAGCGTAGCTGAAAATAAAATCGCAACATCACCTCTGTTTTCACATTCCACATGCATGTCAGCTAAGACTGACATCAATTTCCATTCGTCTGAAGCTTCCTTTTCCAACTGAGCATACGAATTCCTGTTTAAGCATAGGCCACCGAATTGGTCATACCCGATGTATACATCAAGTAAAAGTTGAACATTTGAAGATACTCCATCCATCTTCTCTGCCTCAGATTCAAATCTCGCTGTGAGAAAATGTGTTTCAAGCTTTTGTGATCCATACACACGGTAAATTTATCACCAAAGAGATAGTGTCTCCATGTTTTCAAAGCATGGAAAACTGCAGCTAACGCCAAATCATGTGTTGGGTAATTCTTCTCATGCACTCTCAACTGCATTGAACCATAAGCAACAACATGGTCTCCTTGAATGAGAACACAACCCAACCTTTTTCCCGAAGCATCACAATACACCACATACCCCTGTCCTGATTCAAGCAAGATCAAGATGGGTGCTAATGTAAGGTGGACTTTCAACTATTGACAAGATCTTTGACATTCCTCGGTCCATTGAAATGCACTGTTCTTATTTTTCAATACTGTCATAGGAAAAGCTAGTCATGAGAAGTCACGCACAAAGCGTCGATAATAACCATCTAGACCAAGAAAATTGCGTATCTCAAAGAAATTCTTCAGCGGTATCCAAGAGATAACAGCTTCTATCTTTTCTAGATCCACTGAAACACCTTTCTCAGAAACAACATGGCCCAGAAAGCGTACCTCTTGTATCCAAAAATCACACTTTGATAATTTGGCATACAACTGATGGTCTCTCAAGATTTCCAACACTATCACCAAGTGTTTCTCATGCTCATCCCTTGTTCGTGAATACCCCAAGATATCGTCCACAAAGACTACAACAAAAGAATCCAGATATTTCTAAAATATCCAATTCATCAAATCCATGAAAACCTATGGTGCATTCTTAAGACCGAAAGGCATGACTACATATTCGTAGTGGCCATATCTGCTTCTGAAGGTTGTCTTCGGAATATCCTCCTTCCGAACTCACAACTGGTGATATACTGACCACAAGTCAATCTTAGAGAACCACTGAGCTCCCCTTAATTGATCAAACAGGTCATCAATGCATGGAAGTGGATATCTATTCTTTATCGTAACTTGGTTAAGTTTACGATAAACCACACATAGCCTCAAAGTTCCATCTGCTTTCTTTAAAAACAAAACTGGTGTTGCCCATGAAGACATTCTTGGCCGAATAAATCCTTTTCTTTCTAGCTCCACTAACTACACTTTAAATTCCTTTAACTCCATTGGTGCCATCCTATACGATGGAAGTGAGATAGGACTGGTCCCCAGAAGGAGATCAATCGTAAACTCTACTTCTCTTACAGGTAGTAATCCCGAGAAGTTTTCAGGAAAAACATCAGGAAATTGATCCACAACTACTGGAAAACTGTTACCCACAATCTCGTCCATCTATTACAAGTTTAACTCAGCCAACTGGTAAGAGATCATTGCCACTAATGGTGCCAACAAGCCTGTTTCACCTGCCTTCACCGCTCTTTATTCTCTAAAGAGATGCTCGATTCCATCCTCAGTCGCGAAACAGACTGTTCTGCTATAGCAGTTGATGTGAGCCCCAAACTCTGTCAAACAATCCATACCCAAGATTATATCATAGACGTCCATCACTAGAACAGAGAAATCCCATTTCATCTCAACTCTATCAACAGTTATAGAACATTCTCTACACACGAAGGCTCTACATTATCTTTCACCGAGAGGTGTTTGAAGTTTTATCACAGAAGGCATCATTTCAACTTTTAAGTCTATAAAATCATCAATACGAGAAGCAATAAAAGAGTGTGATGCACTAGTATCTAATAACACTTTCATGAGGGTAGAATTCAAAAGAATTGTACCTCTCATCATAGACAGTCCAGAATGGTCATCCACAATCACTTGTTCCGCTCCATACAATTGCTTTTTTGCTTCACTTTGCTCCTTATTTCCTTGTTGAGGTTGTCCTGCCTGATGAGTCATGGTATTCCTAGAATCACCATAACTAGCTCTGTTATTCTAGTGAGACTGATTTTGCTTTCCTCACCCTATCGAAGCAAAAGATGCTTGCGACGCCTGGGAAGTGTCACGTGCACCCGACCTCGGAGCACTGTGATAATAATGCTGAAGATGCCCCATTTTGTTGTAATTGTGACATGATTTCAGTGGTGTTGTACATTCTCGTTTCATGTGATCAATTGCACCACATTGAAAGCACCCGGCCTTCATCATGGGTCATGGATGAATATTCACCAATCTAGCCATCTGATTCTAATTCACACTCCCACCTTGGAAGTAGGTGTCCCTCTTCTGCTTGTTCCCAGCATTATAGTTCCCACCCGTTCCCGTGGGTATCATCATACTTCTTCCTCCCATGACTCCTGAGATGTCTCTTTCAGCTACTGTTGCTCTGTTTACCATCTCTATATAATCCGTAATACATAGCATGGCTATCTTCGAGCGAATATCCTGTCGCAACCCTGATTCAAAGATGTGTTACTTTAGCGACACACTTACATCAAATTTTGGTGCAAAGCGTACTAAATTCATGAATTTAGCCACATACTCTGTGACAGAGAGGTTCTCCTTCTTTAGGCTGGAAAAGTCTATTGTCCTCTGGATCTTGAACGTGTGAGGATAGAATTGTTTGTTAAACAATTCCTCAAATTCCTCCCAGTTGAGGCCTTGATCCACCTTATCCTACACCATTAGCTCCCACCACTGTCGTGCAAGATCCTCCATCATATACGTTGCCAAATTTACTTTTAGCTCTGTTGGTGTGCTGATGAAATCGAAGATACGATTCATCCTACTCAGCCACACCTCCGCCTTTTCGGGTTCAGAATCACCCTAAAAGATGGGTGGGTTCTGCTTCTGGAGCTGGACAAAATGGTCTACATGCCTTGACTCATCCCTCCAATTTCCCGTGTCCACAGCCTGAAACGCTTGAACTATACTTTGGACTTGCTGCTGGTTCACCTGTGGCCCAGGTGCGACCACATTCTCCACAGCCTCTTCCATTTGGTTTCTACGACGTCTAACGGGTGTCATTTTCTATACAAACAACACACGCCATTAGTCTCACTTCCTAGCAACTGAAGTCTTAGCATTTCAATTTCTATCACATCACTATCACAACATTGCTTTCCAACCATTTATAAAACAAATATTTTCTTTATTTTGAAAATCAGTCTATTTTCAAAATACATCAACCATTATCTTTTCAAAATCTTTTATTTGAAAACATTCTTAACATTTTCAAAAATCACGCTATTTCATCAAACCATAATCCATTTCGCAAAATGATATATGCAATCCTAGTGGGAATTCATTCCTCTACAATGCATGTCATGCTCATCTCATTGGCTAAACCCATGACAATGAGATTTTTAACATTCTAAAAGTGTTTTCAAACACTTATGTACCCAACTCCCTGGTAACTTGAAGTTCAACATAAAGGGGTTAGCTACATCCTTTTATGCTATACCTTTCATGTTCTGACAATCCTAATCCTTTCTAAGATTCCAACCCAAGGAATAGACAAGAAGGAATTTCAACTCCAAGACCAAGAAGATCAATGACCACTTGTTAGGAAAGAACCAAACAAGCTGATACTATTTGTACCTCAAAGGAAGGACCAGTCTGATACCATTTTTAATGACCCGCCAATTCTCATTGGCTTGAGAGTACAACAAGTCATTACTGGTCCTTAAACGACATCCCCAAGGTACCAATGTCTAGAAATAAATGCTGAAGGGTTTCAAAACACATGGGGGATGATTTACCCTTTTAATGAAAACAACCAACAACAATGAAAACTAGACAAACATCTCCAAGGAACCGCTATATGATGCATGATTTAAAAACAAGATAGTTCATCCATTTATTCCATTTTAAACCAACCAAAGTGAAACAGCAGAAACCAAAACTAAAATAGAGTAAGTAGCGGAAAGACAACCGGCAAGACTCAAAGACAAACAAGACTCCAAGGCTCCACAAGCTCCATGCTCCAACTCTACCAACAGCTCAAGAAATCACGAAGTAGTGCTAAAAACGTGTGCCACCTTTCCCTTGCCAACATCCCAATAAATGACATCTGCAAAAGCACCAACATGCCAAAGCAGGGGGTGAGTAATGAAACTCAGTAGGTTTTCCCGGATGACTTCCTAACCCATGCCTTTAGGATAAAACATGTTAGCACATTTATATAAAACAATTTATATAAAATAGTTCCAAAACAGTTCACAATATAAAAAGTTTCATATCAAAACCATGTTTCCAACAAAACCATTCTTCCAACCAAAACCCATCTTTTCTAAGAAAAGCAAAAGAAAAGTTTTCAATCAAATTCACAATTCCATTTTGGCATAACCATTCCATTTCACATAATCACATCATTACTCATGCATGCATCGTTGTGACAGTTCCATACTCATGAGCGGTCTCTCGTCGATCTACCAAGTTATCACAAGGTAATTATTCCCCATGTGCCATTACACTTTTGGCACCGATCACAAGGTCATATTTCAACCAAGCCTTGTAATGCAATATGAACACACACCAAGTATGCCCAAAAACCATACCATTTCAACCATGCCAAAACCATTTCAATAAAACAACTCTTTTATTGAAAATCTTTTCCCTGCAAACCATTTTCCAAGTCTAGCAAAGCCATATTTTAAAATCATCATTTTAAAATCAAGGAACCAAATCACTTTTTACGAACCATTCTTTCAATTTTCACAATTCCATCAAAACCCACAAATCATCACTAAAGAAGATTTATAACATTCTTTGCACCAAAATTTCACAATCATAACCAAGAAATTAAATAAATTTGAACTGGGCCTTCAAGTTATAAGAAATAGGAATCAATAGTGAATCCACATACCTCAACAAAAAGGGTGAAACCAATCCACGGATGAAGAACGCTCAAGAACACCGGGTCAAAACTCCACAAATCCTCCTTAGATCTCTTCTCCTAACACAACCAAGACCAAATATTGTCATATTTGGCATCCATACCCTTAGATCTACCCATAATGGGCTTAGATCTAAGAAAATGAGAGAACAGGAGAAATAGATCTAAGTAGATCTAAGAAACCAATCAAGAACGAAGGAGAATGATCACTTACCTCAAGAATCCGGATTCGGTTTGCTAAGAGAAGCCTTCGGATCGTCTCCGGAACACTTGGGAGAAGTTTTCCAACCTTCAAGGGAGGGTAATCCCGAGTTAGGGATGCTTAGGAGCTTAAAAAATGAAATTAAAGGCAAAACGAGTTAGATCCCCAATTTTAGGATCTAACTTTAAGTGACCGCATGGTTTTTCCGCACAGTTAGACAAATTGTGCGCCAACCGTACGGTCTATACTTCCTTGATAACATCTGTCACATGGTTAGTCCACACGGTTAGTCAAATCATGTGCTAATATTGTGGTCGTCACTGCTTGTAAGGGGTTCTATGCACGGCCTCCTCGCACAGTTTTCCCAAACCGTGTGCACACGATGCGGTCTCTTCTGTCCAAAGTGACCACTGTATGCACGACTTCCGCAAGGTTTGGAAAACCGTGCATAGACCGTGTGTCACCACTTTTTTACCTTTTACACATTTAAATTCTCCACACTTTCCCAACTATCTCACATATGCTACATGCACATAAAAAGCATAAAACAAGGGTTACACACCAGAAACCTGGGGTACTACACACTGGAACCAATCCCCTCTTGGATTGTTCCATACTAAATCTATTTAGTATCTAGTCAATGTATGTACCCTGACTTAGTCCAAGAAGCCTCTTGGATATATCACGAATGATCTTGATCCGTAGAATGTAGGCTGGTTCACCCAAGTCCTTCATGGAGAAACACTTGTTAAACCAGTCCTTAACTGACTATAAGACCAGTAAATCATTTCTAATAAGCAATATATCATCAAAATATACTACTAAGATAACGACCTTATTCCCATTAAACCGCTTATAAACACATGTCTCACATTCATTCTTAATGAAACCAAATTCATTTATAGCTTCATCAAATCAAATTTTCCATGACTTAGTTGCTTTATTTAATCCATAAATGGATTTTTGTAACTTGAAAACCCATTTAGCTTAACCTGGTGTCACAAATCCTTCTGGTTGTGTCATATGGACATCTTTCTGAAGGTTCCCGTTAAGGAACACTATATTTACATCCATTTTCCAAATCTTGTAGTTATGGTAAGCTACTATGGAAAGTATGATTCTTATGTATTTAAACATGGAAACTGGAAAGAAGGTTTCATCATAGTAAATTCATTAATGTTGTATGAATCCTTTATCCACTAGCCTTTCTTTACTGGTGCTAACTTGACCTTCCATGTCTAACTTTCTCTTGAATACCCATTTGCATCCAACAGGCTTTATATCAATTGGCTCATCGACCAGAACCCAGACTTGGTTTTGATACATGGAATCCATCTCATAATTCATAGCTTTTATCCATCTTGTAGCTTCTGAGATTTCTACTACTTCCTTGTATGAGAGTGGTTCATCATTGTCCAACAATAATGATTCACCATCCTCGGTGATTAGAAAACCAAATCTCTCTGGTTCCCTTACCTCTCTTGATCTCATATGTAGTACTTGTGTTTTTGGAACCTCTTCCACGGGGACCTGTGGAACTTGTTCCTATACCAACTCATGTGTATCTTGAGTATCAACTTCGTTGAAGTCAATCTTGTTCCCACTATCCTTTTTGAGGATGTTCTCCCTCTCAATAAAGATGACTTGTCTGACGATAGTCACTTTCTTGTCTGAAGGGTTATATAGATAATATCCTTTCGCTTCCTTGGGATATCCTATAAAGATACAAATCGTGCCCCGATGTGCTAGTTTGTTTCCTAAGAAGTCCTTAACAAACACCTCACATCCTCATACACATGTGTGTGACAAAATGGGTTTCTTTCCATTCCATAACTTTGAGGTAATTCCATTTTCCGCCTTAGTTGGTACTCGGTTTAATGTGTATGTTGTAGTTTTTAATGCATATCCCCAAAAGGATAATGAAAGATTTATATGAATCATCATTGATCTCACCGTATCCGACAAGGTGTGGTTCTTACTTTCACTAACACCATTCCACTTTGTTGTATAAGAATGAGTGAGATGAGATAGAATCCCATACTCCCATAGAAGATCGATGAACTCTTGGTTCAGATTTTCTCCACCTTGATCTGATCAAAGTTTCTTTATCTTCTTATCAAGCTGATTATCTACTTCATTCTTGAATTCCTTTGTAGAGACCCGAAGCTTAACGTACATGGACATTACATTACTATTGCGGAATACTTAGTACATAACAAAAACACACACACAAGGACCGTAATAGTTTAGTGTCTTTGGAAACTTGGAATATAATATTCTAATCGTGGTGAAAGATCTTTAACATCTCCCATAAAGATCTTCCTTTTTTTTACCTAAAACCTTTCTTTATATCTTGGGGAAAATAAAACAAAAAAAGGGTGAGCTCAAATGCTCAGTAAGGGTAAACAAAAGAAATATCAATCACATCATATTCATAAGAATATAACTTTTGGAAATCTTAACCTGCAAAAGAGAGAATAATTTCATAACATGGGATAAATCATAGTAGTGAAATGTAATCCAAATAATCATAACATAAAACATGAAACTTTGTGGCATACACACATAATCATAGAGAATCATTTCTTATTAGTCAAGACTCATTGCCAAGACTATCTTAGTGGACAAAGTCCCTTTCTGAACCGAGTTCACTCCTCGTTTCAGTCCTGTTTCACTGAACCAGTATAACCTACCATTCCATCCATGTCTATCTCATGAGATATAAAATCTTTACCCAATTCATTGGAGGGAGATATAGGTCCCACCCATCTCATAATTATACCATTCTTATGTGTGCCACAAAATCATAAACCAAACATCATATCATAACCCATGTAATAAAAATGGGAATCTTAAACATCGTGACATCATAAAACAATTCATATAAGATAAAGGAATTCATAAAAATAGTTCCATCACAACATAATCAAATCAATGTAATAATAGGGATAAAAACAGAACCCTTTATTATCTTATATGGAAAATAATTTTGATAAAACACTTGAACTCCATTCTTGAGGAAAATATCCTTTCTACTTCAAAAACATTTTCCTTTCTTAACATGTCATACAATTTTAAACTAAAAGAAGTTGATTAAAAATAATCTTGAAAACTTGTAAATTAATCTTCTTGGAAATAATGTTTAAAAAATCCATTCATGCCGTATAAGTTAAAAAAACATTCTTCTTGTACTTTTGTCGGAAAAGTCAAAAAGAACCTTGTACGAAAAACGACAAAAGATTCCTTTCATATCTTTCACTAAAAACTCACCGAAGGGTAAAATTGGATTTAAAAAATTGTAGGTGGATGGAAATAATATTACATATTGAGGGAACATGGATGTGGATGATAAAATACACCCCAGTAAATACCAGAGAATAAACAATCTCGGATAAAATGAGATTGTGATATTTTCCCTTACCTTAGGTCCGATTTGCTTCGTAAGTGTCCGAACCTCCTGTATAATGATTTAAATAATTTAATTGACTTATTAAAGAATCATATTCATTGTTATGATATCATATATGGTTCACTTATGACTTTATATTACCCGTTCTTTTGTAAATTCCATGTTAAAGAGTGTTTTGGGTAAAATCATTTCATTTGTCGTCCGTGTTTTGACTTGTAATTATTCATATGATTACTTAGATCATGATTACTTAATTTCAGAATATAAAACATGATTTATATATAATATATATTCATAATATACATATATATAATAAATCAGTAAATGGAAAGAAATACACCGTTCATGGAGACGGTAGGTCGTACGTACGCATGAACGCTATTTTCGTTTCCTTATTGAGTTGAATGGAGTTAAGTAGATGACATACATATATATACACATAAATCCAGTATCATTATTATGTCATATATTTCATGATTACTTATTATATATACTTTATAATCATTCTTGAATGGTTAATCATTGAGAATGAATCTCATCGCGTCGTGGAGACGGTATTTCGTACGTACGCACGAGCGATGATATCATTCCCATGATCGTGGGACTGTATTGGAGTGTATGTATACTATTTCAGAATCAATATTACTTTAAAATAATCATATATAGTTATTATTTACACCATTATACCCATCCAACTAAGGTGGTGGTGGAAAATAGATTACACCACGGCATGGAGACGGTATTCCGTACGTACGCACGCGCAGTGATTTCGTTTTCCATAGGATGGATAGATGGTGAAATAGGGTTGTTTAATACTTATAATAACATATCAGTATATGAGTTATACTTATTTTATTACTTCATAATGAAACAACCTTATAATAATAAGTGGAAGAAGAAATAAAGGTGAAAGAATCGGTAACAGAAATTACCTCTTCTTTGAAGCGCCTCTTTGAGACCTCCTCTTAGGGCACTAAAATTGGTCTTTGAGGAAGACCAGAACATCTAGTATGTTTCTAGGGAAGTGGAGAAGATAATTTTGCAGAGTTTGGCTGAGCTTGAATGCTCAAAGTGGTGTGAGGAAGAGGGGGAGGAGTTTCCCTTTTATAAGGGAGGAGAGGGGCACCTTTGGAATAACTAAAAATATTATTTTATTATAAATCCAAATTCGGTTTTAAATAGCTCAAAATTGATTTATTTAGAAGCTAAGGTGGGTATGGGTCGAAATACTATTATCCAATAGAATTTAGACAAGTTTAGGTCATTATACTAACCTTATCTTTTAGTTTTAACTCTTAGTTAATTAGATTGTCATTTACTATGACACTTTGTATTTGTATATTATATAGTTAATAAACTTACCATATACATCCAAGAGACCCCCAAGTGGTCCATTAATGATACACCTATCATTATATAAGTATCTTGGCCGAACCTTAGATTTTTAGGAATAAAATAAAAATCAATAATATAATATTTGTTTTAAATATTATTTTATGTCAATTTTGACACTATTCAATAGTTGATTTTTGTGAAACTCATAACAGAATGATTACTTCAACCAAAGTTAATTAAATCAATCCTAACATTCCATAGTAACCTATAAAATTAGTGTAATTTATAAAAATTCTGAAATTATATTTATTTGGGTATTTATAATATCAATTATTCTAATTTTTCACTATTATAGTAATTACTGCATCATCATTGTGTCATAAATAAATTAATTTATTTAATGTATAAAAATTATAAATAAAATATCATTATGTAGGAAATCTTATTATATTTCTAATGAATATTTAAAATCGAATTTATCTTATGTATAACCCCATATTAAAAATGTTTTAGTAAATAAACTTTGATTTTAACTCTTTTAACTCTTCTTTGAATTAAATAATAATAAATGTCCTAATCTAATCCAAGTGGGCCTAAATGGTCATATTTTATTCCTAAGGTTTTTTTTGGTCGAATTAATCTTATCCAATATAATTAGGACATGTGTTAGGGTAATAATAATATCATTTTTACCCGTAATTACCCTATTTACTTTTAACCGTGGTAAAAAAAAGTAAAAAGTTACTATTCACCAAAAATTATTTTCATCTCATTGAACAACATTTTACTTACTGACATCAACCGTGTCTCTCGGATTTTTAAAATTCCACTCACAGAAGCGGTAAAATTAAGTTTTATGAAAAATTCATTTTTTTTAACTACCACTTAGTGGTTTCACTATTCATCAAAAAATGAAAGTTTCCAGAAAAATACCAAAAATTAGGCCTAATCTATATTTGATATTATGAACTCAAAAATGATTTCTATTTTACCAGATTAAAAACATATCAGTTTCATTAATTAATTTAAAAATTAATTCCCGTCGTCAACACAAATAGCGTGTTCTTAAGAGATAATAACTATCAAAAGATTGACACTTGTTTATGTCTGGTTTAAATGTGAAATTACATCCAATGACCAACATTGTATTAAATTGTAAAAATATATTCTAAATATACTTTAAAACCACTAAAATTAATAATTTATCACTATTAATTATTTCGATTAAAAAAGTTATTTTTAATTAAAATTTAGTAATTTTCACTATTCATCAAAATATGAAAGTTATCTGAAAAGTACCAAAATTTCACCGTAAGCTAATTTCAATATTCCGAATCCAAAAATGAAGTCCATTTTGAAAAAAAAATTACAAAATTTCAAAAAGTGGTTATTACTATTCATAACGGCTAGTTTTAATAATATTTTAATAGCATATCGTTGTTTAGCGAAACTTGGTATTGCGTACAACACACGCTATCGTGGAAGGTCGTGCTTGCATTTAATGCAAGCCAAGTCAGGTTTGCGTGTTGTGCAAGAATCCTTCGTTGTTTTGTATAACATAATCCCACCATATTTAATTTATACATTGAATATATATATATATATACTCAATGTTGCGTAGAATAACTATTATCAAAATTGTGTGTAATAAGAACCAAGAATAGTGTTGCATATACTGCAAGATAATATGGTGTTGCGTATAGCGCAAGGTAATCTTGGTGTAGCATACAACACAATACATTAATGAAATTAAAAGAATATTTTTCATAAAATCTCAGGGTGTTACATTCTACCCCCCTTAAAATGAATTTCGCCCTCGAAATTCGTCGGGGTTATAAATGCTTTACTACTCGAAAGTTTCTTTAATAGAAACCCACATCGTAAAAAGGAATACCAAAACCAATCTTCAAAAAACAAAATTATGAAACGTAACGGTTACCCAAATAAACTAATCATTGGGTTTCCACATAGTTGAAAATATGGATATGAAAGAGAAATCTAACCATCATGTTCAGATGGAGAGTGGTAGAGAACATGGCTATGGAAAAGCCAGCAATCACAAAGCCCTAAATTTGTGACGATATAAGGTACCATCTGATTCATCAGATATAAGAGCACTAGGAAAACATTTTTTCTTTTCAAGATCATTTCCCTAAAGTTGAAGAATTTGAATTAGAATAAATACTTACTTTGTTTTGGTACAATCTCACTGTTGTTCATGCCTTGAACAATTTCCACTTCATATCTTAAAGAAATGAATTTGATTTTTTTTATTCCTGAAGTGTTAGCAGATCATGTGATAGAATGGTGGGTTATTCCATCTGTCTCAAACAAAAGGTTAGAAAAGTTATCAAAAAATACGTAAGTCCATATATAGTGAGATTAATCATATATGGTTTCTAAAAAGGACTTATACTTCTTATATTATACTGCTTAATATAATAAAACTAGTTTCTACTAAACAGGGACTTCCTGTAGGCCAGTGGTAGGCGATAAAGGCCAGTCTCACTTCGGTTGTGGGTTCGATTCCCACAGCCTTGTCCGACGTGATGGGTTGTCGCTCATCCTGCAGGTTTTCCTTTTTCTAAAACTACATTACATAAATAATATCAAAAAAAGTTCTATCCTTAAACAATACTAACTTATGGTTAACATAATCCATTCCAATCTTTAGGCTTATCTAAAATACTTAGGTCCAAGCTCATAGTATAAAGAAAACGATTACCTAAAATATCGTTAACCAAGCATGTGAATACCATCATTTATCCCCCATATATCTTGTTGGTCACATTCCAATCATGTGAATACCTTAATCATGTATTCTCTTGAAAAAATTAATACCCATTAAACCTTAGTGAAAACATGAATGCTGTCAAAAGTTAACTCTTTACACATACCAAAATCCAAAAATTCTATATACTCAAACCATGATATAACCTTCTCCTTATATCAGTCATGAGCTCATGAATACTATCAAACATTTAATTTTCTCCTTATCCCTTCATTATGCGCATATCATCTACATTCCAAAAATATCTGAATAACCTTTCATGGATACTGGTACCATTAATCATACACTTTCAAAACTCAAGGAAATACAATAGTGTAACAATCCTTAGATGTCTCTTTATTCCATAGTACCATGAGATTACTTATACAACATTACACATGATAAACATGTAATCATTCCACTACATTCTTAAACCATTGACCGAGCTTCAACAATTCTTTCATCTCACATATCATTTGTAGTCTCTTCATCATCATCAACATAAATACTACCCATACGACCATACTGATTCTCTTCATGAGACTTTCCCTTAGGGCATTGGTTTTCATAATGCTCATATATTCCACATTTAAAACATTTAACCATTATTGATGTCATAGCAATACCATTATCCTCATCCCTGGTGTTAACTGAACCTTTTCCTTTGCACTTACTGGCTTTGTGTCCTTCTTTTCCACACCCAAAGCATCTTCCAGTTCCTTTGAAACATTCTCCTTGATGCCTTTTCCCACATGATTTACATAGGGGAAATTGAACTTTCTTTCCTCTATGATCTCATGAAACTACATCTTTCTCTTATTAGCCGAGCCAAGAAACTTACCAAATTTTAATTTATTGATCATATTATGAGATTTCTGATTCGGCATAATAATGATGTTTGGACTTCCAAATCCCATTTCATTTGGTTTCTCATGAAGAATATCATTCCATTGTCCATCATATCCTCCATTATCATGAATCGTCTTGTTTCCAGCCATTTTCTAAAACCCAAAAAGAATAGTGTGAGAGGCAAAAATCATAATAAAGGGGGAGTAACTTCAATATCTAACATCTTTGGTTTAATCTAATATTTTTACCATAGTTCTAGGACAATATATTATACGTATACTTATCCTTAGGGACATACCTAGACATACCTTAGAAATATCTCTAGGGATCTCACTAACGTTCTCGCATCCTAATTTCCAAAGGTTGACTAAACCTTTCCTCTGATACCAACTGTAGGGACCCAAAGCTTAACATACATGGACATTACATTACTTTTTCGGAATACTTAGTACATAACAAAAACACACACATAAGGACCGTAATAGTTTAGTGTCTTTGGAAACTCGGAATATAATCTTCTAATCGTGGTGAAAGATCTTCAACATCTCCCATAAAGATCTTCCTTTTTTTACCTAAAACCTTTCTTTATATCCTGGGGAAAATAAAACAAAAAAAAGGGTGAGCTCAAATGCTCAGTAAGGGTAAACAAAAGAAATATCAATCACATCATATTCATAAGAACATAACTTTTGGAAATCTTAAGCTGCAAAAGAGAGCATAATTTCATAACATGGGATAAATCATAGTAGTGAAATGTAATCCCAATAATCATAAATTAAAACATGAAACTTTGTGGCATACACACATAATCATAGAGAATCATTTCTTATTAGTCAAGACTCATTTCCAAGACTATCTTAGTGGACAAAGTCCCTTTCTGAACCGAGTTCACTCCTCGTTTCAGTCCTGTTTCACTGAACTGGTATAACCTACCATTCCAGCCATGTCTATCTCATGAGATATAAAATCTTTACCCAATTCATTTGAGAGAGATATAGGTCCCACCCATCTCATAATGATACCATTCTTATGTGTGCCACAAAATCATAAACCATACATCATATCATAACCCATGTAATAAAAATGGGAATCTTAAACATCGTGACATCATAAAACAATTCATATAAGATAAAGGAATTCATAAAAATAATTCCATCACAACATAATAAAATCAATGTAATAATAGGGATAAAAACAGAACCCTTTATTATCTTAGATGGAAAATAATTTTGATAAAACACTTGAACTCCATTCTTGAGGAAAATATCCTTTTTACTTCAAAAACATTTTCCTTTCTTAACATGTCATACAATTTTAAACTAAAAGAAGTTGATTAAAAATAATATTGAAAACTTGTAAAGTAATATTCTTGGAAATAATGTTTTAAAAATCCATTCATGTCGTATAAGTTAAAAAAAACATTCTTCTTGTACTTTTGTCGGAAAAGTCAAAAAGAACCTTGTACGAAAAACGACAAAAGATTCCTTTCATATCTTTCACTAAAAACTCACTGAAGGGTAAAATTGGATTTTAAAAATTTTATGTGGATGGAAATAATATTACATATTGAGGGAACATGTATGTGGATGATAAAATACACCCCATTAAATACCAGAGAATAAACAATCTCGGATAAAATGAGATTGTGATATTTTCCCTTACCTTAGGTCTGATTTGCTTCGTAAGTGTCCGAAACTCCTGTATAATGATTTAAATAATGTTATTGACTTATTACAGAATCATATTCATTGTTATGATATCATATATGGTTCACTTATGACTTTATATTACTCGTTCTTTTGTAAATTCCATGTTAAAGAGTGTTTTGGGTAAAATCGTTTCATTTGTCGTCCGTGTTTTGACTTGTAATTATTCATATGATTACTTAGATCATGATTACTTAATTTCAGAATATAAAACATGATTTATATATAATATATATTCATAATATACATATATATAATAAATCAGTAAATGGAAAGAAATACACCGTTCATGGAGACGGTAGGTCGTACGTACGCATGAACGCTATTTTCGTTTCCTTATTGAGTTGAATGGAATTAAGTAGATGACATACATATTTATAAACATAAATCCAGTATCATTATTATGTCATATATTTCATTATTACTTATTATATATACTTTATAATCATTCATGAATGGTTAATCATTGAGAATGAATCTCATCGCGTCGTGGAGACGGTATTCCGTACGTACGCACGAGCGATGATATCATTCCCATGATCGTGGGACTGTATTGTAGTGTATGTATACTATTTAAGAATCAATATTACTTTAAAATAATCATATATAGTTATTATTTACACCATTATACCCAAACAATTAAGGTGGTGGTGGAAAATAGATTACACCACGGCATGGAGATGGTATTCCGTACGTACGCACGCGCAGTGATTTCGTTTTCCGTAGGATGGATAGATGGTGAAATAGGGTTGTTTCATACTTATAATAACATATCAGTATATGAGTGATACTAATGTTATTACTTCATAATGAAACAACCTTAGAATAAGGAGTGGAAGAAGAAATAAAGGTGAAAGAATCAGTAACGGAAATTACCTCTTCTTTGAAGCGCCTCTTTGAGACCTCCTCTTAGGGCACTAAAATTGGTCTTTGAGGAAGACCAGAACCTCTAGTATGTTTCTCGGGAAGTGTAGAAGATAATTTTTCAGAGTTTGGCCGAGCTTGAATGCTCAAAGTGGTGTGAGGAAGAGGGGGAGGAGGTGCCCTTTTATAAGGGAGGAGAGGGGCACCTTTGGAATAACTAAAAATATTATTTTATTATAAAGCCAAATTCGGTTTTAAATAGCTCCAAATTGATTTCTTTAGAACCTAAGGTTGGGATGGTTCTAAATCCTCTCATCCAATATAATTTAGACAAGTTTAGGTCATTATACTAACCTTATCTTTTAGTTTTAACTCTTAGTTAATTAGATTGTCATTTACCATGACACTTTGTATTTTTATATTATATAGTTAATAAACTTACAATATACATCCAAGAGACCCCCAAGTGGTCCATTAATGATACACCTATCATGATATAATTATCTTGGCCAAACCTTAGATTTTTAGGAATAAACTAACAATCAATAATATAATATTTGTTTTAAAAAATATTTTATGTCAATTTTGACACTATTCAATAGTTGATTTTTGTGAAACTCATAACAGAATGATTACTTCGACCAAAGTTAATTAAATCAATCCTAACATGCCATAGTAACCTAGAAAATTAGTGTAATTTATAAAAAGTCTGAAATTATATTTATTTGGGTATTTATAATATCAATTATTCTAATTTTTCACTATTATGGTAATTACTGCATCATCATTGTGTCATAAATAAATTAATTTATTTAATGTATAAAAATTATAAATAAAATATCATTATGTATGAAATCTTATTATCATTCTAATGAATATTTAAAATCGAATTTATCTTATGTATAACCCTATATTAAAAATGTTTTAGTAAATAAACTTTGATTTTAACTCTTTTAACTCTTCTTTGAATTAAATAATAATAAATGTCCTAATCTAATCCAAGTGGGCCTAAATGGTAATATTTTATTCCTAAGGTTGTTTTTGGTCGAATTAATCTTATCCAATAGAATTAGGACATGTTTTAGGGTAATAATAATATCATTTTTACCCTTAATTACCCTATTTACTTTTAACCGTGGTAAAAAAAAAAGTAAAAAGTTACTATTCACCAAAAATTATTTTCATCTCATTGAACCACATTTTACTTACTGACATCAACCGTGTCTCTCGGATTTTTGAAATTCCACTCACAGAAGCGGTAAAATTAAGTTTTATGAAAAATTCATTTTTTTAACTACCACTTAGTGGTTTCACTATTCATCAAAAAATGAAAGTTTCCAGAAAAATACCAAAAATTAGGCCTAAGCTATATTTGATATTATGAACTAAAAAATGATTTCTATTTTACCAAATTCAAAACATATCAGTTGCATTAATTAATTTAAAAATTAATTCCCGTCGTCAACACAAATAGTGTGTTCTTAAGAGATAATAACTATCAAAAGATTGACACTTGTTTATGTCTGGTTTAAATGTGAAATTACATCCAATGACCAAAATTGTATTAAATTGTAAAACTATATTCTAAATATATTTTAAACCCACTAAAATTAATAATTTATCACTATTAATTATTTCGATTAAAAAAGTTGTTTTTAATTAAAATTTAGTAATTTTCACTATTCATCAGAATATGAAAGTTATCCGAAAAGTACCAAAATTTCACTCTAAGATAATTTCGATATTCTGAATCCAAAAATGAAGTCCATTTTGAAAAACAAAATTTACAAAATTTCAAAAAGTGGTTATTACTATTCATAACGGCTAGTTTTAATAATATTTTAATAGCATATCGTTGTTTAGCGAAACTTGGTATTGCGTACAACACACGCTATCGTGGAAGGTCACGCTTGCGTTTAATGCAAGCCAAGTCAGGTTTGCGTGTTGTTCAAGAATCCTTCGTTGTTTCGTATAACATAATCCAACCACATTTAATTTATACATTGAATATATATATATATATACTCAATGTTGCGTAGAATAACTATTATCAAAATTGTGTGTAACAAGAACCAAGAATAGTGTTGCGTATACTGCAAGCTAATACGGTGTTGCGTATAGCGTAAGGTAATCTTGGTGTAGCATAAAACACAATACATTAATGAAATTAAAAGAATATTTTTCATAAAATCTCGGGGTGTTACATCCTTAAATTTCTCTAAGGACTCTGACTTATACCTCATTAAGTATGAATAGACATATCTACTCAAATAATCAGTAAAATTAATGAAGTAAGAATATTCACCTCTATCTTCTACTGGAAATGGTCCACACACATATGTGTGCACCAATCATAGAAGCTTTATGGCCCTTTCACCTTGTCCACCGAAAGGCAGCTTGGTCATTTTACCTTGTAAACAAGTATGACATCTATCAAGTGGTTTTAGCTTAGTAGAGTCTAAATAACCATCTCGGAAGAGCTTTTTCAACCGCTTCTCATTTACAGGACCAAGACGGTGATGCCACAATTGGGTGATGTATGAGTCATGTGAGTTTGTTTCGTTATCAATTTCCAACACTTGGTTTTCTTAATTTAATACATATAAATCATTATTTAAATGAGCCATACCATAACATGCGTTATTCTTATAAAATAAACAACCCTTATTTCCAAACTTGAAAATAAATTCATCCATATCCAAACATGATACAGAAATTAGGTTCTTGGTAACACTAGGCACATAATAATAGTTATGTAAAACCAAAAAGCATCCCAGTTGGCAATGAGAGATGGTAATCGCCAATGGACAATGCATCCATCCTCATGCCATTGGAAACTCAAAGATCCACCTCTCTTCTATAAATCTTTCTAAATATACGTGGTTCCTACATTTGAATAAATATGTGAGCCCCATAGGCTGTATCTAATACCCAATGTGTAGAAATGGAAAGATTACACTTGATAACAAACGCACCTTTAGCACCCCCACTCTTATGGGTGCAGTTCCTCTTCCAGTGGCCTAGCTTGCCACATAAAAAACATACCACCTCCCATTCCTTTCCCTACCTTTGGATCTTCCCCTTCTTGGAGGGATGGTGCTCAGGAGCTTCAGATCGTTTATGAATCCTTGGCCCCTTTTCCATGTCCTTCCTTTTCTTATTCACCATAAGGACTGTGGGTTTGTCATGCTCCATGTCCTTATCTACCTGTCAAATTAAGGTCAGAAGTTCTGAAAGACTCTACTCATTTTTTCTCATGTTTTAGTTGACAATAAATCTAGAGAAGGTCTTGGGAAGGGATGATAGGATGAGATCTGTATGAAACTCATTTTTGGAACTTAATCCCTAAGATTTACAGACATTCAATGTAGCCAATAAGCTTGACTACATGAGGCCCAGCTGGTGCAGACTCTCCAATATTAGTTGTAAACAAAGCATTGGAGATCTCATATCTCTCTTATCTCACCTTCTCTTGATAGAGATCCTTAAGGTGAGACATCATGCTATACGCGTCCATGTTTTCATATTTCTTTAAGAGCTCACTAGACATGGATAATAGCATGAAACATTAGACATATGTGGCATCATCCATATGTTTCATATAGAGAGATATTTCCTCATCACTAGAATCTTTTCTAGGAACAACTAGAATGAGCTCCTCTAGCATGTATAATTTCCTGTTGTGGAAAAGGATGACATGTAAACGCCTCTATCATTCCCAGAAATTGGTGCCGGTGAGAAGGTTTTCCTTCTCAAGTATGGTTTGCAATGATATGCTTGAAGTCATTTTTTTCCATTTCTAAAAATTGAGATGAGAAAAGGTTTAGTACTTTATCATGATAAAACTAAGATAAAGAAATAATTTAATACTTATTAGTCTCCCACTATTTTTTCAAAATTCAATAGCCCTCACTATTGACTTCGGAATATTCTGTTTCTTGAATATTCTGGTGGAAATGATCCATATTACCCTTTTTATTACCCCAACTAGGGTTGGTAAAGCAACTTGAAGGGTTTTAGGTAGGAATTCTAAATTCCAACTACATTAACTCGTAGCCCCTTGATCCGCTAAGTGGACTCCCCAATCTTGAAATCCTTTTATTTTGGATTTCCTCAACCTTTGACTCTTGGTCACACCAAGTCATATTATGAAAGTCAACCCTTGATGTGAAACAAGTAAATTCAACCCAAAACCTTGAATTAGAATTCCTCGATAATTGAAAGCACCCCAATTAGGGTTGGTCAAGCACTTTGAACTATGGTTCGATTCTAACCAAGATTATGGAAGGCTATACCGACTTAATATTTTCTTTGAGGGATTTTATCCTTATACGTAAATGTTTGTTTTATTATATTTGATTACATTCTTGTTAATATTAAGTGGGATATACTTGAGTGGTTAAACATGTCTAAGATAATATTTACGCATAATATGGTCTTATTTTAGTTCCATCTTGCATGCTTTTTTAATTCATTAATTGTGTGATTGTGACAACACACCCACAATAAATAAACCATGTAACCAAAACAAATAAAATTAATGGTATGATCATGAGCTTGTTCTATTGGTTAGTTTATCTAGAGTTTGATAAACTAACCCAAGACCTAGGGGAGAAACACCTTGAACTTTTTGGGTTCGTGTTTACAACTTTCCAACTGTTCACCTTTGTATCTCCTTTGATTGGTTTCACCTTGGCTCCTAACTTGAGCCACCTCCAATAGCTTCGGAGCTCCATCCATTACATATGCTTTTATCTCACTAGTTGGTGAGGGTTAAATTGGGGTTTTACATAAAAGAAACCTTAGGCATGCAGGCCCTATATGTTAATGAGAAGAAGGCTCATAGGCCAACAAATTTAATTTAAATAAATAAAATAAATTAAATTATTCACATACAAAGGTCTTTTTATAGATCATGATCATCCATACATGCAATGATATTTATGCATAAATAAAACTGGTAATAAATTATTTAATCATTCTTGTTTAAGATAAATCATGCTCAAATAAATTAATTATCTTTAATTAATCAATCCTTTTATCTTAAACCCTTTTTCTGAATTTCCTTGAGATTCTCATCCATCATAATTTTAAACAAATAAATTCATTTAAAATTATCTTTGTATGTAACTTGTACCTTGGAGGCAACCCATTTAATTCCCGTTTATAACTACCCAATGAGTAGAAATGAACATTATGATGATATTAAATTATACACATATATATAAAACACTTGTCATGTGTTGTGCCTCAGCTTTATGCCTGCACTATGGTACATATCTCAAGGGTTTTTATAATATAATAATAAATTTAATAAATCTACATAATTTAGATGAGTACACGGTGTGTAGTTCCAACTACATGGTGTGTACTTTTGTTCACCATCCATTCGAAGTATACACCCGAGGACATGGCGTGTAGATGTACTTGGGAAATCTTTAGAGTACACGGCGTGTTCAGTGGGACACACACCGTGTAGTATCTGTGTTACACAGTTTCTAGCTGAGCAAGCCATGTACGGGGTACACGGTCCATCCCTAACCCAAAGGGACTACACGCCGTGTTCAGTGGGTCACACCGCATGTAATCCGGAAACTATGTGTCACCTATTCCTGGTCAATACACGGAGTCTTAAATACTTAGATAGAATCCAATGATAGGGCCTGGTTTGGCGAACAGTCTCGGTGTATGGAACCTATACTACATAGTGTGTACTTCCAAACACACGTCGTGTGTTTTGGTGTTGTATGTCTAGGAATATTTGGCACCTCCGGATGAGATACTCAGTTTTATTTTAATCAAAATTAAAATAAAAGATCATTTCAGTAAGGTGAACGAGAAATGAAAGAGGAGGAATAGATCTCAAGATTCATATTTATAGAATGGTTAAATTAAATTGAAATAACTAAATTATTAAATGCATAAATCACCAATGAAAAACTGAATAATTATAATCAATGATATGACCACTTTGATACCACTTGTAGGTTCTAGGTGCAGCGGAAGCACGTTGGTGGGTGTACCCAACTTTAATTTTCTTGTTAACAGTGATCAATCTGAGATATGTCACGATAGTAAAACGCTGGATCTTCAGAATAGAACAAAGAACAAAAGAAAAGGAAGGGAGTCTCGAAACCATAGAGAGGATCATCATATGTTGGTTATAATTAATTTAATTAAAATACAAGAATTACCTTGATGGAATTCTCTCTCCATTGATGTTTCCAGTCACGATCTGATGTGATCCGTCGTTGCATCATAGAATCCAAGTGTAGGATTCCTCTAACAGTGATTCATATGTGCTCCACGTATCTCTAGACATCGTCAAAGGGATCTCTAGGTGCTAGCATGGAAGAGACATTGCTTGCAATGTACGCCTTCGATCGCCTTGAGAGCCTCTTGTAAAGCACTCTCCTTGATCTGGTGGAGGAGGATCTCTCTCATAGCTTGAGAGAATTCTTGGAAGGAAATAATTCTCTCTTGGTTTGAGATATTTCCCTAGATCCGTTGTGCACAACCCCCAAAAAAGTATTGGATAATGAGAATTATATAATTGGGATTTTAATTACTTAAAATAATCAAATGAATTAATTACCCGAAATCATTTATTCATTTCATTTAATTCTTAGTAAAACCCCATGTCTAATAATAACATTTGACTATTATTATTACTCGACATGCACCCAGTGAATTGTACCTAATATTATTTAATTAAATAAATAATATTATTTCTTACAAATACCTAGAAAATTTACATGGTGTGTATATTAATATAAATGGTGTGTACTTTTGCTTTTCTATTTTCTTTATTTCCTCCACCACATTTATTAGACCTTGAATAATTTCTATTTATTTCTCAAATAAATATCACTGCATTACTCACTAATAAATATATTATTTCACCCACAATATATTCTCTCGAATAACTAGTGTCAAAATAAATATGATAAGGAATCCTTGAATAACTATTAAACCACAATCGGGAATCATCTTTATCCAACTTATTAAATTAATATTTAACTGAGATACTTGGACACACTTAGTGTGTGGCCCTATAGACCTCTTTCTCAGTGACATTAGGTGGAGCCTACCTAGAGTCCAAGGTTAGGGTCTAGAAACATGCCAAGGCAACCATAGAGAAAGAAGTTAAAGCCGTAATGACTTTTCACCTCCTACGAACGCTTACCATGTAATGTAATCCCTTTGTCTAGATATCTTGAATCAAGTGGGTTGTATGCTAGTGCTATCAATGAATATTCTCAATTATTCTTTCTTTGACTTTTCGGAATTGAACTCATCTATTCCTTACCATGGACATGGATTTATATAGGATATATCAATTATATCAAAGGGCCTGAGATATCTACTTCCATTATGGAACATAAGGGAAAAATCCTTTCTCTCATTATCTATTAATGCAGTATTACTCATGATGCACCCAGCATATCCTACCTCATTGTGAATAGTGTGTCGTCGTAGTTTTCATCAATACATCTAAGTGCATGAGTTGTAATACCCATTAATAATGATCTTAAAGTCTAAGGACCAATACACACGTATGTAGATAGGAACATCCAATGACCCTATGAAATGTGGATTTCTTGCAGGTGGGTCTCGTTCTCATAATACCCACCTGGATATTACCAAGGGTGCACACCATGAGAAGATGCCTCAGAGTTTTATGAGTCATCACCCCTAATGGCATGTATTATTTGTGTCTCTCAAATAACATCATTCGGCCATAGAACATATATTCAAGAACAGTGTTATGGAACTTCTGAGTTTTCATCATAGCAGAGATCCGCTATGACCCTTTAATGCAACAGCTATCCTTAGGACATTATCACATGCATTGTCACACAGAAGAACTATCAAGATGTGATAAGGTATTTATTAATGAATAAAGTACAAAGTAGTTGGTTCTAGGCCACCAACTCCAACAACATGATAGGAACATATCGACATATTTCCTTACTTCTAAAGGTGCAAAAGATAAAACTATTATAATATACTTGAGAATTGGATCTCTTACACAAGATTATAAAGATATTATGCATGGAGATTACCTTAGTATCCATCACTTTAAACCTCCTTGAGTATTTTTGTTATATTTTTCTCTCCTTTAATTGTGGATGAGTGAGTGATAATGAAAGGAGATTGAGTCAATAAATCTTATTACAAGCTTTGCAAGGTATAAATTATACATAAACACTTGAGATCACAGTGAAAATGTATATAAATCCCCAAAAAAGGGTCAATAAGATAATGAAGATAAAAAATTAGAGTATAAACTGTATACAACTCTTTTGAAATAGGATTGTAAAAAAATATAGAATCTCAAAGAGAAGGATCCAGAGAAAAATTAAATGAAAAATATCCCCTTAACAACATAAGGTATGTAGAGAGGTAAGGATATAAGTAATACCACAAAGATAAATAGAAAAAAATATGGTTTAAATTTATGACTTCGAAGATAATACATATGAGAAAAGATAAAAAATATAGAAAATACAAATGAAAATAATAAATATTTAGAATAGAACCCCTCAACTTAAGTCTCGAATCGCTCTGGATGCTTCTATAACCCCTTGAATAGTCAAAAAACATATCACTACTACAAATAGGGCTTTTAATAGCACTAAAACCCACATTTAATAGTGCTAAAAAAGCGTTGTTAATCACAATGAAGATAAAGGGGGGTCCCTTTTATCAGCGCTTGCTTAGCGCTGATAAAGGACCATCTTTATCAGCGATTTTTTTAGCGCTGATAATGGTATTATTTATCAGCGCTGTTTTTAGCGCTAATAAATGGATAATATATCAGAGCTAAAAATAGAACTGATAAATACTACCTTTATCAGTGCTATTTTGAGCGCTGATATATTAGACATTTATCAGTGCTTAATTAGCACTGATAAAGGTCAAATTGCCTATGTAAACCCAGCACCTGCACAGCACCTGCACGCATGAGACAGCACCTGCACACATAGCACAAACAACACCTACACACAAAGCATAGAAGAAAAAAATGCTATATACATTTACTTGAAATCATGAATACAAAACAGCACACTGCTATATACATTTCAAACAATGTTTAATTTGGTTATAATTACAATTATCCAACAAACAGTTAAAACATTGATGTTTCATCCTTTTTGCATCTATGATCCGCTCTAAAAAATTGGCGTCTATGGTATTAGTTATAGAACAAAGCATTAAAACTCAGGAAAAATATCTCACCTATATAAGAAAACAAATATTATGTTAGTAATACAATAATGAAATAAATTAAACATTAATATGAAATAATACATTAATAAAATGTCAATTGTTACCTGTTACAACCTTTACATGTACATATTTCTTTAGATTGAATTAATATTTTAGAAGAGGCTCAACATGATTTATTGACTTATAAATATTGTTTTTTTAAGATTACATGGATGAGAAAACAAGAGGAATAAATGTCAAAAACAACATGGAATCCAAAAGGTTTCATTTATTGATAATAAAAAAAGGAGGAATCTCCATAGGTTATACAATATGACATATACATGATGTTGTATTCAATTTCATAGGAGTATTCAATTTTAGAATAAATTATAACACTTTCCTAGTGATACCACCATCCTAGAAAGGTTATAAACCTAATAGTTACATATATTAGGAGCCTTTAAGAGTGTACTCTCTCATTCCAGGTCAAAGGGAATGAGTGATATCACGTCCGCATCAGACATTGGGTCCAACCCTGCTTGGAACCTGACCACTTATCCCTCTCCAAGGACCCCATACAATATATAAGGTCCCATTGAAGGTATGGAAGGAATGTATTTCTCAGTTTTAGAGAGGGCCTGATGAGAACCTACACAATTAGATTGTCCATCATCATACTGGTTCACTTTTCTTTTGATCCCCTAGTTCTTTAGTGTGATTAGCCAAACCCCCCTCCCTCCCCTCCCCGAGACATCCCCCCTGGACAGCCCCCTCCCTCCTCCTGGACAACCCCCCCCCCCCCCCCGCAGCCCCATCCCAACCCCTGGACAGCCCTCCCCCCCCCCCTCCCACCACTCCACCTATAGCCCCCTCCCTCATCCTAGACAACCTACACATATCATGTGGTTCTACCATTATTTCATGGCATGTTTATAGTTTCATGTTGAAGTATATGTATTGGAGATAAATTGTGTGTGACCTAGGCTCACATGACATGTAACATTTAAAATGAAACTTATTTCAAGTTTGAGTTAGAAGATGAGTCATGTGGTGTAAATTTTGGAGATAAATGTTGTGTGGAATTAAAACCTATATGAAATCCATGTATGGTAAAGCATGTTCCATTTAACAAGACTACATACCATGTAGTTTAAAAATATATAGAATCTAAAAAACGTCATCTTCACCGCATACACACCACTTTCACCTCCTTTCATAGTTGTGTTTCCATTACCGACCAAATTTATCAACATCATAGCATCCAATGCACCTTGTTGGGTTAATATATTTCCAACTATCACTGTCTAATCCATCATCATCCAAATATTATTTAAAATACACCTAGAACTCACCATATCATTATCATCATGCTTCTAAACCCAATAACTCATTGATTTTACTCTATTGTGACATTGCAGAATAACCATCAGACTCAAATGCATATTATATCTGAATATTTGTGATAGTGGTGGTGGTAAAAATACTCAACCACCCATGGGTGAGATCATGTTTAGGTTCATTAAAGAACATTAGTATTAGACAATATTATAATTCTCTATTCATGGGGGAAAAGTTTCTTAATGTATTACAATTATTTGATCTAAAATTTATTCCACAAAGAAATAAATTACCAAATAATATTATTATTGAGGATAATTTTTAGTTTAAATAATCATCAATATGAAAAACCCACATTATAAAAAAATACAAGTAAAAATCCATGAAATAAAATGTTAGAAAACATGTGAAATATTCATCCTCATGTTCACCCCATGCTAGAAATAAAATATTAAAATAATTAAACTAGCATGAACATAGGTGAAGTTTAATCAAAGTAAACATATTAATTTATTTATGTGTTTAGAAAATAATATAATTCAATTATTTAATCTCATTTTCTTTAAAAACCTCATTATTTACATGAAATAAAAATCCTAAAATAATTAAATTCACATAACGATAATTTTTTGGGAAAAGATAAAGTATTTAATTTTGTGCACCTTATGAGAAGAAGAATAATTTATTTAATTATTATTCATTTTCATTATTTTCTCACTATAATCATTTTATCATAAAAAATGGTCATCATTGACAATTTTTTTAAGAAGAAGAAGTGAATTCTAGGTTTGTGGATAATTAGTCAAACACATAAATAATAAAATCATATCTCATTGGAATTTCTCTAAATCTCGATGATCACATCACATTCCTCAATTTTTTTGTATCCACCACTGTATTGAAAATGAGCAACAAAAAGAATTGTTTTTTCTATAAATAGAGAGGCATGTGAGTTTTTATTCTCCAATAGTTTTTCCCACACAAAAAGGAATTAGGTTAAATCCATTTTTGACTAGGGTGACCATAAAGTGTCTCATAGAGTCCTTTAGAAGTGGTTTTCAAGGATTCAGTGGAATTGCACTAGTAACAAAGTGGTGGTTCCATTGAAATGGGTAATTTTTGGATTGATATTCAATGGTGTAATAACTAAAACATGGAAAAAAATGGCATATCAATCATGCCAATAACCACAACATCATACAAAAACACAATCGTGCTCACAATTGCAACTCCATACAAACCAAAAAATCACAATTTCAGATTTTACAAATCATCCCTTATTCAATTTTTTTTGTTAATTCAGGGGTTATCACAGAAATTTTATCATCCTGTGGAATTCATTCATAAGTCAAGTATACGTAAATTACCAATTTTAATATTTAAATGTTCAATAGGAACCAACCAACATGCATTTCATTTAGTGCGCAAACAAGGACCATCAGTGGCCACGATTTTCAGCGGGGCATTTAGCCCTAACATTTCACATTATAACCATAAATATAAAATATTAATAACATGTGAACAAGAGGAAACCAATGAGTAATAGAAGAAAACTCACTATGAAGGTGTCGATCAGCACACGACAGAGGTGCGTTCGCGGCAGAGGAGAGGCGCACTGCAGAGGATATTTCCAACTGAAAAGAAAACATAAAATGGGGGAAACCCATGAGAATAAAATAATCTAAAACTGAGTACACCATTTACCACATCCCACAAACCCCAAGAACCCACTAAAACCGAAATCAACCCACACCATGGTTAAACACACCTTAAGATAACAAGAAATTATAAATACCACCTTCGATAGAACGAGTTCAACAGACTTTAAAAATATAAAAGATGAGCATGCAATGGAAACAAGGTTGAAACAAGTAAAATTTAGATATTTCATTTCCATTAATAAAACCAGGACTCTGGCCAAGGTTTCATACACCGAAGGCAGCAGCAGCAGAGGCAGAGGTAGCAGAGGAAGTGGCAGAGGAGGCAGCCGCGGAGGAGGCAGCCGCGGAGGAGGCAGCGGTGCTGGAGGCAGCGGCGGCAGAGGAGGATGACGGTCACAGCAGAGGAGGAAAACCCAGCGGCGGTGGTGGCAGAGGAGGAGTAAAAGTAGGAGAGGTCGCGGCAAAAAAGGGGGCTGTTTTAGCTTCTGCGAAAGCTTGAACGCATGCGAGAGAGGAGGGGCCAGTTAGGGTTCTTAAATAAAAACCGTTGGAACCATTATCAGCGCTTTTAACAAGCGCTGATAAAGGTTCGAGCGGTTTTTATTTAACAATTTGTTTATATTCTTATATATTTATTTAAAATGACATATAAGATAAATATATATATATTTGTTAATAATTATAACAATAAAGAGTATATATTTATAAATATTGGTATATAATTGTTAACCTATACAAAAAACATTATTTTTTATTATAAATATTATAATTTTATATAAATTAAGAATAAAAATGTTTATCAGTGCTAAAAATAGCATTGATAAATGTTCCCTTTATTAGCTCTTATTTTAGCGCTGATAAAGGTCAGCTTTATCAGCGCTTTTATCTAGCGCTGATAAAGGAACACCCCTTTATTAGTGCTTTCTGTTTAGTGATGATAAAGGGAAGCGCTTCCCTTGCCCTATTTTGTGGTAGTGTATATTAATTACTTCATTTATAAACTTATTCTTGTTCATCTATTATAATCCATTTATTATCATGTATTAATCATTTATTATATTAGTTTTGCCTGTGTTAACCATTTTGAGGTTGTTCAGTTCATAATTCCAAAACTACTTCCATGTAATGGTAATAATTAATGGTCATTATCCAGTGAATCTATAAGCTTAATAAGTTTCTTAGTATAGTTATCATATCATTCAATAATTAAAGTAGTTAAATGGAAAGTCCAAATATTTGCAGATTAAGAAACATGCCTCAGTATACTCATTTTTTACAGTTAAAATGGCCATGATTAATCATCCCTAATATCATTAATACTATAAAAATTTTATCATTTATAAATCTTAAAAAATAAATTTATTTTATTATTAATATTATATTTTTACATTAAAATGATTTTAAAATAATCCATGAAATTAATAGTTAAAAAATATCATTATCATTCACTTAAGTCGTATAAACCTGTCATGGATTAATATTGTTTAAAAAAAGGAAAAATAATAACCAATATTTGATATTAATAAATAAATTATAGTAGAATTGTGCTATTTTTTAAATGTTGATTTAAGTATTACTTAATTTATGAAAGGGTAATTATAGAATTGAAAATAAAATACATGGGTTTTGAAATTGTACCCTTCTCCTCGAAGTGCCTACTTTGGAGTGAGTCTTAATCCTTCATTGAAGGTTATTTTGGTTAGACCAAGGCCTCAAGAACATGTATAGGATCATTAGGAGAGGTATTTTTTCATATATTTGGAAAATGAGTAAGTTTTGGAAGTGATGAGAAATGGGTTGAGGATAAGTGTTTTTATATGAAAATGAGAGGGGTGCCTTTGAATAAAATATCGAATAATTTATTATTTTTTCTTAAGACTATGAAAAGTTTCAACTATTATGAAAATTAGTTTTGTTTGATTAAATAATATTCTGAATTGATATTTAAACACATACAAAACTGAATGTAATCTTTGAAGTATTTTATTCAAAATGAAGTATCAAAAATAGTTTTTTATTATAATAAAATATAATTTATTATTTGAAAATTTATTTATAGGTTTTGAAACTGAGTTTATTATTTTAAAATGCATTATTTTACTCATTAAATATATTTTAGGTTATGAAGAGATGTTTTATAAATTATTAATCCATTTTTACTTCATAACTATGTCATAAAACTTACAGTACATAAAAAACTATATTTTCACTATTCACCTAAAATTCAATTTAAAAAAAATAAAACAAAAGATAATTTCAATGCATTAATTCAAAAAATGATATCCATTTTATTAAATTTCATTTTAGAAAGTGATAAAATTTAACTTTAAAATAAAAAAATATATAACATAAAAATATTAAAAATATTTTTTTAACATTAAAAGATTTTATTCAAATTTATTATCAATTAATAATCATTCCATGAATGTCATTTTATTTGTTTATATAAAGTATACATTTTATTAAAATAATTATTTAAAAGTTATAGATTTAAATTTTTATTAAAAAAATATTTAGAAAATAGTATATTTATAATAAAAACTATCTCATTTTATACAAGTGATTATATTTCTATTTTTCATCATTCCTTAATTATTATATGAGAGATAATTAATTATTTATACATATAAAACATTTATTTTATAATGTATGATATATATTTTAATATATACATCTTTATATAAGTAATAAAACAGTTTTACAGTGACTATATTATGACGATTACCATCCATTTATTTACGGTATTCTTTTATATATTATATGTTTTCTAACCACACTATTTACCACAAAATTCATTTTCAACCCAAGATATGACTCAGCATGAATAGTTTATAAATGTTCACCTTATTTGTTCATACTAGTTATACCAAAAGATTTCTAGCCAAATGTTTCTATATCCTAATTCCCAAAAATCACCAAACTCTATTCTAATACCAAATGAAACACCCTCAGACCAACATTTCTAGATCTAGTGAAACACAAATATACTTTTTACACATATCATAAAATGCAACCAACTCTTAGAATCCAAACTTTGTTTCCTTTGGGAACTAGGTACATATCCATCTTAATACACAACACGGTTCACATTTCTTTCATAAAAATTTTCCATGCATGGATTTTTCCTACACATATCCCATCATAGAAATTCTAAGTGAAATTGAGAATAATAAGAAATGAGTTAGCCTAAATGTTCAATAGTGGGTAAAATATTATCAATGAGATGTATAAGAGTTATCAATAGATCATAAACAAGTGAGAGACATGATCATGTGATAAATGGAATTATTATTGAAATAATATCATGAAACCATATGAAGTGATCATGAGGCATGACAACAAAATCATAGATCATGAAATAACATCCATAAAATGATGATCCTAAAAATATAACATATAAAATGGTGTAAAGATGTGAAATCATAAGATAATAATCATAAACCATTATGACATAAAATAGGTATGTGGCACATGAATAATTATAGAAAATCAAAACATATTTCAAGGATCCCTACAAATACCATCATACCATCATGGATAAAGATAATTGCATCATGTACATGCATAAATTAATGAAAAAAAACTAACTATATCACATAAAATAATAACATAGTGATCTCGTGATATATAAATATTTAAAAATACATTGGATGGATATATAATTTTGGGAACACCCATCATATAACGATATATCTATACATATATGTGCCATATAAATATTAAAACAGTCATATATCCATAAAAATAATAACATGATTAGACCATGGAAATAAAACAGGATCAAAATAAATAAAGGGTTTATCTAGGTAAATACCCTTAAATTAGAAAAATGAATTTATGGTATTCATGTTACATTTTTTCACTAAAGTAACCATCCCAACATGGTAGTTTATACCACACCATAGTCTGTCCATATATTTGCTACAGCGTAGTGCATAACAATATGTCACGGTGGTTCGTGCGTGGTATTAATGCATAATTTGATTGCATGTGGGAATCAACCTCCAAAAGATATTATACTTAGTGTATCATCATGATATGATTTTTATGAGGAGTTTGGATACATAAAATGAATGTTTAAATGATAAACATTCAGTATGATGAGTATAATGAACATTTTAAGGAGTTTAAATTTTTAGAGAATTTTTTGAAATGCTTAATTAATATTGGTTGAATATTTATTTCTTAGATATAAATATTAATCAATTTTATATTTATGTTGTGTCTTTCACTGATTAGAACTTTTCAAGATAAAAATTATCTAGCTTTTAATTATCTATATCCTTTATCAAAGGTTCTAGTAGATCTTGGATAAGAGGGGGATCTTTCCCAAACATCTAGAAATTCATGCAGATTGTGGATATCCTAATAGGGAGGAACCCTTTGGTTTCTCCTTAATGATCTTGATAAAAATCATATTTGAATCTTAGATAATTCTGATCATTAAGATGAAATTTGTATAGTTTATTCTTTGTTTTATTATTCATTCAAAACATATGGATAGACTCTGGGATTAATTTGGTTTTGGATTTATTATTATATTGTGTTTGGGATAAGTGTTATCCCTCTAAAACCATTTAGGGGTGTCATATTCAGTTTAACAATGTTTTGTTTTATTATTTAATGAACAAAGAAATTATAAAATTGAGTTTTCCAAGCATTGCGGCATGTATGAAGCTAAAATGGTCATTTTTTTCTTATTGGTGTTATACCATGGAATTTATAATAATTAAAATGGATTTTTTATTCTTAAAATCATGGAGAAAATAGAATATTCCTTGAAAAATAGGTAGTTCGGGATTTATAATAAAATCACATAAGAATAGAGCAATATAAGACAATGATTTATTCCATGGTATTTCATGCACTATGTCATGGTGGAATTTATAATGGGGATAGAACATGGTATAACATATAGCATAAATCTATTTCACAAAAAAACTTATCTGTCTAAAACACCATGATCTAAATGCCAAGGCCATGTAAAAAACATGAAAAAGTTCCTAGGATAACCCAAAACATATTTCAAAGTAATCATGACATAAGGAATTTAAAAGGATCAAAATGACATACACTGTGTCATGGTGTAAATTTTTTTGGGTATAATTTTAAATAAGATTATATTTTTGTTAAAATTTTTAAAAACCTTCACAAGCATAGCCCTGGGGGTGCTAAATCCCATGGGTATTTAAACCATACCGAATTTTTTTTTAGTAAATGTGATTTTTGTTTAAAGTGTGATTACATTGTTAAAATAACATAAAAAATAAAAGTGTTTATATTGATTTGTTATTAGATCATAAATTTAAATATAAAATGTTTATTATTTTTTCATGAAAGTTTTCATAAATGTCACACGTATCTAAAATATGAAAGAGTTTATATTAAAACCATATAAATGATAATGTAAAAATTCATATTGGATAAAGGTGGATTTTTCATTCTATCGGTACTGATTTCTTCCCTGGAGTTCACCAGAGCTTTAGCGATGCTGGATCTCTCTTTGGTTGCTCGCTTCGGGAAGCGTCGCCCCTCCGTGGACGCCTTCGACAGATATGTGGCCTCTTCTTGGAAGCTGCAAGATCGCGTGATTATAGGGCTTCTGGATTCGAGGTATATTCTAATCCAGTTCGCGAATAAAGATGATCTCATCTCTACCTTGGCTCATGCTCCTCGTTTCCTTTCAGGTTTTCATTTTTCTCTCTTTCGGCGGTCGTTTGATTTTCATTTGTAGCGTGACTCCCCCGTTACGGCAATTTGGATTTCCATTCCCGGTCTCCCCTTGCCTTTTCAAAATCTGGCGGTTCTTCATTTGATCAGAAATATGGTGGAGCATTTTCTCTGCTTGGATCTTTGTACTCACGTTATGTGTCACCCAGTTTCCCTGAGGATTTGCATTGAAGTCGACGTATCCAAGAACCCGCTGGATTCCATTTGCATCGAGATAGAAGGGGAATTACGTTGGCACCATAAGGTGTTCTATGAATCGTGGGTTCCTTTCCGTTCGTTTTTCAAGCATCTTGGTCATGATTTTGGTAGATGACGGCGTGCTTTGGGAGAGGATCAGTCTTTGTGGGTCACTGTGAAGGATAGTCCCAAATTCGATACGTGGTTTTGCTTGTATTTATCCTGCAGTGGAAAATCGGGGTATTGGGGAGGTGAGAGTTCCTACTGCCTCCTAGAAGTTTGATGTGCCTAATGGAGTTAAGGGGATCAAAGTGCAGGATTTCCCTACTATGAGACAAATGGTGCGGGTTATTGATGGCTCAGTTGAGCAAGTGGAGTTGCTCGGTGTTTCTCAAGAGGTGTTGGCTCCTGCCAACCCAAGCATGGAGTTCTGTGCAATGGATCAGCATCAGCGGCTTTCTTTGGGTCCTCCAGTGGCAGTGATGGGGGTGAATCCAAAGGAGGTTGAGTCGCAGGTTTTGGAGGTTTTTTCTCCTTTAAAGCAGGACTTGGGAGTACAGGAGGTAGCTAAGGTTGATCCCTCAGCTGTGAGTTTGGCTGTTAATGTGGTTAAAAGGCCTGGTGGATCTCATGGTTGGGGCTGGGAGGTTTGGAACAAGTAGCCTAAGTTCATGGGAAGAGGTTACGAACAGGCTACAGGAGTGGATTTGATGCGGGGAAAATCTTTCCTGATGGTTGCAACAGGTTCTCAAAGTGGACAGGATAGGATGATCGATGGGAACGTCTTGGGTTCCTTAGATCCAAACACCATTGGACCCAATTCTAGAAATCTGAGGAAGGCTGGGGAGGGGGGAAAGATTTCTGTTTCGGGGAAGAAAACATGTAAGGAGTCTTTGAGTTTGCAGATGGATCATACTGATGTAGCGGTAATAGAGGTGGGGAACCACTTTAATGGTCTTGAGGTCCATGATCCTCCTTTATCTCAAGAGGAGGAGTCACCAGATGATGATAGTTTTAGTCATCCCTCAGTGGATAGCATGGACCGAGTCAATGGGAAAAGACTCCATAGTCCTAGATGAAAGAAGGGGAAAAAAGGCATGCGTGACTCAGGGAAATGCATTGTGCTTTAGGGGAAAAATCAAAGGGACGCAAGGACTACTCATACTTGCCAAAACCAATGGAGACTTGGTCGGCCAAGAACAATAGGAAAAAGGAAGGTAAAGATGCACAGAAGGGGGAAATTGAAGAATCGAGTAGAAATACAAGAGACCGGGAAGAGGAAGTTGGGAGTTCTTAAAACTTATCCTACACTCCAAGGAATAAATTCTAGAAACAAGTCATCATCCCAATTTCTCCGACGAAGAGATTAAAAGAATTTATGAACGTCGGTTGCAAGTTGATGCTAACAAGGAGCAAGAAGAGTGGATTGATAAACCAGACCACATACTGGCCAGGGGTTTCAATTAGAGTAAAATCAACATAGAAGAGTTTATTCAGACAATGGAAAGGATGATCACTCACCTTGAAGAGCTAATCAGAGAGGATCCAGAAACCCAGGTTAGCACGCTGCACTGGGAGCTTTATCGAGTAGCTGATTCAAGTAATCTTATCCTTGCTTTTAATCAGTTTTTTAGTTCCTTTAGTACCTAGTTCTTTCCTTTTGTAGAACAATGGTTTACCATTTTCCCTTAAAATGGATTTGATTTAATAAAAATTTAATTTGGAAGGAAGTGTAAGCCTCTACAAGAAAGGGTTTTGTATACTACTTACTGACCTAGGGACTCATAACTTTTTTAGAAAAGTGGGGGTTAAATACCTATCATTACATGGATACTCTTGAGGTTATTATTAATTTCATATGATTAGATTCATTTACATGAAAGGGTTTTCTATATCGATCACTGTATAGGGGGATCATACCTTTTCTAGGAAAGTGGGGGTCTAATACCTATCATTCCATGGTTATTATTGATGGTATTATTGATTTCATATGATTATAATCCTTTAAATGAAAGGGTTTTGTATACCTTATTCATGTGATCCATTTAGATATGTGTAAATATGGTTGTCTTTTAATTTGAGATATTAAAATAATCTATGAGTTGTGTAAAGAGTTACACATCAATATAGTTTATACATATTGATTTGGGAAGGAATAAGGATTCCAAAATAAATCATTAGTATCATGTATACATGTAAAGTGAATACATGAGCTAATATTGTAAATACCTCAACCCTAGTAGCCCAGAGCTGGTGTTTACATTATTATATTGGCACTAGATACAAGGAATCACACCCTAAAGGACTTAATAGTTTAATATTATTTAGTAAACTATATATATAATTAAATCTCACATACATTTGAAAACATTAAACACAACAAAGTATTTTATTTAATAAAATTGTTGTTCTCTTTAGAATATCCTCACATATGAATCATAGTACACTTCCTACCATCATAAGGAAAGTAAAATAAAATAAAATTTGAGCTCAGATGCCTAGTAAGGGTTATGTACAATGGAATCTAACTTGAATAAATAGGTCATAATCAATATGAAAAGTTAAATAAATGAAAATACATGTTATTTAATCAATAACTTGATCATGAATAATAATATAACAGGAATAACTAATGATAAAATAATACCATATAAATAATCACATGAGCTTGAACTTATCCATGGATATCATAACTATTCAAATAATCACATAAATATCAATAAATAATTTCATAATGATGTAATTTCTAATGTTGGGAATCTGAAACTTACTATCAAGTCTTTATGGTAAGATATCTAAAAATATCAAGTCCCCATACCAAGAAATCTACCTAAATGAGTAAGGTCTCGACCAAATACTCAATCTAGTTTATCTCATGAGACCTATCGATAAATCTATGGGTTAAGTAATTTTTGTCTCTACCTATCACTTAATAATTCTAATTCATTCATCATATGAATAAACAACACAACATAATCAATATTCCTTAAAAAATCAATAACTTTCTGTATTGGAAGAACTAACATATGGGATATTAATACTTTTCCCAAAAAAGATTATCATAAACCATATAGAGAAATATGGTGGATGTTATCATAAGAGTATAACCTCAGTAAAGTATAATATTCAACAAAGTATTTTAATATAGATGAAAATACTTTCAAAATATCACTGGAAATTTTCTTGAGGAAAATAAACTTTTTTACTTTGAAATCACTTATTTAAAATCTAAAAATTTATCAAATATTAAGGAAAAATTTTAATTTTAAATGAAACTTTTAAAAATATAAATTAATATTCAAATCAATGAGCATTAATTATGGTGGGAAATTTTTTTCATTCTATATAAGTTAAAAAACATTCCTTTCACACTTCTGTAAAAAGGTCAAAAAGTACCTTATTCGGGAAACAAAAAAAGATATTCTTGTAAAACAATTTTGTAAAAATTAAATCATTGGTAAAAAAATATTTAATAAATAATTGGATATTAATAAAAAAACTTTAGGTATTTTAAGGAAAATATGGGCATATAATAGAAAGATTCCCAACCGAGTAGAAAAATAAGGTTGGTTTTCATTAAAAACATCAGTTTGATATCTTAAGTCCTTAAAGAGAGGGAAATGAAAGGAAAACTTTTAATTTATAAAAATAACCATATTATATGAAAATATATTTTTTTAATATATAAATATCAAATAATTCTTTCAGTGTAGACTTAAACATAAATAATCTTGAAAATGATGAGATTGAGAAATAAATCTTACCTCAAGTCCAACTTCCGTCATACATGTTAGAAACACCTATATAATAAATATATATTTATTATAAAAATATTAAATAACCATAATAATATATATAATATCATATATTATTTAATTATAATATTTTATAATTAATTTATTAATAATTATTTATTAAAATCATTGTTTCGGTTGATAACTACTGCATTTTTCATGTATGTTTTAGTTCAATAGTTTTGGTCCTTTTACTTTGATCATGGATCAATAATATCAAAACATTTAACCATTATATAAATATAATATATATTTATTATATATATATTTATATTAATATATAAAATATAGTGATATAAAAATGAAGCACACCATTCATGGAGATGATATGTTGTATGTATGCATGAACATTGTTTCCATTTTACAATAGATGGAATGAAAGAAAGTTAAATAATATATCATCTTTAAAGAATAATTATTTTATTATATATATCATATATATTCATTAAATTCATCCATATTTCCATCCATATATATAAAAAATGAAAAACAATCGCATCGCTTCGTGAAGGTGGTAATCCACACATACGTATAAGTGACATTATTGTTTTCCAAAAGATTGGAAGATAAGAATGTATATGTGATATTATAATTATATAAGAATAATTATTTCATAAACATCATATATAACCTTTAAAACCATCAAAATACTCATCCATAAAATATGGTAATGAAAAAGTAATTGCATCATTACGTGGCGACAATAAGTCGTACGCACGCACGAGCGATACATTCACTTCCCATTTGATGGGAAAGAGGGTATAAAATGGTGTTTATATAATCATAATAATATTTAAGTATATTTATTAAGCTTAATTTATTATTTTATTATAAATAACATAGATTTAAAATAGTTATAAGAAGAAATAAATCGAAATAGGTCTGGTAAGACGATTACCTCTTCTTTAGGAGACCTCCATTAGATCCTTTCTTAAGAAACCTAGGGTTAGTATTTTGGGAATGAAAATACTTATATAATGTGTATAGGGAATTTTGGAAGATAATTTGGTAGGTTTTTTTCGATCTATTAGGATCAAAGTGGTGTAAATAAGAGATGGAAGGGGTGTCCTTTTAAAATTGAGTTGAGGGGAACTTTTGGATTTTTTTAAAAGATTAAATTATAATAAAGTATTTCTCAAGAAAAATGATTCCAAATAGAAATATATTGTAATATAATGTATTATTTGGTTGTAATCCTATCAACCAATATAATTTGGACCATTTTAAGTGGTGTTTAAAAGATTGTCTTTTAGTTTTACCCCAAAGTTAACCCATTTTAACCTTAATCATGGTAATAACTTTTTCACTCTTAAAGGGTTATAATTTTACTTATAAGGTAACTTTTGAATTTTTCACTCTTAAAGGGTTATAGAACTTATGACCATATATTATCATAATTTTATTCTTTCAATACTTTTATGATTTTAAAATAATTTAAAATATTAGTTTGATAAAATATCATTAACTTCAATTGTGACATTATTCATTTAATTTGACTTTAAAGACATAAATCCAAAGTTTTAATTATAATATAATACTTTTACATATTATTAATATTTTATATTTATCTAAAATATTGTTTGAACAATATAAATC
The DNA here is from genome assembly GCA_963277665.1 of Viscum album. NCBI lineage: Eukaryota > Viridiplantae > Streptophyta > Magnoliopsida > Santalales > Viscaceae > Viscum > Viscum album. Next base: position 109,896,116 of record OY728125.1, read on the forward strand.
AGTCAAATTATATTACTTTTAATATTTCAAAAATCTTTTATTTTATTTTTCTATTAATTGAATAAATATTGTATTAGCATTACGCAAGAATTTAATGTAATTATTTAATCAAAAAAATATATATAAATAAATTACCATCATGAAAATAATTTCATTATTTACTAAATATATATTAATATTCATTCATAACTATTTTTTGTTCCTATGTGAACACATATGAGATATTTAAAACTAAGAGACTGACATTACATATTTTTCTTTGATTTAAATATTATATTGGTAATTTTCATGGAAAAGATTCCATTAAAAAATATATTTTGAGACTAAGGTTATAATTTTATAATTACCTCCATCAAATAATAATTAGGATAAAAAAATTATGGCCTTATAACTTATTTTTAACCAAGATTAACTTGATTTACCCTTTACTGAGGTGATAAATTTTACAACAGTTTCTATTTATATTGAAAAAAAATAAATGGGGAATATATACCAGATTTGAAATTATGATTATAAATATGGAATAAATTTTTAATATTAAATTTCTTTAAGTTATAAAAATTAATTCTAAAAATCAGTTCACAAAAAGCGACGAAAATCGTTTTTTAGAAGAAAAAAACATAAGCATAAAACTTAGTTTATTCTTATCCCATGCTTAGAAAAATATTAAATGAATGTAAAATATTTTATTGAATATATAATATATAAATTTTATTAAAATCATTCTCTAATAGGGATTAATTTAATTTATTAAGATAAAAACACATTACGTGAATAAAACTAGTTTTTCATAAAAATGTATTTCTACGTATATAAAACATATTATACCAAACTAAAAGATAAAATTGATTCCAATTAACTTAATTGAAATATTTAAAATATAATAAATTTAATTTTACTTTAAAATAATTTTAAAACACAATGTAACTTTGTACATACTAAAAAAATGTAGTTTTCAACAAAAAAAATTAGTATTTTTCATTATTCACTAGAAAATCAACATTTTCATATAAAATCCCAAAAATTCACTCTCAAATAATTTTGATATTATTATTTCAGAAATTATATCATTTTTATCAAATAAAATTTATATAAGTTATATAAATTAATTATAATATTCTCACAAAAAATAATAAAATCCATCTTTAAAGAAAATGTATTTTTGAAGCATAAAATGACTTTACTAAAAATTGAGTGATTATTACATAAGAATTAATAAATAAATTTGTATTGATTAGTAGATTTATATATATTTTTTATAATGTAGTTAATACTATCCATATCCTCTAATTCAAAAGCTAGGTTATAATGGTAACATTTAAATAATAATATTTTGTGGTTTGTTTAGGATCGGTGTTGTGCGTCGTATACGCTATTGAACATAATGTCCTTTAAAAATATTAGGGTGTTACATTATCCCACCAACCCCTTATATAACTTCTTTCCTTTAAATTTAAACTTATTCTTAGTAATCAATGCTTTAAAATTTGAAAATTCCTTTTGGGAAAACACACATCGTAAAAAGGATTAATAAAAATTTCTCTAAAAAAGGTGGAAAGGGAAATAAGAAGGCCATTTGGAATAACAAAAAACTATCTTTCTAAATAGGATAACATTAGTGGGAATTGAAAATATATAAATTTAAGAGAAAATTAATTCCCAAGTAATAATATAGATTGGTAGAGAATATGGTCAGGAAAAAGTTAATGACCATAAAACTATAAATCTGTGATGGGTGAAAAGACTATTAATTCATTTGAAATGATAGTAATAGGATAAATTTTTTATTTCAAGATCATTTTTCCTATAGTTGTGGGATTAATTTACATTATAGACTAATAATATAATTACTTGACACATATAATTCCATCCTTTAATAAATTTCCACTATAATCTTATCCTTTCTCTAAACAATGAGTATTCAGGATGAATTTTTTCATTCTTGAAGCACTAAAATAAACTTATAATAGGTCACATAATCAAAAAAAGGATAAAAATATATTCCTCGTACCTTTAAAATTTAACCAAAACTGAAATGGTTACCATAAGGTAAGATAATTTCCAAAATATATAAACCTTCATATAAAAAATAATATATTTTACTTTAAAATAATAACTCTAAAGGTTCAACTTATATTATTTCATAAAAAATAATACTACATGCCAAAAATATCATCAATAACCATGATAAATCACTATATAATATTATATTTTACCGAAATACCATGAATCAAATTTAGATACTGACCTAAAAGGTAATACTTAGCTTAAACATAAATATCTATAAAAATATCACCTAATTGGGGAATCAATTTTTAACCATAAATATTGTCTATATACCACTTTACAATAGATCATAATTAACTTAACATAAAATCATATACTGTCCCAAAGGATTATTCAAACCTTAAAATAGTATTCTTCCCAAAACCCAGTAAAAGATTCAAATCACCTCAAAATTTTATCACTTGAACCTCAAAAGGAGTATCTATGATTTTGAACTTATGATCAAACTTAAACTTATAAACCCATAATGGTATACATAATTCTTAAGTTATCCTCATATATAAACATATAAACTTCCAAAAACTAACACAGTCCTTATTCCTCATATAAAATCACAATCTAAATCCATAAATACAAAAATGAAATAAACCTTATCAAAGATAACCTAAATCACATTTACATAAAATTACTAATGAATTTCAAGATCACCAATACTATCCCATCATCACTTTACCCCAATTAAACATTATCACATTACCACTAAATCAATTTTATTGGTTATCAGTACCTTTCAACATATTTTTTAAAATACTTAAAGAAAATATATTATTGAACAATCTTGAGATGTATTGTGATTCTTATAACCAAAATATCATTGATATAAAACTTCTATAATATAATTTTAAAATCTAAATACATAAACACTTCAATCCTTCTACTTTAATGATTGACATGGAATAGGTCCTTACTTGGTCTAGGAGTTAACTCTTGGATTAAGGCATTTATTTGTATAATTACCATGTTCCCCACACATAATACATCAAACTCCTCAGCAATTAGTTTCTTTATAGACTTTATTTCAACACATGAAGTAAATTGAACCTTCTTTACTCCATGGTCTCTACTACCCGATCTATGATGAAACTCTATCCTTATCTTCTTTGGTGGGTCTGAGAGTTGGTTAAGGGGAAAAAATTATTCATATATCATGATAACTGATTTGGTGTAATCATAATATCTTTCACTCCAATAATAATCCCATTTGGTTTCTAATAATAAACACATTCAACATTAACATGGTTCCCTCTAGTTCTATTCATTTAGTGAAACCAAAAATCATGGTATGGGAAACAATAATCATCTTGGGAAACCACATTATTATAAAAAAAATTATAGGATGTCTAAATCATGGCACCTTTTTTTAATATATAACACCTTAGTTTCAAACTAGGTCCTCCATGATCATTACCAAAACTTTAGGATGTTATCATATATATAGACTTATCCAAAAATTCATTCATAGGCTTATGTTCTCTAATATATGTTTTCCTAAATATAGTCTCAAATGTGTCTAATAAACTTCCTATAATACTAACTGTAAAGACCATGACCATAATAGCTCAGAGTTAGTGGTTACTTTATTATATTGGCACTAGATATAAGAAATAACATCCCAAAGGACCAAATAGATTAGTAGTATTACTAAACTAGATACATACTTAAATCTAACAAACATTTTAAAACATGAAATACGAAAAAGTATTTTATTTAAAAACATAATTATTCTCTCTAGAATATCCTCACATATAAATCATAGTACACTTCCTGGTATCCTGGGGAAATGAAAACAAATAAAGGGTGAGCTTAGATTCTTAATAAGGGTTATGTATAGTGGAAACGATCTTGAATAAATAATGCATAATCAATATGTTAAGGTAAATAACTGAAATCACATGTCATTTAATCAATGACTTGAGTATGAAGAATAATATAGTAGGAATAAATTATGATCAAATAATTCTATATAAATAATCACATAAGCTTGAAACTTATATAGAGATATCATGACTATTCAAATAATCACATGGACTCAAATAAATTATTTCATAATGATGGAATGTATAATTCCAAACATCTAAAACTTACCATCAAGGCCTTGTTCCAAGACATCTAAAAATATTGTCAAGGTCTCATGGAAATACATCTAAATAAATGAGTAAAGCCTCATAAAAATACCCAATATAGTTTGTATCATGAGACATGTTGATGAATAGAGGTTATATGTAATTATAGGACCCACCTGTCACTTAATAATTCCAATGCATTAATCAAATGAATAAACAACATGACATAATCAACATGCCTTAAAAATCAATAATCATCTGTATTGGAAGAACTAGAATACAGAATATCAAAACTTTACCCAGACAAGATGATTATAAACCATCCATACAAATATGGTTCATGGTATCATAATATTATAACCTTAGTAAATCATAATATTCAATAAAGGATATTCACACGAATGTAAATACTTTCAAAATATCACTAGAAAGTTTCTTGAAGAAAATACCCTTTTCACTTTCAAATCACTTATTTAAAATATACATATTTCTAAAATATTAAGGAAAACATTTTCTTTGAAAATAAAATTATAAATTTTTAAATTAATATTCAAAAAAATGGGTGTTTATGATGGTGGTAAATTTATTTCATTCCATATAAGTTAAAAAATATTTCATTCACACTTTTTGTAAAAAGGTCAACAAGTACCTTTTTCAAAAAACAAAAAAATGATTCTTTTTAAATCATTTTTTAAAAATTAAATCATGGGTAAAAATTTATTTAATAAATAATTATATAATATTAAAAACATTCACTTATATATTTTAAGTAAAATATGGACATTGAGGAGAAATATTACCAACCGAGTAGAAAAACATGGTCGGTTTTCCTTAAAAACATTAGTTTAGTATCTTGAGTACTTAAAGAGAGAAAATTTAAAGGAAAAAAGTTAATTTATAAAAATAAACATAGTATAAGAAAATTTAATGGTTTTAAGATAAAAATATCAAATAATGCTCCTAGTAGATACTTAAACATAAATAATCCTGAGTAATGATGAGATTGTGAAATAAACTCTTACCTTAGGTCTAACTTCCTTCATACATTTTCAAACCTCCTATATAATAAATATATATTTATTATAAATATATTCCATAACTATAATCATATATATAATACCATATATTATTTACTTATGATATTTTATCACCTATTTATTAACAATTATTTGTCAAAAATATTGTTTTTTGTGATAACTTCTTCATTTTTCATATATGTTTTGGTTTGGTAGTTTCTTTCCTTGTAATTTTAACATTTTTATATAATATAAATAATTTTAATCATGATATAAATATAATATATATATTCATTATATATGTATTTATACTAATCCATAAAATATAGAGATGAAAAAATGAATTACACAGTTCATAGAGATGGTAGGTCGTATGTATGCACGAACGTTGTTTCTATTTTCTGATGGATGAAATTAAAGAAAATTAAATAATAGATATATTTCAAGAATAACTATAATATCATATATTAATTAAACACATCTTTATTACCATCTATGTAAATCATAAATGGAAAACAAACCGCATCGCTTTGTGGAGGTGGTAGTCCACACGTACTCACGAGTGACGTTATTTTTTTCAACTGGTTAGAAGGTAAGAATTTTGAGGTGATATTATCATTATAAAATAATAATTATGTAATAAATATCATATATAACCTTTAAAACATCATAATACTCATCAATAAAATATAGTGATAAAAAATGAATTTTATCGCTATGTGGAGACAGTAATCCATACGTGCGCACGATCAATACATTTACTTCCCATTTTATAGAAAATAGGGTAGATAATGGTAGTTTCACAATAATATTAAAATTTTAGTATATTTTTATACTGAATTTATTATTTTATTATAAATAAAATAGATTTATAGCAGGTATAAGAAGAAATAAATTAAGAGAGGTCAGGTAAGATGATTACCTCTTCTTTGGGAGACCTCCTTCAGATCCTTTCTTAAGGAACCTAGGGTTGGTATTTTGGGAATACCTAAAACTATATAATGTGTATATTAGATTTGGTAATATAATTTTTTAGGGTTTTTTTAGATATAAATCTCAAAGTGGTGTAAAGAAGATAGGGAAGTGGTGTCCTTTTATAATTGAGGTGAGTGACACTTTTGGAATTTCTTAAAATATCAAATTATAATAAAGTTATTCTTAGGAAAAATTATTCCAAATGGTAATATATTAGAATATAAGTTAGTATTTTATTTTAATACCATAAACCAATAGAATTTGGACAGGTTTAAGTGGTTTTCTAAACTTTATATTTTGGTTTAACTCCTTAGTTAACATATAAATGGAAAAAAAAAATATGAAATTTTAGAACATATATTATACTAATTTTTAACTTTAAAGTTTTTTATGATTTTTAAATAATTTAATAAAATATTATTTTGATAAAATATCACTAATGTCAATTTTGACACTATTCAATTAATTTTACTTTAAAGACATAAATAAAAGGTTGTAATTAAAATATAATAATTTTATACATCACTAATATGTTATATTTATCTATAAAATCTTGTAACTCTAAAACTTACTCAAATTATACTACTTTTAATATTTTTAAAATCATTTATTTTATTTTTCTATTAATTGAATAAATATTGTATTAGCATTTCACAAGAATTTAACGTAATTATTTAACAACTAAAAATTATAAATAAATTTACAAAATTAATATAATTTAATTATTCACAAAATAAATATTAATATTCATTCATAACTAGTTTTTTTCCTATGTGAACACATACTAGATATTTAAAACTAAGAGAGCGATATTTTGTATTTTTTCACATTAAAAATTATATAGGCCACTTTCATGGAAAAGTGTCCATTAAAAAAATCCTTTTTTATGATAAGGTGATAATGGTATAATTAAATTTATACAATAATAATTATGATGAAAAATTATGGCCTTATCACTTAGTTTTAACCTAGATTAACTCGATTTACCCTTTACCGAGGTGATAAATTTTACCACGATTACTATTCATATTGACCAAAAAAATGGGATTATTTATCAAATTTGAACCTTATAATTAAAAATATGGAATAAATTTTTTAATATTAATTTTATATAAGTGGTATAAATTAATTTTAAAAACAAGTGTGCAAAACGCAATGAAAACCAAAAAAAAATTACGCGCAAAACTTAGTTTATTTTTATCCCAAGCATAGAAAAATATTAAATGAATGTTAAAAAAATATTGAATATATAATATATAAATTTCATTAAAATAATTCATCAATAATGATTAATTTAATTTATTAAGATAAAAACACATTGCGCGCATAAAACAGTTTTTCAAAAAAATGTCTTTCAAGGAATAAAAAAAGTTTTATACCAAATTAAAACATAAAATTGATTCCAATGAACTTAATTGGATTATTTAAAATATAATAAAACTAATTTTACTTTTAAATCATTTTAAAAAAAAAATTTAACTTTTTACGTGCTTGAAATAAAAATACATTTTTCAATAAAAATCAATATTTTTCACTATTCACTGGAAAATCAATCTTTTCATAAAAATCCTATAAATTCACCATATTCTAATTTGAAATTATGATTTAAAAATGATATAATTTTTATCAAATAAAACTTATAAAATTTCCAGAAATTAATAATAATATTCTTACAAAAAGAAATAATAACCATTTTTTGAAGAAAATTTATTTTTAAAGCATGAAATGAATTTAAAAAAAATTAAGGGATTATTACTTAAGAATTAATAAATAAATTTGTATTGATTAGGACCTTTATATATATATATATATAATAATTCATTTAATCCTATTCATACCCACCAATTCAATAGATATATTATAATGGTCACATTTAAATAATAATATTTCATGAATCATTTAAATTTGGTGTTGTGTGTCGTATACGTTGTCAAACATAATTTCCTTATTAAAAAATATCAAGGTGTTAAAAATATTGTGAGATTAACTCCCATTTAAAAATAATAAGTTTTATATTTCTTCCAAATAAAACACTTTTCAATTCCTCGATCATCTAACTAAGTAGTTTTGTTTCAAAGTAGGGTGTCTATGGATTATCTTATGTCTGACAAGAAAGTAATGAGGTAAACCTAAGATTTAGGTTCCTTTTACGTTTTATTTTGGTTATAATTAGATATAAAACCCTTGGTAAGGATACCAGAGGAATAGTTTTGAGTTTATCCATATGATGGATTGGGATAGGAGTTGTATATTGAACTATCTAAGAGTTATAAGTGATATGACTGGCATGATTAGCTACCAGATATAGTTGTGACTTATTTACATGCTTAACTAGTGTAAGATATGATGAAATATGGATCTTTACCCACTAGTTGGAATGATTTTTATTAAAAGGGGACATCATTTTAGTGAGATAAAATTTAATAAAAGTACATGTTAAATGATTATAAAACATGACACTCATCTCATAAAAACTATTATCATAAATATAATGGAATCATCATCATTAAACTTAAAATTAAGATAAATATTATAAAGTATAACTTTAATGTAAGAAATTTATTATACCAGTATAGGAACTTAATAATCATTCTTAAGCAAGTAATAAAATTATATTTGTTATTAAAATACTATTATGGGTAACCAAATGTCAAATATCTTTAACAAGTGTATCTAGACACTTATGATGAGAATAGATGAATTCACTAAAGGTTTCAAAGGAATTAGTTAAATGAAAAATAACCTAAGTAATGTTACTATCCACTTTATGACTAGGCATGTTAATGACTTGGTGAGACTGAAGGTTTCCTTTAAAACTTGTTCTGGCTATGGGATTCATTATTAGGTCACTATTGTAAATGTTTCAAATAAATGAGTTCTATAAGAATTTTACCATATCTCCTCAAAAGTATTGAGGATAAATGAGCATGAAATTTGATGTATAGGATATGGGGATGTGTTTAAAGTAAAAGAGGGTAAATGTTCAAATCAAAATAAGAAATACTAGTTATAAATTCAAACAATATTTATTTTAGTAGCTAGAAAAAGTTTTTTAAGCCTAATAAAGGTGTCAATAAGTAAGGATAATGTTTCTATAGGATGAATTTTTATAAGATACCTAAAGGGGTTTAAGAAACTCCATGGAATTTTCAATTAAGTTATTGTAACTATGAAAACAAATTCTTCAATTTTGAAGGGTGTTTGATACTAAATGTATACTTTAAAATTATTTTAAATATAGGGGAGTTCAAAAATCATGAAAATAATTGATTAATCTTGTATTTTGTATCCAAGTGATGAAGCAAAGGGTTTCTAGACCATATAGTTAGACACAAATGAATCTTTCAAGATCATATGAATCAAAATAAATTATATGTATTTTCATATTATTTATCATATATGATAAGAAATTTTATTTGTTAATAAAGATTTTTAATGGTTAAATGAAATAGTATGCATTATTTATGATCCATCAGAGTATATAACATATTTGATAATAAGATAACGTATAAAGGAGTTTTATCCAAGATAAATTATTTTATCTAATGTATTTGTTAAAATATGAGGGAAATAGTTCCCACCACTCATCAGTGTTATATTTTAAAGAATAAAATATTTTTTTACAAAATATTTCTCCAAACACATAGAATACCATATATGATATGGATATAATAGTTTATTTGTTAAATATTCCCCCTAAATAAAATAATATTCATTTTATAACATAAAAGAGTTTTTATATCTTATCAATATATTATAGAAATAATATATTTTCTAAGAGGATAATAAGGGTATTTTTGGGCTTAGAGAAGTTCAAGTATAGAAAATAAAATAATAAACCATTAAAAATTAAAATTGAATATCACTTAATATACTAAAATAGTTTAAGGTATGACGGTAAAGAGAAATATAAATATTTACATTTAGTTAATACAATGAGTTGAATGATACTTTATATCCTAAATGAGTTTAGGATGTGATGGTAAAGAATATTTAAGTTAAGTGTTTCATTTTGTTATAAAAACTGGTATCAAGGAGAATGATTAAGGAATAATTCCAAGAAAGATGATGATGATGATAATGAACTTAGAAATATTTCTAAGTAGATAAGAGAATTCATTAACATTGTAACATTATATTTTGTGAAGTAAAGAAGTTTGTATACAAAGTTAAAAGAGTTGAACATTAGGAATATGATTTATAAATATCATCATTATTCAAATTACCTTCCTTCAAATATGTTACTCACTAAATATTTTGGTGGGAGGGTTTTATCAAATGGTCACATAGATATATGGTAGGAATTACATAAATATGTGATAAGGTTAACAAAACTCAAAAGGTGTATCAAACATAAATCCTCTATATTAGTATATCATATGTGATGTGATTAGATAGGAACTCATGTATGGTTTTATTATTATTCTTAAAGAATATTAAGATTATAAAATTTATCAAGTTATAAAATAAATAGTCTCTAATTTATCATTCTTTAAAATTGGATATATATATATAGAGTGAAGTGGAATGATAATTGACCTCTCAAAGTAAGGCTTGGAGTTACCCATAACTAATGTTCACCATGGAGTATTATAGGTTGTGATAAAGTTTTAAGGTTATAATGGGTAGGATTTCATATATAGATATAGAATATACTCATAAGATGCAAAATTAGTTTTGTACACTAAATGACTTTCCAAGTATACCACATATAGTGGAATAAAGTATGTATTTATCATGTTAGGGGTACATATTCTATATTGAATCCCCATACCTGAGGTTGTAAAGATACTTATCATGAGAGCCTTCATAATTTGATAACTTTCATACACAACCCTTGGAGCTTAGCTAATTAGGGGTGGTTGGGTATTTTTCTGATCATGTTGTCGGCTGAGGATTAACTACGATGGTATTCTTCCTCTTGTATGGTGAGTATGATATATGGTCCCTCAATTGAGACAGAATGCATAATTGTATGGCCATAACTAGATAAGATACATGTGATGTGATTATCAATTTGGATTAGGGACATGTGGTGTACTCATCCACGTATATGAAAGGAATGTGATGTATTCATCGACCTAGTTAGTCTATAATTAGAGAATCAAGAACATATAAGTGGCTATATGGGATTGATATACTCCATTTCCCATTGTGACTTGATTTCATGGAAAATATATTATATGATTATTCATACTTATATATCATACAGTTGGTGTATATGAGTATATAGATACATGTGTTTAATGGGGATCATGTTAAATCCTTTTATAGATTGATAGGTATTGATAATTTATTAGAGGATGCTCTTTGATTATAGTTATAGATTTGATAATTCATAATTTTTTTCAATGTTACAATGTCTCATAGGGTCACACTTTTTTTTTGTGTCAATATGGATCAAGTTTATGAAACTTTGAGAGCTACACCAAAAATTATTTTAGGGGGTATCCAAAAGAAGTTCTAGAAGTATTTTCATAAGTTGTTACATATGATATAGCATGTGGTGAAAATGTGTGATATAATTTCCCAAATTATTTTTATAAATATTAAAAAAATAGTTTTGGATATTTTTCGCATGTTGTTTTATATAATGTGATATAAGGTTAAAGTTTTCTAAGTCTATAAGTCTCTAATTAAAGTGATAGATTATAGGATTTTTCCCCTGAAGAAACCACCATATCATATTGGTTTAGACCATGTTGTGGTTTGTCCTTATGTGCACCATGACATAGTGTATGACATTATACCGTGGTAGTTCATTCTTGGTATTATCTCAAAATGTGATAATGTGCAGAAATCAACCTGAATAATCTCCAAGCCCTATCATGCTCGATTGATCATCATGAGATGATGATTTTGAGAAGTTTGAACCTATAACATAAATATTTAAGTGATAAAAATTTTGTAAGATGAGTAGACCAAACATTTAAAGGATCTAAAATATTTGGAGCATTTTATGAAATTCTTAATTAATATTGATCAAACATTTGGTTCTTAAATAAATTTATTAATCGATCCAGACATCATTTTGTGATATGCATTTATTAGAACTACTCAAGACCAAAATTATCTTTCTTTTGATTTAATCTATCATTTAACAAAATGTTCTAGAAGACTATGCATAAGAAGGAGATATTTATCAAGCGTTGAGATATTTTTACAGCTCATGGATACCCTAGGAGAGAGGAACCCTTAGATTTATCCTCAATGATCTCAATCAAACACTTGTTTGAATAATGGATGGGTTGGATCATTAAGTTGAAAGGTTCATAGTTTATTCTTTATTTTATTATTAATTCTAAGAATATATATAGATTTTGGGATAAATTGGGTTTTGTAGTTGTTCTTATAATATGTTTAGGATGAGTTCCATCCCTCTAAAACCCTTTAATTCACACCTTATAAAATAAAGGGATATATGGTTATGTTAATAGATTTTCCCAATCAATTGAATAGTATACTCGTGTAAGTAAATATCCTTCAATCTAAAGATGGAATTACACAGTATTAAAAATAGAAATGTATTGGTGGATAGGCTATATTTATTCACATGTAATGATAAGTAAAGACAAAGGTAGTTATGTGTTAATCCTTCCATAGGGATTTCATTTCCCTAATACCACTGATACATATGAATTTTGATAATGAAACAAAATATTTTTTATGGTAAAGTAACCACTTGGAAAAAAGGTATAGTAAAAGAAAATATAACATAAGGAACATTTAAAGGATATAATTTAAAATCTTATTGACATAGATGAAAAATAATTTAGTGGAAGATAATAAATTTAAGGAAAAAATTCCTTATTTTTTTTTGTAATATCAATGTAGTCACAAATAAAAAAAGAATGGAATAAACATTATTTTTAAGAAATAACATAATAGAAAGAATTTTTTCCTAAAAATATTTTTTAAATATGGTTTAAATATATAATAATTTATTTAAGAAGTGACCTTATTAAAAAATAGGAAAATATAAGAGAAATCATGAAAATATATTTCTTAAACTTTGGTGATGTTGTCATAAAAACAATTATATAGGTCACTTTCAATATGATTTTCCAAAGGTGTAAAATGAATTTTTAACTCACTATTTTAAATAAAAAAATTACCTAATAATGTAACTTTGAAAATGAATAAAGCCTTTGTAAAAGATAATTGGAGAGAAATATATGAAATGGTACTGAAGTTGAAAGAAATACTTTCTAGTGCCTTTAAATGGCTTAAAGTGACTCACATTGATGAAAAAGCTATAAAATTAAATTTTAAATATAATTAAATATAAATATAAAATATAGATAACAAAATGTATATTTAACTTTAAAAATAATAAAAATAGATATTTTTTATAAGAATGGATATGGATATGGAAGAAAAATATCCAAATTAGTGAATAGAAATTATCCTTTGTAACATCATATTTTTATGAGATAAGAATCAATCAAAAAGTATATTTTGAGAAGGAAATATAATTCATTATAAAATAAGAGGAAATATAATATAATAAAATAAAGTAATAGAATATAACCAGTATAAAAGAATATATTTGAAGAAAAAAATAATATAAGATTTGTAAGGTATGTATTAAGCATAAACATTTGATATCACGATGAAAATGTATGAAAAATTGCATGAAAGGGTTAATAATAAAATAAAGATGAAAATTAGAGTAGAAACTAAATATGAATATTTTAAAATATTATTATAAAAGGAGATAAAATCCCAAAGAGAAGGATTGTGAGAAAATTCCAAATAAGAAGATCAAGAGAGAGACCCTTACTAACATTGTAAGGTATGAACTATGAATATATAAGAAAGGTAAGATGATTTGTAACATATTAAAAATATAAGTAAAATAGTGTGGGTTAAATTAAATAATTTATAGATAAGATATAGGTTATAATATAAGAAATATTGAAACTGTATATAAAAAGAATCCTAATTTGGAAGAGAACCCATTACTTCGAGTTTTAAATCACTTTTGATGATCTTCTATCCTCTTGGATAGTCGAATTACATAAATTAATTACTTGATTAATAACTTTATTCATTTTTATCTATTATAATATATTTATTATTATGTATTATTAATTTATTAAATTAATTTTACTTGCATCGGTCATTTTGAAGTTGCTCAATTCATAATTCCAAAACTGATTCAATATAATGGTAATAATTAATGATTAGTACCCAATGGTTTTATAATATCTAGAGGTTTCATGTATGGTGTTTAAGTTATTTCTTAAGTAATGAATTTAAATAGATATTCCAATATGTTTTCAAATTAAGAAACATTTTTCATATGCTCAATTTTATATAGTTAAAATTATCATTATTGTGTATCTATAATATCAATAAAACTATTATAATTTTATCATTATAAAATCTTAAAAATAATTTAATTTGATTATTAATATTATTTCATTACATTAAAATCGTCTTAAAACAATTCATAAACGGAATAAGTGAAAATAAAACATCATCATTCACTTAGATAGTATAAAGTTATTATAGATAAATGATATTGTTAAGAATTTAATAGAAGAGAAATACTAATACATATTTTATTTACATAAATGTATTAGGGTAAAATTATAATAATATTTTAATATTACTTTAAGTATTAATTAATTCATGTAGGGTTAAGAGGATAATAGAAAATAAAATACATGTGTTTTGAAACCATTACATTGCTCTTTGAGACACATCCTTTATAGTGAGTGTTAATCTTTCAAAGGGGGATATTTTAGTTAGATTAGGGCTGCAAGAACATGGATAGGAGGTTTTATAAATCTATTTCGGTATATATTTAGAAAATTAACAATTTTTTTAATTGATAAGAAATAGACTGAGAAAATAGGTTTTTATAGGCAAGCAAGAGAGGCAACTTTGAATAAAATATTGAATAATTTATTATTTTGGATTAATACTATGAATAGAGTTTATTCTTATAAAAAATAATAGTTTTTAATTAATATATACATATATATATTATTTAAATTTAAATGCACCAAAAAATGAATGGTATCTTTGAAATATTTTATTTAAAGTAAAGAATCAAATAAGTTTTTTATCAGAATAAAATATAATTTAAGCTTTGAATATTAATTAATAGTTTTGAAAATTATCTTTCGAATATAATTTTTTGGATTTTAAATAAAAACAATTTTTTAGGTATAGTGAGGAAACATACAAATTCCAAATCTCTATACAAACCGGCCTACCAAACAAACCTAATGATAAAAATAAACATAACCCCCCCCCCCAAATAAGGTCAGATTAGGCCACCAAAATACTGAGTAGAGGAAGGCCTGAGAGGGATCACCAGTATACCATTTATTGGGTTAAAACCCAATCCCATGTTAGTTTTAAAGTTAAATAGTGGATAACATATAATTTTGAATGGGTTACTCATCCTATTGCCAATTGGTTTTAGGATGGAACATTGGTATAGGCGTACGTGTTGGTTTTAGAAGGTTTGGGATAAGGAATGATGATCTTGTAAAGTGGTATCCAAGATATGGTATATATCAAGTGTGATATGGTTTAAATACACTAGGTTTGACATTACAATGATAATATTGTCTTGGTTGGAGCATGTAGATTTGTGGTGGTTCCTTATGTTGAAATTCTTCCTAATAGCCCTTGTCATGAAACATGTCATGGTAATAAAATTGACAATACAAGATGATTTGGATATGGTGGATTATAATTTAAGTAAATGAATATATTTTTGTGGTCCTTTTCTTGAGGTGATTATCTTTGGGTGTAAACCCAATCCCGTATCAGTTTCAAAGTTGAGTGGGGTATAATATATAAACTTGGATGGGCTACTCCTATAACCAATTGGTTTGGATAGAACCATGGTTTGGGATTATATGTTGGACCTATAAGGATGGGGATAGAGAGAATAATCCTAACAACATTGAGAATTATATACCTTTTTTCCCTCTCCTTAGGACCCCATACCATGAAATTTTTAGATCCCAACACCTATCGGCAGTCACAGTCCATCAAGACTTTCCATCACCAGTCAACTAGGGCATTGATGCGGCATATTTCATCACCGACCACTATTGTAACACCTCCAAACTTCTATGGTACGCTTCTCTTTGAATTATGTGATAGCGTGTGTTGTATGCAACATCGAGTTCTAACACACCACAACCAATAAAACTAGCCGTTATGAATAGTAATACCTAATTTTTGAAATTTTATAAATTCTATATCTCAAAATGGACTTCATTTTTGGATTCGTAATATCAAAATTAGCCTAGGGTGAAATTTTGGTACTTTTCGGATAACTTTAATATTTTGATGAATAGTGAAAATTACTAAATTTTAATTAAAAACAACTTTTTTAATCAAAATAATTAATAGTGATAAATTATGAATTTGAGTGGTTTTAATGTATAATTAGAATATATTTTTACCATTTTATCAAATGGTGTTCATTATAATTAATTTCACTTTGAAATTGGACCTAAACAATTGTCAATCTTTTGATATATATTGTTTCTTAAGAACACGCTATTTGTTGTGACAGCGAGAATTAATTATAAAATTAATTAATACAACTTATATGTTTGGAATTTTTTAAAATAGATATCATTTTTGAATTCGTAATATCAATTATAGCTTAGGGTGAAATTTTGGCATTGTTCTGAAAAACTTCAATTTTTGATGAATTGTGAAACTACTAAGTGGTAGTTAAAAAAACTGAATTTTTCATAAAACTTAATTTTACCGCTTCTGTGAATGGAATTTCGAAAATACTAGAAACATGGTTAATATCAAGAAGTAAAATGTGGTTCAATGAGATGAAAATAATTTTTGGTGAATAGTAACTTTTTACTTTTATTTACCACGATTAAAAGTAAATAGGGTAATTAAGGGTAAAAATGATATTAATATTACCCTAACACATATACTAATTCTATTGGAAAAGTGTATCTCGACCAAAAACAACCTTAGGAATAAAATATTATCATTTAGGTCCACTTGGATTAGATTAGGACATTTATTATTATTTAATTCAAAGAAGGGTTAAAAAAGTTAAAATCAAAGTTTATTTCCTAAAACATTTTTAATATAGGGTTATCCATAAGATAAATTCGATTGTAAATATTCATTAGAAAGATAATAAAATTTCCTAAATAATTATATTTTATTTATAATTTTTATACATTAACTAATTTAATTTATTTATGACACAACGATGATTCAGTAATTACCATAATAGTGAAAAATTAAAATAATTGATATTATAAATACCCAAATAAATATAATTTGAGAATTTTAATAAATTAAACTAATTTTCTAGGATAATATGACATATTAGGATTTATTTAATTGACTTTTTTCGAAGTAATAATTCTGTTATGAGTTTCAAAAAAATCAACTATTGAATAGTGTCAAAATTGACATAAAAGAGTTTTAAAAAAAATATTATATTATTAATTGATATTAAATTCCTAAAAATATAAGGTCTGGTCAAGAGACTTATATCATTATAGGTTTATCATTAATGGACCACTTGGGGGTGTCTTGGATGTATATAGTAAGTTTATTAACTATATAATATAAAAATACAAAGTGACATGGTAAATGTCAAACTAATTAACTAAGAGTTAAAACTAAAAGATAAGGTTAATAAAGTAACCCAAACCTGTCTAAATTCTATTGGTTGAATGGTTTTAGACCTATCACCACCTTAACCTTTTAATAATAAACTTTTGAGCAATTATAAACCGAATATGAATTTATTATAAATTAATATTTCTAGCTTTTCCAAAGGTTCCCCTCACCCCTCTTATAAAAGGGCACTCCCCCTTATCATTACTTAAGACCTTAAACGCCTTTTGGTTTGTCCAAACTCTACCCAAATACTCTCTCAACTTCCCTCACATCATCCTAGTGGCCTTCCTTTAGTCAGAAAGCCAACTTAAGTAGCCCTTTTGATCAAATCAAAAGGAAGAACCCAAAGAAGAGGTAATGATTTCACCACCCTTTTTCAAATTCCTTCCTTCTTCCACTTCTTCTTTCTTTATTATTACCATTCTAAAATAATAACTCCAGTATATTATATATATTGTGATGTTATTATAAATATGGTACAATCATATTCAGTATTATATCCATCCTTTAAATAACATGTCACCATACGTGCGTACGTACGGCTTACCGTCTCCACGTCGTGGTGTAATTGTCATTCAATATATTATTATTTGGATGGATATAATAATGATTTTTAATTCATGTAAATAATAAATATAACATTATAATGATTCTATATATATGATATAACATCCAATTATATATTATTTTAATATCAAAATAATGATATTGTCGCTCGTGCGTACGTACGGACTACCGTCTCCACGAACACGATGAGATTCATTCTCCATCGTATCCATTCAAGTATAATTATCATTTGATGATTAATAATAGTATTTAAGGACTTGATATAATTCTGGATATGAATAAGATAAAACCTATCCATAACAAACACGTCTTATGTAACAAAACATATAAAAGTAAACGAGTAAGTTAACACCCGAATCAACGATAATTCTAAGATATTATTAACAAAGCAATGTTAAAAGATCATATATGAAATCATATTAATGTATATGATTCTTGAATAATTTAAGAACAATTATTTAACCATTATATAGGAGTTTAACCTACCCTCAACCAATTAAAAGTACATGGTAAGGGTTTATTTTACAATCTCTTCATTATCCGAGGTTGTTTATACGCAATTATCTACTGGGATCTCTTTATCATCCACATCCATATTCCTTAAAAATGTATTTAAAAACATTTTTATTATTTACTAGACAATGGGTTAAAGTAAATTATACCCTTATGTGTTTTTAAAAGGAATCTTTCTGTCGTTTTCTAAACAAGGCACTTTTAACCTTTTTGATAAATTTAAGGTAAAAATGTCTTTTTTTTAACTTATACGGCGGGTGCGGCTATTTACCGCCATTATAAAATCTTCAAAGCTTACCTTAGAAGATTATAATAATATTTTAAAAGTAAATGTTTTATCTTATAATTATGTGACTTTTAAATGATTTCAAAATGAATATTTTAAGAATTTGTGAAAGGTACTCTTTATCAAGATCATAATTTTAAATGTTTTAAAGATTTATCTTTCTAAATCTTTTTAACTAATGTCCATGTTTTCAAAATGATTTTAAGGATTTATTTATATGGACATGAATTTTTTGAAATGATATTTATTTTCAAAAGTTTAAAAGTGTTATGGGACACTTTGATTCAAAAATCTCTTTTAAATTACCTCTTTTATAAATGTGTGACTTTTCAATGATTTCGAGAAAAGAGATATTTCTCTCAAATAGTTTTCATTTTCATCTATGTCAACATCCTTTGATGGATTTTAAGCTTATTTGAAGTTGATTTATTATGATACAAAACTTTTGTATTGTATTGAAGTTTTTGTGATATGTTTTACTGTGGATATGTTATTTTTATACCATTCATGGTTTATAGAGAAATTATTAACATTTCGTATGCTTGTTTTAATATGAATGTTTATGTTATGTTTAAACCTTTTCATATGGTAATGCATTGGACTTAGTAAGTGACAGGTGGAGCCCGCTATAGCTCCTTGATTCATCGGTAGGTCTCATGAGACAAACTAGTGTCTTGGCACAAGGCCTTGGAAAAATCTTATTTTTAGTCTTGGCACGAGGCCTTGGCTATGTGGTTATAATATTCTGGCATTATGCATTCCATCATTATGAAAGTGGTTATTGATATTTCATGTTATTATTTGATTAGTAAAATATCCATGTGAAGTAAATGGCATTATTTCATTTTACTTTTTCCATACTATGTTGAAGTTAAAGTTTAAAAGGCTTTTGTTTTAGTTATACATTGCCTTAAATTTTTATTCTTATTTATGAAAGTTTCCGATTTATTATTATCCTTACTGGGCATTTGAGCTCACCCCTTTTCTATGTTTTATTTTTCCCAGGGTATGAAGAAGTAAATTATGAATGACCTGTAGGGATAGTATGAGGGGATAAGAGTGTGGTCTATGAAGAAAATATGTTGTTGTAGTTTTCGTTTTTATGTTGTAATGTAAGACTTATGAATATATCTAGTGTTTCCAAGGCTACTAAACCAATCAGTCTTTCAAGATTTGATCTTTCTTGAGATCATGCCAATGTTACGAAGTAATGCACAGACTCTGGGTAACTGGGGTCGGGGCGTTACAGTTGGTATCAGAGGAAGTTTAGTACAAACCTTGGAAGCTAGATTTAGATAAACTCTGATTAGAGCACATAAACCTAAGATGGACTTTGAGGATTAGTATAGAAGAACTTTCTAGAATTTTGGTATTGTAGAGATGTTGTGAGTTTTCCGAGCAATACATCTCTATCTGGATACGAGCAGGTAGAGGCGGCTCTGGCACGGATGTACCTAGGGCTAAAACCCGAAAACACCGCTTTGAGCTAGACTCGAACGGGAACTGGTGCACGACAACGGGCCTTGCTGCACTCTTGGTTACGACACTCCCAGGGGATATGCTTAGGATAATTCTCATTTTCTTTACAAACCATTATGAAGGGTTTATGAGTATATAATTCCTAAAAGGAGACATTTTTATGATTATGGATTATATCCATAAACTATTTAATTTATGTTATGTTTTTTACAAGTTTGGGATTAGGTATTGTTATTCATAAACTAATCTAGTGTATGCCATTGTTTAGAAATGGTGCCCAGTAGAAGGAATGAGAACTCCAGCAATACACATGATACAAAGAGAAAGAAGGATCATATATTTCATGGTCTTAAGCCAGAATTTATAAGAGAAATAGTCTCGCATGTATTATCATCATATGAAGAAATAATATCATGTGTTGATAAGATAAGTAAAGAGTTTAATGAGTCCTATGGCTTTGAAGGGAAGCAAGAGAAGAAAAGGATGGAAGAGAGAAAGATGGATAAAGGGAAGAGGGAAAAGAAGAATTTTCCCATATGTGATAACTGTGGGAAGAAACATCCTGGAACTTTCCTGAAAGGAATGGGAGTTTGTTATAAGTGTGGAGGAAAAAGAGAACAAATTACATGACTGCAAGGGTAAGAAAATGGTTTCAAATGTACAATGCTTCATTTGCAAGGAGTTTGTACACTACGCGAACCTATGTCCCAGTCATCAGACTATGCCGCAAATGATGCTATTGGATAATAATCAAGTTATGATACTACCACAGATGAAGAGGAATGATTAGTGTTCTTATGTTGATTATTTCATTTGAGTGTTGTATCAACAATGTACTTGTTATAATAATTATGGAGTATATAAGGATTGTACTGCAGTACTATTTCATTAAGGACTTGAGATTGTGTGGAACAAAGAAAAGTGACTCAATAGCAGGATAAATTTTTGGAAAATATATGGTTGAGAGAATGATAAACCATAATATAGTTCTGATACCGAGGTAGTGATTTTGGAATAATACATGATTGATTTGGATAAATTATATTGGATATTCTTGACTACCTTGAAACTGATTAATGATTTGTATATTCCCTAATTGTTGGGGTTTAAAACATTTTTGGATTGAAGGAGTATATCTATTATTCTTTAAGGAATAAGGGATCATGAATGTAATCAATAAGGTTTTATGGTAATTCAGGATGTTGCAGTGTTTTAAAAGAATACATGATGAAGGTGTTCACATGTTATTACGCGGAAAAAAAAGGATCTTTATTGTGTTTACCTTTCTTATAAATTTTGGACTGAAGTATTTTGAATAGTTCTAGTTTGGATTATTTGGGATTGCCATAAAAGGACAACCCGAAGGTCGGGCGGCAACCCGTCGCGTCTGGCAAGGCCGCGAGACTTGAACCCACAACCGAAGGGCGACAAGGGTGTATCACCTACCACTGACCCACATGATGTCCTGGATTGAATAATGTCGTTTTTTTAATGGTTCTTCTAGATGAATTATAAAATCATTTTTTAACCCTATACGAATAGGATAAATAGAATATTATTTTTAAGTTCTATTATCTTTTAAAGTGAAAGATGAGTTTGTGGTAGAACTTAGTTAAAGGTTGATACTCTACTTGTCAAGCATATATTTTTATTCTTCTTCTCTTATTAAATGAAGAAATTAATTCTTATAATTTAGTGAAGGGATCTTAAAACAAAAAAATGTGTTATCTTTATACCAAATGTTTTGCTGAACCAATGGTATTTTAAATCATCATAGATTGATGAATTTAAGGCCCTCAATTTTACACTTGTTTGTGATTGATGACCTCAATCACTACCTATAAATATTTACGTTTTTCCTCCAATTATATGTCTCTAATTTCCACCAATGTTCTCCGAATAGAGATCATAATTTGGTGGTGACCCTTTCATTTCTCTTTACCTCTTATTAAGACTAAATTTTATCAACCCAATTTCCGATGTGGTTTTTCCTACAAATATATTTTCTATATTCAACCTTTTATTTACAAAGAACAATTTCAAATTGCAAGGACGCAATTTGTTGAAGGAGGGGAGAATGTAACACCTCCAAGCTTCTACGATACGCTTCTCTTTGAATTATGCGATAGCGTGTGTTGTACGCAACATCGAGTTCTAACACACCACAACCAATAAAACTAGCCGTTATGAATAGTAATACCTAATTTTTGAAATTTTATAAATTCTATCTCTCAAAATGGACTTCATTTTTGGATTCGGAATATCAAAATTAGCCTGGGGTGAAATTTTGGTACTTTTCGGATAACTTTAATATTTTGATGAATAGTGAAAATTACTAAATTTTAATTAAAAACAACTTTTTTAATCAAAATAATTAATAGTGATAAATTATTAATTTGATTGGTTTTAAAGTATAATTATAATATATTTTTACCATTTTATCAAATGGTGTTCATTATAATTAATTTCACTTTGAAATTGGACCTAAACAATTGTCAATCTTTTGATATATATTGTTTCTTAAAAACACGCTATTTGTTGTGACAGCGGGAATTAATTATAAAATTAATTAATGAAACTTATATTTTTGGAATTTTGTAAAATAGACATCATTTTTGAATTCGGAATATCAATTATAGCTTAGGGTGAAATTTTGGCATTGTTCTGAAAAACTTCAATTTTTGATGAATAGTGAAACTACTAAGTGGTAGTTAAAAAAACTGAATTTTTTATAAAACTTAATTTTACCGCTTCTGTGAATGGAATTTAGAAAATCTGAGAAACACGGTTAATACCAATAAGTAAAATGTGGTTCAATGAGATGAAAATAATTTTTGTTGAATAGTAACTTTTTACTTTTATTTACCACAGTTAAAAGTAAATAGGGTAATTAAGGGTAAAAATGATATTAATATTACCCTAACACATGTCCTAATTCTATTGGAAAAGTGTATCTCGACCAAAAACAACCTTATGAATAAAATATTATCATTTAGGTCCACTTGGATTAGATTAGGACATTTATTATTATTTAATTCAAAGAAGAGTTAAAAAAGTTAAAATCAAAGTTTATTTACTAAAACATTTTTAATATAGGGTTATGCATAAGATAAATTCGATTGTAAATATTAATTAGAAATCTAATAAGATTTCCTAAATAATTATATTTTATTTATAATTTTTAGACATTAACTAATTTAATTTATTTATGACACAACGATGATTCAGTAATTACCATAATAGTGAAAAATAAATATAATTGATATTATAAATACCCAAATAAATATAATTTGAGACTTTTAATAAATTAAACTAATTTTCTAGGATAATATGACATATTAGGATTGATGTAATGGACTTTTTTGAATTAATAATTCTTTTATGAGTTTCAAAAAAATCAACTATTGAATAGTGTCAAAATTGACATAAAAGAGTTTTTAAAACAAATATTATATTATTAATTGATATTAAATTCCTAAAAATCTAAGGTTCGGCCAAGAGACTTATATCATGATAGGTGTATCATTAATGGACCACTTGGGGGTATCTTGGATGTATATAGTAAGTTTATTAACTATGTAATATAAAAATACAAAGTGACATGGTAAATGTCAAACTAATTAACTAAGAGTTAAAACTAAAAGATAAGGTTAATATAGTAACTCAAACCTGTCTAAATTCTATTGGTTGAATGTTTTTCGACCTATCCCCACCTTAACCTTTTAATAATAAACTTTTGAGCCATTAGAAACTGAATATGAATTTATTATAAATTAATATTTCTAGCTTTTCCAAAGGTGCCCCTCACCCCTCTTATAAAAGGGCACTCCCCCTTCTCATTACTTAACACCTTCAAAGCCTTTTGGTTCAGCCAAACTCTGCCCAAATACTCTCTCAACTTCCCTCACATAATCCTAGAGGCCTTCCTTTAGTCATAAATCCATCTTAAGAATCCCTTTTTATCAAATCAAAAGGAAGAATCCAAAGAAGAGGTAATGATTTCACCACCCTTTTTCAAGTTCCTTCCTTCTTCCACTTCTTCTTTATTTATTATTACCATTATAAAATAATAACTCCAGTATCTTATATATACTGTGATGTTACTATAAATATGGTACAATCATATTCAGTATTCTATCCATCCTTTAAATAACATGTCACCATACGTGCGTACGTACGGCTTACCGTCTCCATGTCGTGGTGTAATTATTATTCAATATATTATTATTTGGATGGATATAATAATGATTTTTAATTCATGTAAATAATAAATATAACATGATAATGATTCTGTATATATGATATACCATCCAATTATATATTATTTTAATATCAAAAGAATGATATTGTCGCTCGTGCATACGTACGGACTACCGTCTCCACGAACGCGATGAGATTCATTCTCCATCGTATCCATTCAAGTATAATTATCATTTGATGATTAATAATAGTATTTAAGGACTTGATATAATTCTGGATATAAATAAGATACAACCTATCCATAACAAACACGGCTTATGTAACAAAACATATAAAAGTAAACGAGTAAGTTAGCACCCGAATCAACAATAATTCTAAGATATTATTAACAAAGAAATGTTAAAAGATCATATATGATATCATATTAATGTATATGATTATTGAATAATTTAATAACAATTATTTCACCATTATACAGGAGTTTAACCTACCCTAAACCAAGTAAAAGTACATGGTAAGGGTTTATTTCACAATCTCTTCATTATCCGAGGTTGTTTATACGCAATTATCTACTGGGATCTCTTTATCATCCACATACATGTTCCTTAAAAATGTATTTAAAAACATTTTTACTATTTACTAGACAACGGGTTAAATTCAATTATATCCTTATGTGTTTTGAAATGAATCTTTCCATCGTTTTCCAAACAAGGCACTTTTAACCTTTTCGATAAATTTAAGGTAAGAATGTCTTTTTTTTAACTTATACAGTGAGTGCGGCTATTTACCGCCATTATAAAATATTCAAAGATTCCCTTATAAGCTTATAAGAATATTTTCAAATTAAATGTTTTATTTTATAATTATGTGACTTTTAAATGATTTAAAAATGAATATTTTAAGAATTTGTGAAAGGTACTCTTTATCAAGATCATAATTTTAAATGTTTTAAAGATTTATCTTTCTAAATCTTTTTAACTAATGTCCTTGTTTTCAAAATGATTTTAAGGATTTATTTATATGGACATGAATGTTTTGAAATGATATTTCTTTTCAAAAGTTTCAAAGTGGTATGGGACACTTTGATTCAAAAATCACTTTTAAATTACTTCTTTTATAAATGTGTGACTTTTCAATGATTTCGAGAAAAGAGATATTTCTCTCAAATAGTTTTGATTTTCATCTATGTCAACATCCTTTGATGGATTTTAAGCTTATTTGAAGTTGATTTATTATGATACTAAACTTTTGTATTATATTGAAGGTTTTGTGATATGTTTTACTGTGTATGTGTTATTTTTATACCATTCATGGTTTATGGAGAAATTATTGACATTTCGTATGATAGTTTTAATACGAATGTTTATGTTATGTTTAAACCTTTTCATATGGTAATGCATTGGACTTAGTAAGTGACGGGTGGAGCCCGCTATAGCTCCTTGATGCATCGGTAGGTCTCATGAGGCAAACTAGTGTCTTGGCACAAGGCCTTGTAAAAATCTTATTTTTAGTCTTGGCACGAGGCCTTGGCTATGTGGTTATAATAGTCTGGCATTATGCATTCCATCATTATGAAAGTGGTTATTGATATTGCATGTGATTATTCGATTAGTAGAATATCCATGTGAATAAGTAAATGGCATTATTTCATTTTACTTTTTCCATACTATGTTGAAGTTCAAGTTTAAAAGGCTTTTGTTTTAGTTATACATTTCCTTAAATTTTTATTCTTATTTATGAAAGTTTCCGCTTTATTGTTATCCTTACTGGGCATTTGATCTCACCCCTTTTCTATGT
The DNA here is from genome assembly GCA_963277665.1 of Viscum album. Lineage (NCBI taxonomy): Eukaryota > Viridiplantae > Streptophyta > Magnoliopsida > Santalales > Viscaceae > Viscum > Viscum album. Next base: position 109,922,719 of record OY728125.1, read on the forward strand.
TTTATTTTTCCCAGGGTATGAAGAAGTAAATTATGAATGACCTGCAGGGATAGTATGAGGGGATAAGAGTGTGGTCTATGAAGAAAATATGTTGTTGTAGTTTTCGTTTTTATGTTGTAATGTAAGAATTATGAATATATCTAGTGTTTCCAAGGCTACTAAACCAATCAGTCTTTCGAGATTTGATCTTTCTTGAGATCATGCCAATGTTATGAAGTAATGCACAGACTCTGGGTAACTGGGGTCAAGGCGTTACAACTATAATCATCACTGACCTCCATCCAAAATTCACAAATAAGATATCACCATTTCCACTCATTTAATATTTGAGTGTTATTACAATCCAAAACTACCATTGGGGAAACTTCAAAAACCATCACTTGAGAACCACATACCACCAAAGAAAACACAAAAAATAGAACTGGAAACTTCAAACCAACCATGGGTTGAGAATAACTAAAAATAATCTCTAGAAATGGTTTGACCATTCTGTTTTCTCGTTGTCATTGTCATGGGAACATTTCCCACCGAAATCCCCAACTTCATCTTAAAGCATCACCGAGTGATATTTTTTTGGATTTAGTGCCCTGAAACCAACTTATACTGTATTTTGATTACCAAAATATATGTCTATGTATTTATTATCACATAATGATTTTTCTTTTACATAGAATTAATGTGTTAATATCCTTATAATATTTGTCACATTAAATTATTATAAGGAATTACCCATTATAATGAGAACCCGGATATGCCATGAAAATATTTTTAAATAAATATGCCTTATAGTCTAGAAACATCTGTTTGATGGGATATAGATGATATTTAACTATCATGTGCTAGGAGCTCATAATAGTTGAGTCTTATTCTCATAAATTTTTTACTTAGTGGTCTCCATATAGGGAGGTCATGAAGAAAAAATAGCAAATAGGAATTCCATATGTTTTATGTAATTGGATATTCATGTCTATGAATGTGTGTATTGGTCTTTAGATTTGAGGTCATTGTTAATGTGTATCATGAATCATTTACATTAATATATGGATAAAAACTGTGATGATATAAGCTTGTGATGGCGTAATATACGTCGACTGTATCATAAGTGATATGAAATTAATTGAATGATCAAGAAAGGATTCGTCTCTTCCATAATAATAAAAGAATATATCTCTTTCCCTTTGATTGAAATGTAATTATCTTATAAAATCAATGGGCATGCTAGTTTACAAAAAAGTTCATTTTGGAAAGTAAAATAAATATAAATCAATCATATATGGTTATGACACAAGTATACATCGTGTTTAATGATATATATATTTATTAATGGATTATATTACACAGTAGCATTTTTAGGATGGTTGTTGTAGTTTTTACATTAACTTCTTTCTATATGAGTTCCATAACATGTTTTTAGTCATTTATCTTGGACTTTAGGTAAGTTCACTTATTTCTATTAGAGAAATAGACCTAGAGGATCTCACAGTGAGTATATCTATAATTTCATTAAATTATATTGAATTTAAATATAAGAATAAATTTATTCATTGATGCATGGATGCTTATTGGTTTCTAGAATAGTATTTATTTAAGTAAAATTTGATTGTATAAATTAAATCATGAAATATTGAATTATAGAATATGTGTAATGACACCAACCCTAGTTGCCTGAAGCCAGTGACTTACTTCATTAAATTGATATGATTACAAGGAATCATATCCTGAAGGACCTAATAGTTTAGTATCATTAGAAAATAAGATATATACATAATCGTTACATTATAACATGAAATGAAATACAACATATCAACTTATTTTGAATTACACATAAACTCCTAGATTATCCCTACAAGTTATTAATAATATACTTTTTTTCATCCTGGGGAAAAATAAAACATAATAAAGGGGTGATATCAGATGCTTAGAAAAGGTAATTAATACTATGGAATCATAAGTAATAAGTCATGGTGAATAAATAAAAGTACACATGCTATTAAAACATAAACTTAAGCATAACATGATAGGAATGAAATCTGAATAAATAACACCATAATAAAAAAACTATGAATACTCTAATAGTCTAATAATCACATGGACTATCAATTTCTAGTTTTATAATGAGGGAATTCATAATGTCAGACATCATAATCATACCTTCAAGGCCTCATCCAAGACACCATACATAATGGGTAAAAACCCAAGCTAGTTTGTCTCATTAGACCTACCGATGCACCGAGAAGATATAGCAGGCCACACTCGTCACTTAATAAGTCCAATGAATTCCTCATATGAAAGGGGTGAAACATAATCAACATACACATTAATATTGAAACTAGCATATGAAATGTAAATAACTTCCCCAATCAATAAACATAATCACTAACCATTTAGAGTAATATGGTTAATGGTATCAAGGTAGCACATCCATAGTCAAAATAATCATAAACCATTCAATAAAATATGGTAGATTATATCATAAAAGATTAATCTAAATTACATATAATAATCAATAAGAGTGTTGAAATAGATGGAAATACTCTTATAAAATCATCGAGTAATACTTGAGAGAAATATTATTTTACCTTGCAAAGAATAGTTCTTTTGGAAAAATATTTTTATAAAAATAGAAGTTAAAAAGTATATTTTTTTCATAATAAAATGAGTTATTTTAGAAAAATAATTATGTCTTAAAACAGATTATAGAGTTCACTTGCAAATAGGTAAGAATTAGAGAAGCTCCCTTGGATCAGGCTTGTTTATCGGGAAGAATTTGAGAAAGATCCTTTTAAAAAATGTAACTCCCCATAAAATAAAGAAGGATTCTGATTGGTAAATATATATAGAACATTCACACATAATTTATAATGAGTAAACAAGAATAATTAATAATTTAATTATGGTAAATAAAGAAAAAAAGTAACCCGAAAGAATTTGGAGGTTCAGATAGAAACCCTTTACCTTATGTTTGAATGTGTTCTGCACTTGAGCTTAACATCCTGGATAATTAAATTAATTAAATTAATTAATTAATTAATAACCTTATATACATAAATTTTAAGTACTATAGTTTTATTAATTTCATTTATGTTTTTATTGATAAGTTATAAAATTGAATTATGTCGTTCTGGAGTGTTTGTTTCCTTGATTTCATGATTGGTTCACTTGATTATAAGTAATGGAGTCAAGTAAAATGGGTATAATTCTCCATAATTGGAATTTCATATTATTAATGAACAATAGTAAGTTTAATTTCTGTTATGTATTATTTAGTTTCCATATATGATGATGAATCATTAGATAACATATTAATGATAATCATTTAGCTTAATTTTAGCGGTTTTTCGATCACAACGAACTAGTTTTATTCTATTATTTCATATCATGTATATACAATGATTTATAGAACCTTACATAAGATATAATAAATATTTAATCATCTGTTTCAACCATAAAAATGGTATCATGACCATCCTTGAAGTAGAAATTGAAGAATGAAGGTTCGTCGTCCACGAAGATTGTAAATCAGCACTTCTCGGATGTTGATTTCATTTTTAAAATAAAATAGATAGAGTAAAGATATTGATGATGAATCTTCCATTAACATGATATAATTCCAGTATATAGATTATACTAGAGTTATCGTGATCATTTTTATAGAGTATGTGAGTATACAATAATAAAGTAAAATAAATTGAAATTAAATTAAATAAAATAGGAAGAGGATTTACCTCTTGAATTAACCTCCTTGAGAAACTCCTTAAGGGATGGGGTTTTGGTATTTTGGAAATACCAAGAGCTCTTGGATGTGGGGAGGTAATAGGGAAGAGTATTTGGGAAGAAATTTGACAAGCTTAAACTCTTAGAGGAGTGAAGAGAAGAGGGGGTCAGGGTGGTTTTTATAGTTGAGGAGAGGGGTAATTTCTCATTATTTTATTCATTATTTTATTATTTTTCCCAATACAACCAATAGTATTGATTCTTGAGACTAAATACAGTAATAATTTCATGTTAGTTTTAACCAATTGTGCTTACATAATCCATGACTCAAGAAATGGTGTATTTAGCTTATAATGTATTTATACTGTAAATTATCGTATTTTACTATTCACTAAAAATTTATGTATTTTCGAAAAATCCCAAAAAATCATCCTAAACATTTTTATAAATTTAGAATTTAAAAATGAACTCCATTTTATGAAAATAATTTTATAAATATGAGAAAATTAATTTTTAAATAAAATCATTATTTACTTGAAAAATACAGATTTAAATTTAAAACTGATTTTATAACACTTTCAAATTTAAATAAGGTCTCATAAATTTATCCTAAAATAATAAGACAAAAATATATTGATTTATGAATCCTTTTTATTAAAATTAATTTTCTTTCAAATAATTTTATTAATTATAAAATTGTAATTAAATATTTATGACTTATAAAAATACCAACACTTAAATATTAATTTCTAAAATATCCACTTACTTTTATTATGATATAATTATATCATACATTCACTTATGAGATACCTAAATTTTATTTATACTTTCATGGGTGAGGTTACTATTCATTAGGTCGATTTACTATTCTTAAGGGTCATATTACTATTCCTAAAGGCAAGTTATTATTTCATCAGTGTAGGTTCCTTAACATCTAGAAATACCTCATATTTATTTTATTATTCATTTATAAAGATTGTATTATGTTATATATGTGGTTTTATATGATTCATACTATATAAAATAAACATAATAAGGGAAATTTTATTGATTGAATTTTGGGTCTTTACAATATGTGGATTAAATTTTATCTCTTCTTTATTTATTTAAAAGTTTAGTGACTAGATTAAAATAAATATTTATTTAGTTATGTGAATATTAAAATAAATTTTTATTCATAATTTCAGTGAATATAATATTTTATGGGAGGATATGGATCAATTTTAATGATATGATGAAAATGATATATTTTATTTAATATCATTTAATATAAATATTTATTTATTTATTTAAAAAATGATAATATAACAAACACATGTCATGGGATATAATTATTATTATAGTTTTCCAAGGGGAATAACTTAGATTAAATAATAGATAAGGGTCTTCATATAAATATCATTATTTAATCCAGATTCTATATTATAAATTATATCATTTTTTAATATTAGATGTGTTAAAATGATGAATAAAATTCCTCTAAAATTGTCTCAAGGACTAGAGAGAAATACTCTCTTCCTCCATCTTAAGAACATCAAGAGAACAAGAGTCATTGTTATGATCGACAAAAAATAATGTGGATCACTTGATACTACCATGTTAGCACTCAAACTTTCAAGAAAACCATCTTGATATTTGTGGATAATATGTGGATACATCTAGAGGGATCCTTGGTCAGATTATCCACCATAATGACAACGAAACATGAGCAGTGAGAGATAATAATTGATAGGATTACCATGGATGGGGTAATTCTTATTTAAATTAATTATAAATTAAATGTAATTGATTCTATCTATGAGATTATGAGGTTGTGTTTATCAATCTATTTATACTTATCCATTGATATTGATGAAAAATATTAAATCGGGCACATGCCTGATGTTTCTAATATACCTCAAAACCTTTAGCGACCCCAAAACTAGACACCATTATACCATCACCAAAGTCAGATGCAACCAACGTCAACCAACAGAGTGACATATTCACATTCTAAAAAAATCCACCATTATACAAATTCATCCCATTAGGTTTTTTCCATTATGTTTCACACACTACCTCCTTTTGTGAAGACAACTTCGGTAAATTATTTATAAAAGTTTCCCTAAAAGTCAATCATAAAATTGGACTAAATGACATGTTCTGGTGAATAAAATATATAGAAAACCAGGTAATTTCTTCCATAGAACAAACTTAGGTAATTTAAAAGGATGGGGGATAAGTGCATTATGGAATCAAAATAACTAAGGGGGACCAACTACAAGATATCATGTCTGTATGGGTTCAGAATTTCAATGGGAGTTTTAATTTTTCAATTAGTGGACAGTTCGGATTTTGAAATGAGATTCGAAATAAAATTATAAGAGTTGTATCACATAAAATTTGTGTTTTTACACATTTAATTGTTCTATAAAGGTAGCTTGTATGGTTTGGTAAGCATAAGAGGAAACCTAGGGTGGCTAGGCTGCAAGGTGGTTGTAGTTTTTAGCCTCTAGCTAGCCTATTGGGTTCATCGGCTATCCAGTGTGATTAAAAGGGAAAAATTACTATTTTCTTATTTAGAATTTTTATGGGGGTCATACCTCTTCTCTCCCTTCATTTCACCTGCATGTCCAGGTGGCTCCCCCCCCCCCTCTTTTCATCTTCAAGCTTCTTCAAGGGGGTGTTTTAAAGGGAGTTTATCATCGATTTAAGGTATGTATTCAACTCTAATGGACTCTAATGATACTTTCCATTTCATTATAATCTTCACTGCCCAATTTTATTATTTTATGGTTATTTCACTAGATAAAGGTTAAATCACCCATTTTTATGGGGATTTCATGTATCCTAGCAAGAGGAAAACCTATAACTATGCCTACTTATCACCATTCATAATTGTCTCATAGGTACATCATGTCATGAATTTATTTATGTTTTTTTTATTAAATTTAATTTAATTTAAAAAAATGTATTCTTGTGTTAGGTATTTTTCTCAGGATTATTCTAGGAATGTATCATGGACCTCCCACATGTGTTTGGTTGTGATTTCGATGTGACGGGCCAACCGATGATATAATCAACATTTATTCATAATTAATTTAAATTGAAATAAATTATAAACCATTATAATTAAATTGAATAATAAACTATAATTGGTTTATAATGAATTATTGATTATTATTATATAGGTTAGGGCCTCGCAAGGATGGTCAAGGATTAGACTAATGGTAGGGGAAATAGCATATTGAGGTTTTTGATCCTAGTATTATCCCTATGGCCTTATGCTTGATGTATTTCAGCATGTGTATGTGAAGTATCTTCACTAATAAGATAAAACCTTTAATTAATTAAATTGTTAAACTTGTATGATAACCTATGAATAAAAGTAACAAAGTGCCTAGGCCATTATGGACCTAGTGCACTAGATTAATTCCTCGACCACTGATGGTCAAGGATTATACTAATGGTAGGCCATGGCTCTTGAACCCCTTGAGGGGTGTTAATTAAATAAATTGAATTAGATAAGACCTAGTAGACCTTACCTAGGAATCCGGGGACACCTCCAAGTGGGGGTGTTTGATAGCTTGTGTGGAATGACCCTGGTAGCTCATGTAGTGACTCTAGAGATATGATTAGACTAGGTGGATGGACCTTGTGTGGGGTGAAAATGGGTTGTGTGAGTGTACCAACCTAGGATGGGATTATCTTTTAGATGGGATGTGATCCATATATATTGGCATTTGCTGATGTTGTATAACCATGTGTCCTGTGAGACCATATTATTTTTATGACACTACTGAAGAGTGTGACATCCCCTATGAGATGGGTTAGGACCTACATGACTCGCTTGAGATCGAGGACCCCCAGTAGGGTGGCTTCATTCAGGTGATGACTAAAATACCCCAAGTAGGGTACCTTTCCTCTGTAGTGACTTGGGGGGGCAGTAGGTTTCTCAATTATAGGAAGACCCCAAGAGGGTGCATTTGGTGTTGGGTATAAATGGTTGTGGGTGTCACTTTAAAACTCTTTTATAGGTGATTCAATGGGTTGTGAATAGTGATGATGGGTTTAGACATTCTTCCAACCCTTGTCTTTTAATTATGCCTTATTTTATTTATATGTTATGCATGTATGGACACCCGAAGGTACTACCTAGTGTCCATATTTTGATCCTCATATGATTTTTATGTGATATGACTTAATGATATTATGTTATTATGGATGCTTGGTGTGTATCTTGGGATCCAACTATTGATCCATGGGAAGACTGCTTAAGACATAAGGATTCATCCTCAAGTCTTCATGGGACACCCTTGATTCCATGGGTCCCTAGGATGCCTAGCATGTTAAAGATCCAATTGTTCAAGCTTGGGGTGTAATTCCCTAACCCCAGTTACCCAGAGTCGGTGCATTATTACATAACATTGGCATGATCACAAGGGATCAAACCCCAAAAGACCGATCAGTTTAGTATCCTTGGAAGTACTAGATTACATACATAAGTTTTACATTACGTTATGAAATGAAAAAAAAACAACATTTTGTTTCCTTTTAACACATTCATATCCCTTATACTATCCCTATAGGTCAGTCATAATATACTTCTTCACATCCTGGGAAAAATAAAACATATAAAGGGGTGAGATTAGATGCTCAGTAAGGATAACAATATATAGAAAACTTTCATAAATAAGCATAAACATTTAAGGCAATGTATAAGACTAAAACATAAGCCTTTTAAACTTAAACTTCAGCATAATATGGAAAATATAAATCAAATAATTCCATTTACTTATTCACATGGATATTCTACTAGTCGAATAATCACATTTAATATCACTATCTAATTTCATAATGATGGAATGTATAATGCCAGACTTCATAACCACTTAGTCAATGCCTCTTGCCAAGGATAAAAATAATATTTTATCAAGGCCTTGTGCTAAGAAACTAGTTTTTCTCATGAGACCTACTGATGCATCGAGGAGCTATAGTGGGCTCCACCTGTCACTTACTAAGTCCAGTGTATTCCTCATATGAAAAGGTTGAAACATAACATAAAAATTTGTATTAAAATTAGCATACGAAATGTTAATAATTTAAACATAAACCATGAATGGTATAAAAATAACACATCCATAGTCAAAAATATCACAAAACCTTCAATACAATATAGAAAATTTGTATCATAATAAATCGACTTCAAACAAGTGTGAAATCCATTAAAGGATGTTGACATAGATGAAATCAAAACTATTTGAGAGAAATATCTCTTTATATTTTGAAATCATTTAAAAGTCACATAATTATAAAAGAAAACATTTATTTTGAAAATATTCTTATAATCTTGTAATGGAAGCTTAGAAGATGTTATAACGGCAGAAAATAGCCGCACTCGTCGTATAAGTTAAAAAAAATCTCTCCTAAATTTTGTCGAAAAGGTCATAAAGGACATTGTTTGGAAAACGACAGAAAGATTCCTTTATAAACATATTATAAAAATTAAAAAAAGGGTATAAATGACTTTAACCCATATTCTATGAAATAATAAAAATGTTTTGAAATACATTTTTAAGAAACACGGATGCGGATGATAAAGAGGTCCCAGTAGGTACTCACGTATAAACAACCTCTGATAATAAAGAGATTGTAGAATTAACTCTTACCTTTTACTTTTCCTTGGTCAAGTGTACATTAACATACTATATAATAGTTAAATAATTGTTAATAAATTATACAATAACCACATACATAAATATGATATCATATATGATCTTCTAATATTGCTTTGTTAATAATATTTCAGTAGTATCATCGTTTCGGGTGTTAACTGATTCATTTTCCTTTATATGTTTTGTTACATAAGTCATGTTTGTTATGGATAGGATGTATTTGATTCATATACAGAATTATATTAAGTTCTTAAACATTATTTTTTAATCATAAAATGAAATTTATTCATGAATGGTTACGATGGGGAATGAATTTCATCGCGTTCGTGGAGACGGTAATTCGTACGTACGCACGAGTGACAATATCACTCTATTGATGGTGAAATCTTATGTAATTGGACCGTATATCATATATACAGAATAATTAACATGTTATATTTATTATTTATATTAGTTATACTCATTATTACACTCATCTAAATAATGAAGTGTTTGAATAACAAACTACACCACGATGTGGAGACGGTAAGCCGTATGTACGCACTATGGTGACTTTTCATTCATAGGATGGATAGAATAATGAATATGGTTCTACAATATTTATAATAAAATCATATTATATATAAGGTACTGGAGTTATTATTTTGGTATGGAAACAACAAAGTAAGATGAAGTGGAAGAAGAAAAGAACTTTGAAAGAGATGGTGAAATTATTACCTCTTTTTCGGGTGTTTCCTTTTGAGTTGATCAAAAGGGCTCTTTAGGTTGGACTTATGATCAAAGTAAGGCCTCTAAGTCGAATTTAGTGTAGTTGGGGGGATATTTGAGTAGGTTTTTGCTCATCCAAATGGATTTGGAGGTGTGATTTTGAGAGAAGGGGAAGTACCCTTTTATAAGAGAAGTGAGGGTCACTGTAGGAAAACCTTGAAATATTATTTTATTATACAATTATATTCAGTTTATAATGGATCCAAAAAGATTTATTTCGAGTATAAGGTAGAGCTGGGTCTAAAACCTCTCAAACAATAGGTTTTAGATAGGTTTAGGTCACCATATTAACCTTATCTTTTATATTTAACTCTTGGTTAAATAGTTTAACATTTACCATGTCACCTTATATCTTTATATTATATGGTTAATAAACTTACTATAAAATGCCAATAGAACCCCAAGTGGTTCATTAATAAAATATATATTATTATATAAGTCCTTTTTCCGAACCTTATATTTTTAGGACTATTATATCATTTAATAATATAGTATTTTTTTTTTAAACTCATTTATGTCAATTTTGACACTATTTAGTATTTGATTTTTGTTAAAGTCATAAATACTTTATTACTTCAAAAAAAATTATTTAATCAACTCTAACATGTTATATTAACCTATAAAATTCTTGTAATTCATCAAAATTCTCAATTTACATTTATTTGGATATTTATAATATCAATTATTTTAATCTTTCATTAATAAGGTAATTATTGCATCATCATTGTGTCATAAATAAATTTAATTATTTAATGTTTAAAATTTATAAATAAAATAACATTATTTAGGAAACGTTTTTATATTTCTAATGAATATTTATAGTCAAATGTATATTATGTGTAACCCTATATTAAAAATGTTTTATTTATGAAACTTTGAATTTAACACTTTTAACTCTTCTTTAAATAAAATAATAATAAATGTCCTAATCTAATCCAAGTTGACCAAAAGGATTATATTTTATTCCTAAGGTTGTTTTTGGTCAAAATAAACTTATCTAATAGAATTAGTACGTGTGTTAGGGTAATAATAATATCATTTTTTCCTTTAATTTCCCTATTTACTTTTAACCGTGGTAAATAAAAGTCAAAAGTTACTATTCACCAAAAATTATTTTCATCTTATTGAACCACATTTTACTTACTAATATCAACTATGTCTCTCAGATTTTTGAAATTCAATTCACAGAAGCGGTAAAATTATATTTTATGCAAATTTTCTAACATGCCTAGAAGTTGGGTAAAAGGCGTTAAAAAATTCAATAAAATTTTATACATCTAATTTTATTATAAAATGACTCAAATGAATTGAATTGAACTAATATAGGTATTATGTATCTATTTTGACTTAAAATAAATTTAAATAAATAATTATTTGAATAAAAAGTCGGTTTTAAACAATAACGTAGTGTTTTTCACTATTCATCAAAAATTGAAAGTTTTCAGAAAAATACCAAAAATTCACCCTAAGCTAATTTTGATATTCTAAATCCAAAAATTAAGTCCATTTTGAAAAATAAAATTTATAAAATTTCAAAAAGTTGGTATTACTATTCATAATGGCTAGTTTGATTGGTCGTGGTGTGCTAGAACTCGAAGTTGCGTGCAGCGCAAGCTATTGTATTATTCAAAGGGAAACGTATCATGGAATCTTGGGGTATTACATGGGGTGTTTATTATTATCATGATTATTATGATATTCCTAGGTCACCCTAAGGATTCTTCCAGTTGAGCCTAATGTTATTTCTCATTACTAATTAAGATGCCCATGATGCATGGGATTTGGTCGCTTAGCATGGTGATATGGAGGATGTTTCCAATCATTTATTACCCAAGATGTTTGAAAATAATCTTTGATCCATTCATTATACCTGGAGTTTAGATATATACCATGGATTCCTAGGATTTTATTGTTGATCCCTTTATATCATGATGTGATCATAGACACTTCATCACTGGTTGAAGCAAGTATAGTTGATCAAGGTCATAGGCTTGAGGATCGATGGTGGTTTATTTATTTATTTATTTATTTTTATATAGTATATTTATTTAGTTTTATTGATCATGTCACAGGCACATATCACTGCATTATTGGTATGTATGGGATTGCATTGATGGGGCCCTATAGATTTATATACTCATTCCATACTCAGGTAGCCATGGAACTATGGTACTCGAGAAGACCTCTCACTTGTTCATTGGTACAAGTTGGGATGAGACCTAACATTATGTGCTTAAGTTTCAACAGCTCAAGTGGGATCAGGATATTGGAAGTGAGGTATGGAGTTGGGACAGGACCACTTTTCTAGTCTTTTTCCTCACTTTATTTACTTTGTATATGTGATCAGACTATTTATAAATCTATCTTGTATTCTAGTGTGGTTATTTGAGTTTGTATAGATTTTGAATTCATTTATTATTATTGGATGTTTTTATTACTTCTGTTTAATTTGATGCAATAGAAGTGTTTGATATTTTTTTATTTTCATTATTATTAATACTATGATACAAGGTTTATAGTCTCCCCATTGTACCACCTAGACCCCACTACTATTCGACAACCTCTGACATATGGGGAGGCATGTCAGAGGTAAGTAGTGACCACCAGTTCAGACACTGATTAGTGGTCTAGGGCAGAGGGACATTAAAAAGTGCTATTATATCATTTATTTTATTTTTTATTACTATTTGGGATATAGTAGACATGAGACATAGGAATGTGTCAGATCCTGTAAAGGATATTGGGCTGGTGAAACATGAACATCTATTTTGGTAGGAATTCCTGATTACTATGGATGG